>CM059209.1:30906200-31501200 GCA_030347435.1 Clarias fuscus
GGTCTCCACCACGGACAACGGATAAACGCGTGCGCAAGGCGGTGCTTTCCCCGGCAGAAGCTCAATCGCGCAGTCCCACGGTCGGTGAGGGGGAAGTCGTGCGGCTGCCCTAACACTAAACACGTCCCTAAATTTCACGTACTCGGATGGCACCTGGACCGAAACTAGGGCTTGCGGACTCTCTATTGATGTGGCTAGGACCGACAGTGCAGCCGGCGTGCATGTTTTAGCGCATCGTGGGGCCCAAGATGTGATGCGCGACCTGGCCCAATCAAAATTCGGGTTATGTAAGCTGAGCCATGGGAGGCCCAGCACGACGGACTGGTTCATTCGAGGTAGCACAAAAAATTTTAGCTCCTCGGTATGACCGGGGAAAGCTAATCGAAGGGTCGCGGAGAGATACTCAACGGGCGAATTAATTAATTGTTTGCCATCCAGAGCTTTCACTGTGATCGGCAACGGAAGCTTCGACACGGGAGCTCGTAGCGAGGAAAGGATAGATGGAGAGATGAAGTTTCCGGCCGAACCCGAGTCTATAAGGGGGAAAACAGACACATCAGAATTATTAAAAGACAATACGGCTTGTAAAACAAAAGGATGATGAGTGCGCGGTGGTGTGTGAGCCATTACTTTGCGTAGGGGACAAGAGCTGACTCGGTGCCGGCCCCCCCCACAGTACAAACACAACCCCTCAGTCATTCTCCTCTGCCTCTCTTGGGTGGATAGGCGTGATGAGCTCATGTCCATCGGTTCGGGGTTCGCCCCCTCGCGCGGTTCAGGTCGGGGTGCTTGGCTGATGCCGGCGCGGTTCCGTAGTTCGGACCCCCACCCCGATGCTCTCGAGGGGGTGTGGCGCCGTTGGCCGCGGAGGTGCTGGTCCAACTTGATAGCCAGGTTGATGCACTCAGTCAGTTCCATACCAGTATCGCGGCACGAGAGTTCCAGGTGGATTTCTGGTTGCAGTCCTTCTCGAAACCTGGCTAACAAGCTTTTTTCACACCACCCGCTTTCCGCGGCTAGGATACGGAACTTGACCGCATAGTCGGCCACAGTGTTGGCGCCTTGCTTCAGCCTAAGCAATTGTTGTTCTCCCGACCTGCCGTGATCGGGATGGTCAAAAACCGCGCGAAAGGCGTGGATGAACCGGTCGTACCTGGTGGTAATGTCCCCCCCCGCACTCCACACTGCTGCGGCCCAGTCCATGGCAGGCCCTGTGAGCTGCTGAGTGATGAAGCTGATCTTCTTTTGTTCAGCAAGCTCTGGAAAATCAGCGAGGTATAGCTCACATGCCATGAGGAACCGCTTGCATCCTTCCGGATTCCCCGCGTATCTCTCCGGGGGAGCCGAGCGTGGCGGGGACGGTGCGGCGCGCTGAGGCGTAGGAGAAGAGGGAGGTCGTGCGATCGCGAGCTGACTCACGCTACAGGCGAGGTCGTGAACCGCTCTTGCCAGGCCGTCGATCTCCCGTTGCTGGTACCGGAGGTACTCGTACATTGGGGGGTCGTCTTCGGGCAGGGGGATCCCTGCTGCGTCCTGTGAGGTCCGTTCATCTGTCATGTTGCTTCAAGTACTGGAAGGCGGACGCAAACGCAGGGTGTTCAAGCACTTTGTCTTTATTTAATATTTCAAGAACAAACAAAAGAAAACAAACAAAAATAACACTCCCCAGGCTGGGTATGGCGCAGGCAGGCTGGTAGTGACGATGTGGGTCTTTACTTTTGACCACAGTTCCACTGGCAATATTAACGTGAACGGAGAATGGCTGAGCTTCCCTCAGCCGTGACCTTGACCTAGGTCTATTATCCAGCCTCGCTCTGCTGATATACCTCAGTCCTGGGGGGAGAGAAGAAACGAACAGGTTTGTTAGGCTCCGTGACATATACAAACCATGAGTGCACGACGGTGAACGGACAAGTGTGTACGGGTTCGGCCGACCTAAATAGAGACACACAGGGGAGACACAGGTGATCTTAATTTGCTTTAAACATTGATGACAAGTACACACGTAGACACACTAGGGGGGGACAAAGCGCCGGCTCAGTAATCCGGTGAACCCGATCTCTCTCTCCCGGACTGAGGTGGCACAGATGTGACACGAAGAAAGACACTGAGTAAAATGAACAGATGGGCGTGCACAATGCATGTGCAGTATTTTAGTAACTGTCTACGAATTTGTTTAATAAAAAGAGTCAGCTGAATTTGTTAGAAAATATCATTGACATGGTAGAAACAATATGCAATTTAATGTAGCTAGGACTGAGAAACTGTCAGAGCAGCAATTTCATATTTTGATGTTTTGCATGGCACAGTGTTTTGGTTCATAATTAATTTAACAGTAAAAAAGAAAAGACCTGAAAGAAACAATCTTTTTTTATTTAGACCACAGCCACAGTACAGGAAACAGTGTTTGAATGTTTGTCGGTGGTAATTGCTCATATGCTGCAGAAGCTGTTAAAACCTCATTATCAATGCTCTAGTTCAATACACACTCTAGGTTTACCAGAGTGCCTAGCTATGTGTTCTCTCTGCCCCGTCTGGGCTAGTACACCGTTAAATGCCTATCTGTTCAGATGCTAAGAAACAATAGGTTGCTTATATGCAGGGCGTTGGTCCAGATTAAAGATCAATCAGTGAGTACAGGTTGTCCCTGACTTGCAAACGAGTTCTGTTCCGCGAGCACGTTTGTAAGTTGGATTTGTTCTTAAGTCCAACAAAATGATTCTTATACGCCTTTGACATTAAACTACACTGTTAATCCCACCAATCCACTTAACTAAATCTCTGTCTCCTTTCCCCACACTGCCATTATGTGAATGTCATATGTCAAATGTAACAGCGTTGTTAATTGTAAATATTGAAATCTGGTGCTCTGTAGTGTCTATTTTTTGTAAAATATACGTGAGCTACTTCTGTGATTTGTTCACATCTACAAATGTTTGTAAAATGCCGGTCCGCTTGTAGCTCAAATGTTTGTAAGTCGGGGACTACCTACGCTGGGAAAGACCAGTAAGTTTTGGAATAGATCAGTCAATACTGGGAAAGGTCAGTAAGGAATGAGGAAGAATTGTGAGAACTTGGAATGATCAGTGAGTACTGGGAAACAAAAGTCAGTATTAGAAGAGACAAATGAAGAACAAACGAGTTTGTGTAATAGCTTTGTTTGTTGTCTACATTGCCTGGGCTTGTGTAAGTCCATGTGTGTGTGTGTGTGTGTGTATGTGTGTGTGCATGTGTGTTGTTTTTTTGTGACTATCTGTCATACTTTATAGTCTTGTTTGTGATCTTGCATGTAGCTGGTAATGATTAAAAAACTGAACACCATTACGGAAATGTAAAAATATTCTGATGGTTGATGAGTTACAAGGATTTAGTGGAGACTTTGCCAGTCTTGGGTCCTCGTTATGTTTTTTTATCGTTATGTTTTTTTTTTTTTTTTTAAGAAATTCATCTTTATGAATTTTCAGGGATTATATACATGAGGGAAAAACAGTATATGTTGTGTATATAATTGTCTAGTACATATGTAATAAGATATTTCGTCTAAACATAACGTCAGTAAATGAAAATAAATGTTTTATATGCATTCGGTTCAGGAAAGAAATACACGTATTTTGTATGAAAAAGCATTTTACGCTGCTGGGGACTATCTTTCTCATCCTGACAAGGTAGGTTACTCTTGTGTTTTTTTTTTTGTGGTTTTCCTACATAGTCAGGTCATTTTGCTTGTCAGAAAAAATCACAAACAGAGAGAGAGAGAGAGAGACGGTAAGAAAATGTGCATGTGTGTCAGTTTTTTACTTAATGAATGACATGGATGGAAGCTAATACAATTGTTTTATTAAATTTCAGCCAGAGAGAGAGAGAGAGAGAGACCAAAAATAGTCTTTTCCAAGGAGTGTGAGAGACGAAGAGATGGATATAGGGGGAAAAAAGAGAAAGATGTAAGAGTCAGAATTGTGGGAAATAAGCTCTACAGATACAGGAAGAAGTTAAGCCAGGAAATTAAGCAATGAATGAGAGATAAAAATAGGGAAAAATGAATGTAGTGTACAGTGAAATAGGTAAGAGATGGATATTGAGGTGTGGAGAGGGAGAGAAGGGCCCCCCCTCACAAGGTCAGTGTGTTCTGATTCTGCTCAAGTTCAGCTCCTGTGATGAATAATGGCCTGCTGTGTTCAGGGAGCATGGGCTCCTAGGACATTCTCTGACAATTAACCTTAGTCTGGGGGCATGAGGAGCATCACGCTGGCTCATACAGATACGAGCCGCGCCAGAATTCCCCGTGAGCGCTTCGAGACATTTTAACCCAGTTTACACATGCTAGTGTAATGCATCTTGAGTAGCATGATTCAATCTACACCCACACAGAAATGCTGGGAAATCCACCCAAGACACATTTCAATTTGATTAAGGAAGCCACTTCAGGAGGTCTGAGAAACATTTTAGACAGATGGTTGGTAAGGACAAGTATATATTTGTCCCCCCCAAGCCACATAAAACTCCTCTCAATACATCATAACCCACAGTGTCCATCAGTGTCCATCCTTAAATAACTTGGATTACAAATATTGAGTAACCGTACTTTTGCCCACATAGAATAACAGGCATGAAAAACAAAACAGGAAGTTGATCATCAAGGGTCATGATCTGATTTACATACTCATATTTTATCTAGTCTATCCAGTTATTGGTTTATTGGCATACAACCATTATTTTCATACCCTATTTGTCGGTCACTAACTTAGGTGAAAGAAGGTCAATATTCAATTCAATTCAATTTTATTTCTATAGCGCTTTTAACAATGGTCATTGTCTCAAAGCAGCTTCACAGAAATGAAAAGAAAATTTATAGAAGTGTATATATGTGTAAGAAAAATGTGTCTAGATAATGAGATTGTCCCTGATGAGCAAGCCAAGGGTGACGGCAACAGTGGCAAGGAAAAACTCCCTGAGATGGCAATAGGAAGAAACCTTGAGAGGAACCAGACTCAACAGGGAACCCATCCTCATTTGGGTGATAACAGTATGGAACACTGACACATTTTAGCAAGAAAACACATCTGATAATGTTATGTCATCCTAACCAACACTTTGTCTCCTGAAAAATTGCTACTAAGACATTCCCTATTGCTTCTGTGTTGTTTTATTTGTGCCTAAGGCAAGCTAGACCGCTAACTAGCTTCTAACATAAGGCTGAATCCCAAATCCGTCTGTAACCCCTAATCAATGGCTAAACTTGGTGTGTGTGCGACAATGGACTGTACACCCTACATAGCAGACCAGCTTTCCATTTAACTCTTTCTGTAATTCAACGCCGGAACCTGGACGTTAATGGAGCTGAAATTCAAAATTCTCGGTGGACAGCTTGGGCAGTCGCGGTTAGTTAGTTAGTTAGGATATGTGTTGGTGGAGCAAAATAACTGGTTAAATAAACAAACAAAACATACTCTGTTGATAATAAATCGTGTTTGTAAAACTGTTGTATAAAAGCAGTATCACTCTATAGTGAGTGCTGATATTCAGCACAGCAGCACAACCTGGAGTGTGATTCTGTTTCATTCTTTTATGACAGAAGCTTTTGGGTTTCAGCCATAATGTGACTGAGAAGCATTTTTAAATAACACCAAAATGTTATTTTCACGCATTATTACATAAATAAATGTCATAGCATCACGTAAATGTCATAGTGTTTATCATAACATTCCGACAGTGGTTGTGTTTTCAAAAGTCTGTCTCCATTTTGTAGTACGTATTCTGTTTCACTAAAGAATGTGTAGTAGTTTGACCGATAAGCTGTTTAAGGCGGTGTTGAGGAAGGTGTCCTGGCCGGGGAAAGAATGCGTCCCCACAGGCTGTCTGCTCTTACAAGCAGTTGCACAGGGTTTAGGTCAGGCTGGAGGTGATGGTGCCCTCTGTTACAGGACACTGGCTAATTATATAAAGCCTTCACTTAAAGGGGAGCGGAGTGCTCACAGGAGTGTTCATAAGTGGCGAATTAAAATATTTGCAATGTCCCAGGTGCTTTGTTCTTAAATCGTTCCACTCCGGAAGAGTATAGCTCTGTGTGAATAACTTTGAGTGTGGGCTTGCAGGAAGGGTGTAGAATGCCATGTGGACTTGCCAAAAGGGACATTTGGGACAGGACTTTTGGAGGATTTTGATTTTAGGATATTGTTGAAATAGTGAGAGCTGTACACACGGTTCAGTTCTGCCTCCGTGTGTGTGTGTGTGTGTGTGTGTGTGTGTGTGTGTGTGTGTGTGTGTGTGTGTGTGTGTGTGTGTGTGTGTGTGTGTGATTTTTTATTCTTTTTTTTTTCCTAAATCCAAGGCCTTTTTTAAGCTGCTTTTGTTCAGAAAAGAAAACCGCGCTTTTGGTCCAAGTGAATTAATCAGAATATTTTTATCTGTTCTTGCTCAAACATGTTCTCATGGCAGCCTTAAAAACTGTTCAAGGATAAGAGTGGGAATGAAGAAAATGCTATGAGAGAAAGGAATAGATTAGAAGGAATTAGACTCTGAGGACTAAACCCAGTGCATTTTATATTCAGCGCAGTGTCTCTGAATGATTCAGGGCTGTTTGGATTGTTCATGTGTCCTGAGGTTATAAAGCTTCTGGTGTAGAAAATGTAGTGGATCTGTAGTTATTCTGCCTATTTATCTGTCTGTCTATTTATCTTGGCTGCCTCTTCATCTACCTATTTGTCTGTCTGTCTATCAATTTATACTAACTCATATTTATCTGTATATTTATGTATGTATAGCTAGATATCAATATGTCTAGTTGTCTACATAGTTATGTCTATCTATCTATCCATCCATTATCTGTGTGTCTCTCTATATAATACTCCCTTTATTAAATGAGAGGTAGGTAGGGTAGATGGTCTGTCCAATCAAGTTTTTTTGTGAATTGTCCCTCCTCCATGCTTACTGCACTACTCCTTGACCACCTGTCGCTTATATTTCCCCTGTGCTCCCTTCTTCCCTCTCATTTTTTTTATAGCTGTCATTGGCTTTGTGCTGTTGTTTTATGATCCTGATTTTGTCTAGCTCATCCTGTCCATTTGCCTTGAAAGAACCCCATAATGAGAGAGAGAGAGAGAGAGAGAGAGAGAGAGAGAGAGAGCTCAGGCTGAGCAGATGGAGGTAAATTACCTAATGACAAAAGGAGGCAGTGTATTTCTGCTTAGTTTGCTTTTCCTGAGAGATGGAGGTCTGGAGAAAAGGTAAGCCGGCTAGAACAAAAGGTTTTTAACAGTTACTAACTCAAAGTTCAGATAAACGTCGGCATGCCTTTGTCCCAGCTTTCTGTCACTTTTATCAATGTAGAGAATCGAAGCTTAAAAAAATTAATAAAATCAGAGACATTATTCTCAATAACATTTCCGATTACCAGGAAAGAGCTCAATGTCTCGTTAATTACATTAGCATAATATGCAGCTAAAGAGGTGTGGATGATTGCTCCGGGAATAACTGTGAAGATTCATGCATTCGCACATTTACAAATGCAGCAAGAGCTATGCAACAGAGAGGTCCTTGACTCTTCTGTGATTCGCAGTGTGAAGAAAAAGAGCATTGTGGGAAATGGGGGTCTGGAAATAAGCACGCTTCCTTTTGCAAATACAGCCATTAAAGAGAATTCTCCAAATGCAACTCCCTCCTGATAAAACTGCTGTCTGGAAGGCTCACAGCAAGACCCCAACCTCCACAAAGCCTGGAACAGAGCCCAGAGGGAAAAAAAAAAAAAAGTGAGAAGAATGCAGGAGAGACAGATAGATATAGAGTGGGTTGTTGGTGAGAAGAAAAAAACTAGAAGGTAGTGTGCAGCTGAAAAATGAGACAATAAAACAAAAGGGAGAGGGTAAGTGCTAATAGAAAATGCGAGAGATTAAAAGCATTCCTGTGACCTTGGAAAATAGTAGAAGGGAGGACAGAGTAAAAACAGAGTGCGTAATTAAGCAGGCAGAGAAGAAGGAAATACCAACAGAAAGATAGTGTGTCATTAACAGCCTGCACTTTGGCTGCCTGCCCTCTGTTGGCGCTCTCAACCAAACCCCCAAACTCAAACCCAGCCCTGATGCACGGCCTGAAAAATGGCCTCCAGCTGGAAGATTGAAGACATTGAGACTGGGTTTGGGACACCGTGGAGAGTGTGTGCACTCATATTTTTCTTCCACTGATTGATTCTCTTCTGGCAGCAGCTGCTCCATTTTTATGGAGACTCTCAGCGTGCTCTGCAGCCCTGATCAGAAGAAACAAGCGGCGAGCCCCATGTACCCACTCACCATGTTCGTCTTGTCGAGGGTTAATCTCCCATCTCAATGCGCATTGTGCCACGAAGACCGGCTTTATAACGGATCCCATGTACGCGCGCACACTGTCTCCACTAAGTAAGGGTGCGGTATGAAAATGAGATGACATCATTGTGTAACGGTTCAGCTTTCTAATAAAGAACAGACATGCACGAACAGAGACCGAGCTCCTACCAAGGTTCTGTTCTCCCAAAAGACAAGGAAAAGGATGTCTTTGTCAGATATCAGTAGTATGTCATCATTTTGGAAAGAGTGAAAACATTCTTTTAAGCACAATATTGTGGTTGTATGCAGGTTGCTCTGGGTAACATTATCTGCGTAATGACTAAATCTGTATGTCAAACAAAAGATGTATATTAAAACTCCTGAACAACATCGACCCGGAGCAATCCGAAACACATTCCTAATATTCTAAAAGCAGTGATAAAAATTAGACTGGCCAAAAAGATTCAGTGAAACCCAGTGGCGTCCATAGCTGTCTCTTAATGTGCCAGTTACAGTAAGTCTAACACAGGGCTGAAAAATAAACTCCATGTCTATGGGAACGCAAACACCAGCACCAGCCTGATGTTTTTGCAACGCACATTCCTGTTGTATATGCTCAATGTGCTTTTTTCTTCCTCAAGTGGGTGAAATACCAAATCATGAAAGTTAAATTGGGTAATATGAGCTTTATAAAATCAGAGCCATCCAAGCGTATCCAGAATAGCAGTATATCCATACCCACTTTCAACATCCCTAATACAAACATACATCCGTTGTTTTCTGGCATGGACAAATCTGTCCTGGAGATATTTCCATTTTTATCCGAGGATGAGGTTTCTTGCCAGGTAACAAACCTTTTTAATAGCTGTTTGGCTGAATTTAAAAACCAATGATGTATCATAGATACAGTATGACCACTCGGTCCGCACACATAAGCTTGACACAAGTTTTACACCGGACGCCCTTCCCATTACGCAACCCTCCCATTTTTTTCAGGCTTGGGAGCGGCACTGTATCCAGTGGCTGGGTTTTGAGCACTGGCTGGGAATCGAACCCGGCCTTTTCACATTTCAGGCAAAACACCTAACACTGAGCCTCCAGTGTCTACATCATAGATACAGTATATTGTTTAAAAAAAATTAACCAGCTGTGACAGAAACTGCTCAAAGTTCTGGACTTGGTCTGCCATGACAGCTGACAGGGAGAAACTTTCCTCTGCCCTTAGCCAATTATAGTGTCTCTCGCTGCAATGCTCAAAATACAGCATTATAAATGTCACCATGACACATTTCTGAATGTAACAGCACATTAAACAAGCCTTAAATGTGATCAGGACGTGAAATATGAGTTTATTCTTTGAATGACTTAAAGTAAAGTAGATGTATTTTCATCCGCTAGTAGATGAATCACTTTAAACAGAAGTAATTGGGTTATAATACATACCAATGATGTTAAACATTCCCTGTCGTTAAACTGTATTTAAAGCCACTCAATGCAATTCTAAAGAATCTACAGTATATTGCTTACACAGCATTGTTACTTTACTCTGCTAACTAGTTAACAAGCCCTTATCTGCATCTGTACATGGTTCAAAGGAAATCAAGCATGCAATTCACCAAGGACATGTGCATTCCTTTTGAAGAATTCAATCCACTGTTATACCATTGAGGTCTTAGTCTGATCGGAGAGAGAGTATGAAAGTGAAAAAGAACGACAGAGAGAGCGAGAGACAGCAGCAGGGGTACACTAACAGGATTTTGCACAGGTGTGCAGAATGACAACTCTGCAACAGTGATTGGTCTGGTCCTGACAGTGCTATTCAGGAGCGCTCTAGATGCACAGTAACCCACGGACTCATTTGCGTGAGGGATTTTCACATTATGAGAGGCTTGTGAAAAGATCTCTCGTGTCTAATTATTTAGTTGGTTATTTGGGCACAAAAGAAACAAAGTGCACGTTATGGTATCTTCTGTGTAAATTTACAGTTTAATGGGAGATATACAGTATATCTGTGTATAAGGGCTCCACAGGAAATATGAAATAGATCATGGACTAATGGTATGGACTAAAATAGTCCAAAGATGATGATGACCATATATGGACAAAGGTTGAGTGAGGACAGGCACTGATGTCAGGTGAGGAGACGTGGCACACAGGCAGCGTGACCGTTTATCCAAAATCAGTAAAGGGGGTTAAGATCAGGGGTCTTGTGCAGGGCTGTGCATAATCTTCCACTCCAGTCTTCTCAAGCCATGTCTTCATGGTACTCGCTTTATGGACAGGAGCAATGCGATGCTGGATCAGGTTTGGGCCTCCTTGTTTTGAGTGAAGGGAAATGGTAGTGCTACATATGAAGACTTACTGTATAATTGTGTGCAACAGTTTGGTGATGACTCACACATGGGCGTGATGATCAAGTGACCATATATATATATATATATATACACAAAAATGATTGAAATGAATATGAGAAAATTGTCCAGTGGTTGGTAGATCCTGAGTTCAGGTTACAAATACATTTAATTAGGTGGATTGGAGACACTAAATTGCCTCAAGGTGTAAACCAGGGTGTGAATGTGTATGTGACTAATGTCGTTCTCACCAGCAGATTCAGCTGGATTCTGTCCAGGATGCAGCCATGTTCTAACACAATTTTGACTAAACACAATTAGTCGAAATTAAAATAAGATAGATAACTGTACTTTTTTTAGAAAAAAAAAAAAAAAGAATTTGATCTATTATCTATATTAGAACACTTTTTTGTCCATACAGAAATGTTATATATGACCACATCACATACACACACACACTAGTGTATATACAGTATATTAATATATTACATACATGTAGTTTTTACTTGCCATTTGCAAATTTCTCCTGAAAGTCCTAACGTCATCTAGGTAGCCAGTTTATTCTTAGCCAACAGCCGCTGTGCCATC
Source organism: Clarias fuscus (assembly GCA_030347435.1). Taxonomy (NCBI): domain Eukaryota; kingdom Metazoa; phylum Chordata; class Actinopteri; order Siluriformes; family Clariidae; genus Clarias; species Clarias fuscus. The sequence continues at coordinate 30,917,434 of CM059209.1, forward strand.
TGCTAATACCAGTTAACTAGATTCACAGCAAGATTTCAGTTGTAATGACGATTATAATTCTGTAAAACGCAAATTAATAGACTGGTACTTATCGACATCACATTTTAAGTATACTTTGTTTAAGCTATAGCTGGATCACCTTTTCCCATCTGCTGTTTCATTAACCTTGATATACACAGGAACCCTGGCAGTGCCTCATCCTCAGATACTGAGGATCTAAAGCTCAAATAGCATTTAATATCTTTTTTACACAAGCTTCAGAATCTCGGTGGTATAACAGAAGTCGTCAAATCTGTTCATTATTTGCTTTTTGGAGCCAGAAACTGTCACTTTATTGAATTAAAGTAGCTCACTGTAATCATCTTTCTTAGTTATTCCAAAGTTCTGTTCTGAAACTGTGGTGAGTAACCATAAGGCTGCTTTTGACTGTTTTAGTGATGTATCTGTTGTGAAACTAACATGTCTGGCTTGCAAGACTACTGAGGAAGTAGAGGTTTAAAAAAATGGAAGGGATCAATACATTAGACAACCGAGTCTGTGCATCCAGGATACATTCAAGGTCATTGTGCAGTCCGTTTGTGTCTAATCCTGTGCTCAGCTCAAAAGTGGTGGAGATTCAGGGTTTATCAGTCATTCCTCCGACCCACATAACCAAGAGGTCTTGAACAGCATGAACCCCATGAGAAAGACCCGGCGATAATCATGCTGGAATTCACACATACTAACCCTCTGTCCTCATCCTCTTGTGTATTTGTTTACATGCATCTTGTTCTCTGTCCTCTTTCCCCTTCTTTCTTTTTTTTTTTTCTTTCCTCCTGTTCTCAATAGGAAACATGTGTGTTATGTTGGAGTAATAATTCTGTAGAAGTGACTCACTCTAGTTAGTCAGGCCATTTGTTCTCGAGGTTGGGAACGGGCTCGGTTTAGTGGTAGGAGACAGAGAAAACAAACCTGGGGGGGAGATAATTTCATGAAAATATTTTTGGGGAACGAAAAGAAAACAATGATGTCATAACAGTTTCCAGAAGAACATAGAAATGAATTTACGTGTTAGCTGTGACATCATCCTTTTTAACATTCAACATGGGCTTCCCCTCCAGACCCATAGCATACACAGACGGCTCTAATTTCACTGCCCCGGGCCTCTTGGGAAATGGGGAAGAAAATAGCAGCTTGGCAGGACAGTGAGCGTACTACTTTTGATTTGTACTGTTAGAGTAATGGACCTGCTTCTAATGGATTATTCTCAATTTATTTGGTAGCAGTAATATATCAACATCTGTGAGAGGCAACGCTCAGTTCCAAATACCAACGATGTTACGAACTCTACTTTAAGATGGAACTATGTACAAATTTACAAAACGACAAAAACGTTGTGAAACTTTCAAATGCCTTATCCACCCTGTTTTTAATGAATGCCACCATGTTGCTTAAGGCATTCACAATTTACCCTCTTAAACCTGAATTCATATGAGTACATGGATTTTTCTTCCTAGGCATAATGTCTATATATACTTGCACAAGCCTTATATGAGGACTGTTAGGTATGAATTATTATTATTTTATTTTTTTGCCAAGCTGTTCCTCTTATTTAGAGACACTGATTAAATTCATATTTACTAGATGCTAATAAAGAGAAACATGCAATGAACACAACAGTAAAGTGGTAGCGCATAATCTTCTGTTCAGAGCTATGAAATTGAATCAGTTATGCATTTTAATCAATCTTTTTTTTTGGTCAGGTCAGATTTTATCAGGATAGATTGTTGGGTCAGTTTCTAATTAAAGTCATTTAAGACAAAATACAAACATTAAATGGTCAGACACATACCACAGCTTTAATTGAAACTAGGAGCTGCTTGCATCATCGGCAAATAGTCATGATTTTGTTAGAGTATTGCCTCTTCTTCTTTTCTACTGGAAAAGAAGATTAGCAGGAAAAAAAATATCACAATGTATGTGACATGACTTTCAAGCAATTACAACACAAGTTACACAGCATTTCAGTCTTTATGAGATACGTTTAGAGCTTTTTAATACTTCAAAGCACATAAAAATATAGCTGCTTGAGACAAATCAGACATCAAACTTTAGTGCTGTTGAATGGATTCGAAATCAAATTGAATCAATTCGACAGTCTACCTACTGAAAAATCTATAGTAATTCGAATCTATAGTAAATCTAGGTAGTGTATATCTACTGTACCAGTCAAAAGTCTGTTTTACATTTTAGAACAAAACTAGAGATTTCAAAACTATGAAATAACACATATGGTATAAGGTAATTAACTAACAACTAAGTAACAGTCAGTTATTTTAAGACATGAAGGTCAGCTGTTCTGGAATAGTTCTTGTAAGAACAGTATCGTCAAGTGCATTTGCAAAACCAATCAAGCACCATCATATGAAGACCTTCCCAGGAAAGCAAGACCAGAACCTAGCTCTGGTGTAGAGGAGACGTTCATTTAGAGTCACCAGCCTCAGAAAGCACCAATAATAATAAAAAAAATGCATAGGTTGTGATGTTACCCTAAAACGACTTCTAGTTTTTCAGAATTTGTAACAGTTTACCGCTTTACCATAGGCTACTGGAGACTTCTTCCAAGAATGCAAAAAAAAAAAAAAACTACATTAATCATTAGGCATTCATGTACTTACATTTATGTGTAAGCTGTTACTACAGGAAAAATTCTGTTTTAGAAAAAAGCACATTAATCTTTGCTTTGCAGTCAACACTCTTGTCAGAGCTGCTCTTGTGGAAAATGAATACCCTTCTGAGCAACTGAACAGTGCTGTAGGATTTCCAGACTGTATGTTTTTGTTTTATCAGTAATACAGTGGAACTGGTGTGTTAGAGTTTAGTCTTCAGACCAGTGAAAATTGAAGTACATTTGAGACGGTGCAATCATCACAAATTGCAGAGCTGTCTTACATATTTAAGCACACTATAATATATTAAGCCCTTAATTCAGTAAGCAGGCCAGCTAACTCGTTAACTTACTGAGGCATATGGGTTTGTCCTACATAGCTACATTCTGCCTTCCAAGACTGTTAGCTGTAATAACTCTTGAACCCACCATGGGCACTGATTTGTTTTTTTCAATCTCCACACACCCATATGCACACATGGTCTCCTATTACAGCCTGAGTCTAGGACACTGCCTCCTATTGTACTCCCTGGTGTCTCAGCACTGCTGCTCCCTATCCCTGCTTATTCAGAAACTTTCTTCAGCATCTGTTTACACTCAGCAGGCTGCATTTACTTTCCCCCGATCATTTTCGGGTCTTGAGTATTCATTTTCATTTCAATTATCTGTTTATTTGTTTATGTGATTTTTTGCAGGGTAGCGAGTTCTGTGTAATGATGTTCCGATTTCCTGTCTCCTGGACTTAGGTTTTGTGGAGTAAATTAAAACTCCATCTGTCACCTGCTTGAAATAGAAACCTGGTGTTGTCTTGTTTTTTTTCGTTGAGCACTCACCAACTCACTCCAGTGCAGCAGGAATCAGGCAAACCGCGTTCTTAATGAAACTGACATCAAATGGTCTCTCTCGAAGCTCAATCTGTGTAAAGTTATGGCATTGTTGGGATTCAAATCTGCAATTTCAGAATTATTGGCTCAATCCTTTTCTGTTGTACCACCCACAGGAGTGTGGGTTATTAGAGGTCTCTTCCTTCTCTGGAATTCATGCAGTTAGATCTTGCTCATTGTGATTTACTCACTCACTCTCACTCATCATCTATACCACTTAATCCTGTATTCAGGGTCACGGGGGGCCTGGAGCCTATCCCAGGAGACTTGGGGCACATGGCAGGGTACACCCTGGACAGGGTGCCAATCCATCGCAGGGCAATCCACACACACATACACTCACTCATTCACACACTATGGGCAATTTGGGAACGCCAGTTAGCCTAACCTACATGTCTTTGGACTGTAGGAGGAAACCGGAGTACCCGGAGGAAACCCACCAAGCACGGGGAAAACATGCAAACTCCATGCACACAGAGACCGGAATCGAGCCTGGTCGGGGATCGAACCCGGACGCTGGCGGTGCAAGGCGACAGTGCTAACCACTACACCACCATTGTGATTTAAAGCTCCCATATTTTATTATTTATTTAAAAGTTGACCTAGATCTCAGAACTCCCCCAATGTACAACGAACTACATGTATTTCACTCCTCCTCCAAATTCATTCATTTAGTTTCAATATAAATGAAACTGAAACAATATAAATGAAGCTACTGCTGACCCATGTCCAATTAAAGAACAGTAAACCTAAACAAGCCTGGTAGGGTATCATCTTAGACGAGGTCACATTAGGGGAAAAAATCTAACTGGTTTGTTTAAACAATACAAAAATGGAAGGAGGACAAAACAACATAGGGAATGTTTTTTTTTTCTTTTTTAATATTTTTTCCCAGATTTTCTCCCCAATTTTTGCCGTGTCCAATTCCTCCGCGTCACTAGGGGGCTCCCACATTAAGGCTACCACTGCCATTCAGTCGGGAGGGCCAAAGACTATCACGTGTTTCCTCCAAACCACGTGACGCCAGCCGACCATATCTTTTCAAACTGCTCACTCACGCAGTGTAACACACTCGGAGGACAATGCTATCCGCTCGCGTGAGCTCATAGACGCCCCTGATTGGCTGTAGAGCTGTGATTAATGTGAGAGCACTAAGTACCTCTCATCCCTCCCCTCTGAGAGAGCTCAGCCAATCAGCTCTCTCTAGACCTCCGGCTGTGAGAGGTTACAGCATCACCCGGGAATCGAACTCGCGATCTCCGGATGATAGCACTTTACCACTACCAGGCAACAGGAATGTTTTTTTTCTTACTCAAACACCAGAGACCCATCTAAAAATGTCAAAAAATGATTAAAAAGTAATTTTGCATAAAATGAATTATTTAAATCATTGCTGCAGTTTTGCATTCAAGTCCTTTGTATAATATGAACCAACAATGAAGCCAATGAAATTTAACCATTTTCTTAATACGAATGGTTTCCAGCTGGCTGAAGTGGAATGCTGAAAAACATTTAGGGGGATGATTATGGTTCAGCACCTTCTGTATCCCCGGATTTTGACCGCTGGCAAATCTATAACATGACGTCTGTGACGCGATCATGTGCTGCATTGTTTTATCTCCCATCTGGAGCATTTCAGAAGGTGGAGCGGCTTGACTCGGTTTTTGGCCCGTTATGCATATTCATGAGGAAAGCGCTATCGGATTGGCAGGTTGAACTGCTTTCAGAAACAGCTTCTAGACAAGGAGAGTGTGTTTAGTGGAGCAGAGCGCATTTGCCGTTTCGGGGACGCTTCTAAAATGTGCCGTGGCACACCTGGTGCAATCATAACATCAGCTTGAGTTGCAGCGATCAGCAACACAGTCGATTATGGTGGAAAGGGGTTAAAAATGCACCCTGAGGGTCCCTGAGGCAGAACATCTGTTTCACACCATTAACATGCATTATATAAATTCTTTAGCTAAAGTTTTCATATACTTTCATACTGTAGATTTTGTTTTACTTTGTCACAGACCCAGAACTACACCAACCAAGAACTACAACTAGCAGCACCTAAATTTTAGATCATTATTCTATATTCTAACACACCTGAGACAAATCACAAACGCAGATAAATGGGACTTGCGTACACACCGTCTTTGCAACGTATATACAGTACACCATGTGACCAGTCCCAGTATCATTACTAGGCCTTTAGAACTCTGTGTGACTTTCCCGTTTGTTTTTATTCTCGAGTTTAGTCTGATTGAGTTTATGCCCGTTGAGCATCATCTGACTATCGCCTGTTTCGATTTTGGATTACCCTTGCCTGGTTGGAAAACATAGTCCCTGAATTATGTTTTAATAAAAATCTTAACTGCACTTGCATCATCTGAGACTGTGTTAATAACACAATAACTAAAGTTATTCTGAAGATTGGCTCACCAAATTTAAAACATATGTCATCTGTTGAGGGCGGCACGGTGGTGTAGTGGTTAGCACTGTCGCCTTGCACCGCCAGGGTCCGGGTTCAGGCCTGTCCAGGCTCGATTCCCGTCTCTGTGTGCATGGAGTTTGCATGTTCTCCCCGTGCTTGGTGGGTTTCCTCCGGGTCCTCCGGTTTCCTCCTACAGTCCAAAGACATGTAGGTTAGGCTAATTGGCGTTTCCAAATTGTTCGTAGTGTGTGAATGAGTATGTATGTGTGTGTGTGTGTCTGTGCCCTGTGATGGATTGGCACCCTGTCCAGGCAGAACAGGGTGTACCCTGCCATGTGCCCTAAGTCTCCTGTGATAGGCTCTATAGCGGTATAGATGATGAGTGAGAGTGAGTTGTGATGAACCACCATGAAGCAAAATATAATCAGTTTAATTTGCCATACACTAACCACTAATGGTCAATTAGGAACAAAGGAAATTGTTGTCACTGTTCAGTCTTGTTAGTTGTTTACCAATGGTAGGTAGGGAATTTCGTTTATCTGAACCGTTGCACATTTCAGTTAAATACTTTTGTTTACACCCGGGAACAAATGAGAAATACTGTAAAACTTATAATTAGGTGATGTTACTCGTACATGTGATTTGCTGTAATGCTCTAAAAACCTGGACACTAATCAGCGTCAGTGTGGCATCACCACAAGGCTAATTCAGTATGACAGATCTGTGTGCTAAACTAATGGGTTGCAAGCTGTGCAGATTATATTATTGGGACAGAAAGTGCAGAATGTGCAAATTCAAAACCTAGCAGCAAATCAACAAGCTCATAAATCAACAGGTTCTCTATTTTTATTTGCCACAGCATCCCTCTTGCTTTTTTATCTGCTAGTCATATTGCTTCAGGTAGTTTATCTCATCTGCTGTCCCTTTGCTTGTTTTCTGGGTTTGACACTGGCCATGATGTAAGTATACATGTGAATGGCTCTGAGACAGCAAGTGTTTGTGTTCAAGCATTGAGCACGTCAATAAAATGAAAATGGGTCTCTGTCTGTGCAGGCTTGGCTCAGCTCTGCATTGCTGTGATTGAATTCTCTGACATTAAGCATTTAGTCCTTAATGGAACAGAATTGAATTGCTGTGTAGGTCAGTGAACAGTGTGTGTGTGTGTGTGTGTGTGTGTGTCATTGTGAGACTGCAGGCTATATTGTATGTACTCATGGAAGAGAATGCTGATTCATCTCTACTGCCTTATAACGGTCATACAGCATCTACTATTTGGTGCCGTACGGCTTTAGGGAAATTTGTTAATGTTGTATAAATGGGGCATTTTAAAAAGGTTTAGAAATAAAATTGATTAAACATATGTGAACCTTTGCACTTTTAAGTGCTGCTAATTGAACCTTAAGTGCAGTATATTTGTTAACTAAAATAAAAGTTTCACATTTCCTACTTTGAAAAGTTAGATTGAAATCTAATTAATGTAGTTATTAGTGAACTATGTAACAAATTTAGGTACCCGCTAATGGTATTTCCTAATGAATAGAAGGCATTTTCCTATAGTAGACTACGGATGTCATAAAAACTCAATTATAAGTACTTAAAAAAAATCCTCAGTGATTAATTTATGTAATCAAATGAATGATAAAAGGGTGTCAGAACTCACAGTGCATTGCTGTTTTAGTGGTAAAAGTGTGTGTGTGGTGGGGGGGAGGCACCTCAATAGCAGGCGGGTGGGCTGGTTGGTGTATCATAAGTGTTAAAGCATTATCTCTCTGCCTCATTTTTTATTGGAAAATATTATTGTAAATATTGATGTCCATCAGGTCTTCCAAATGTAACGAAACTGACAACAATAAATTGGCTAAAAATGATATTTATCTCATTTTGCTAAGAAACTGATCAAATATTGACAAAATGATGCTGGTTTTAAAGGATAAAAGACTAAAGTTGTTCAAACTAAGGTTTCTGCATCTATGTGTATTGTTTACCCATGATCCCCCTCTCTACAGTACGTCACCATTCAAATACACATTAATATAGAGCTTACAACAGGCTCCCCAATGTAATAAACCCGAGAACAAAGTGGTTCAATTCAATTCAATTCAAATTTATTTGTATAGCGCTTTTAACAACTGACATTGTTGCAAAGCAGCTTTACACAATCAAAAGAATTATTTAAGTGTGTATGAAAAGTGAATGTGTATGAATCAAATTGTTAAGATTGTCCCTGATGATCAAGCCGAGGACGACGGCGACAGTGGCAAGGAAAAACTCCCTGAGATGTTAAATATAACTATAAAGAACAATATTGGTATTTACTTTATTCCCACCCCAAGTGTATTTTCTTAGAGTATCTGTACACACAGCTCTAAGTATGGGATCTGGAGTGTTAGAGGTGAAATGTGTAACTTTCATTTCTGAGAACGACTGCTTGTACTGTATTTCACCTGCTGCTCAAATGCTATTCTTAATGTTTTACATAATAAATACAACAACGTGTACATGGCTGCGTGAACATCACTGTCATGTAGGACTGACTCATAACCACAATGGCAAATAAGCTAGCTTGTTAGTCCCTTGTTAACCTCATGCATGGACACACACAGACACACACACACATACCAGCCAGGGAAGAGCTTTCAAAAGAACCTTTTGCACGGTTGTGCATTTACACCAAAATAACATTAGCAGTGGCATTTTCAGCCTGCGGCATTTTCTGTCGCGCACACATCCAGACACTTTTTCCCACTCAGACCGGTGTAAATCTCCCACACAGGACTGCTGATGTGTCCAACCTGTCATTGTTTTTGCAGACAGTATGACATTTGCACCACAGTAATGGATATGTAAATAACCCTGTGGGTTTTGGACAGGGTGATCATGGGAAAGCTCACCCCAACAATCTGAGGTGAAAAAGAGAGAAGGAAAATAATAACAGAAAACAAACAGACTCCTGCTGAATCTCTGCCTCTGGTCTCAGAGGGTTTAAGTGTTTGTGGAGCTCTTATCACACTGGGCTTTTAGTGCATATTATTAAAGAAAAAAAGCCCCTCGGCTGCTCGGTGCTCAGCACAGAATATGAAGACTTTAACTAAACACACTTCGGGGAGTAAGGGAAATATCCGGCAGTTGTTTGAGTAAGGAAACTAGGCTTTCTTTAGAGTTTCCCTTCATTCTGATTTTTTTTTTGTTTTGTTTTCTGTCTTGAGTCTATGGACCGTGTGTGTATTGCCCTCTTTATTACCACTGTGTTTATTCAGAACTCCTCTAGATCTTTGCTTCCTGTTTACACTCCTTTTAGTACTGTATATGTGCGAGATAGTGTTATAGCACTTTTCTACCAGACAGTGCAGCACGCTCAGCAAATTATCCCATAATCCTTCATGTTTTCACCATGTCCACCGCCAGGTGAGCCATGCGATATTTAAGTACCTTTGCTAAATTTGGCCCTTCTTGCATGTACATGGACATCCTGATTAATGTCTCTGGCTGTATCCGGACAGTGTAGCTTCTGCCAAAGTTTCTCATTCTCATGCAAAATAATTTTTATCCCTCTGGCAGATTTAAGAGGCCAGTATTTTAAGTCTAATTACAGCAGTTCCAGATTTGTTCTGTCTATTTACTTACCAGACTTATCAGGAATAGATCACTTTTGCAATTACTAAATTTCTATCCATCCGTGGTCTATACAGCTTAATCTGTGGGGTACCTGGAGCCTATCCCAGGGAACTCAGGGCACAAGGCAGGGTACATCCTGGATGGGGTGCCAACCTAACCTGCAGGGCACAAGCACATACTTACAATCAACATCATACTAATCAGGTGATCTTTAGATGTCCAAATCTTTAGATGTCCTAAATGATCATGTAAAAGTCATCAAATAAACTGATTTAACACATTTGTGGTGTAAAACAGAACAAAACCATTTAGTGTAGATGCTTGCTTTCTCTATCAGGTAGGTTTAAAAGTCTGTGTATTCCATAATGCGAAATCCTATCAGATCATTCATCCAGTAAGTGAACTGTGTAATGGCAGCAGGATCGCTAACATCTTATGACCATTCCCTTGTATCGGAGGGACCGTTGCTGTATCCTTGTAACAGCATTGCAGTGACTTTCACCATCAGAACAATGTTGTTTTTTAAAGTTGCAATTAGTTCTATGAAATGACAGTGAGATATCGTTAAACACAATGTTGCAAATCCAACTTAATTTTTTTTTACTTTTAACCTTTATGTTGAGCATTTATGTCAATTAACTTCGCACAAAGTTTGTCTACATCTCTTAAGTTTCTAACAAGGTTTAGAATTCCAATCTGAGCTCATGATGGATGCAACAGCTTCCCACACACAGCATGTGTATCTCAAGTCCATACTGCCTCACACCGTCCAGTTTCACCAAACAAAGCTCAGACGTTAAGTGTTTTGTTAATCTTTTGGCTGCTTTCAAGTGTACTATTTCAGTAAATTTATGTTTTCCAGGATTTTTTTTATGATGGTAATTTTTTATGTACATGAATTTACTAACTTCAGCAGCATATTCCATAGTGGTTCAGTAGTAAGCACACAGTGTTTTCACCACAGTGACTGGAGTTTCAATCCCGCTCAGCCCATCAGTTTTGTATTAATATAAATGGTCCAATATTGTGTGCATTTGTTTGTCATATAGCCAATGTTGTTCTAATGTCATACCAAATTTATTCTAATTTTCAAAAATTAACCCAATACCAACATTGTCCCAAAATCTATAATGTCACCAAATTAACATCACCACAATATTTTGAAAACTGAAAAAAATCCTGCTGGTATGGGTCAGCAGATCCAGTCCTGGTGGTTATTGTTACATTTTTCAGGCGATTATGTTGCCTTTAGTGAGCCTCTGCCTGCAAAAGGAAAAGAAAAAAATAAATGCACAAAATCAAATAATATTGCGGTATACTAAAACCAAAATACGTCTGTACAAATGGTAACTGACACACACTCAGACAGGATACAAATAGTTTGTGTTTGTAGTCAAGTCGTGCTGTTCTGCTCTATTAATGTTCTCACTACCTCTCAAAAGCGATGTCTCGGAGCTCAGCGTCCTTGTGCGGTGATATGTAGGTAGACCTGGCATGAAGTGTGTGAGTAGACTTTATGCGCACAGCCTTCTAATCCAGAAATACACTCTCTCCACACATGAGCAGCTGCTTTGACCTCATTCTCTTCCCTCTGCACAGACTTGCTCTTTATCTGACTCTTCCTATCTTGTTCAGGATGCTTTACTCTCACACTGTGTAATTCTCTACACCTGCTATCAGCATGCCTTTAATGCTATTTAAGATTTCCCTCGTTTATCTCAGAGTGCTCATTTACATTTGAAGTCACACTGAAGCGGCACGCTTTTTTTTTATCAACCTTAGTAGCGCTAGACGCCGACTGACGTTGTGATGGCACCTACTGTATGCTAGTAGTGGATTTTACAACAGTCATTGTGGGAAGGTTTGATCCTGAGGAACTATTACAAGCATGCCAGCAATCAGCATGTGCCTCCAACTTTCAGATACCCCCCATCCCCCTGTTTGATTCATTTTTCATCCCAATTTGTCTACCTGACAGTTCCCGCCTGCAAGCGTGTCTCTCCCTGATCGTACAACAGATACTCATTATACACTATGAGACACCTGAAGCCAGCCAATTATATTTTTAACCGTCATTCATGTCACATCACACACACTCATCAGAACGTGATATCCGCCCTCTTTCATAGGGCTGACACACCCAGTGGCTCCTGGTGCTCTGATTGACACTGAAATGGGAAAGTCTGCAACGATTCCACTCCAACCAAGTATGGCTGAAGCATCACCAGGACTCGAACTTGATCCAAAATCTCCAGAATATAGGTCGAGTGCCTTTGTGTTTCACCACTCAGGAGCACGTTAAACACTTTCGACCTGAATATCGCATCAGATTTGTTAACAGACTTGGTTGCTACAGAAACAAAAAAGCGAGTATGATGATATCATGATGTGTAATTCTTTTCAAATGGTTAGAAATAGATGTAGCATATGTTCTGAGTTTTCATCCTTGGAAAAAGACAAGTTGATCAGGCATCTGCTGTCAAAGAAAGGAAGACAAGTCAGAGTATTAGGCTCCTCTGGTCAAAAGCTAATCTTGCAAATGTGCCACAAAGGTTCAAGTCCTCCTCATATATGTTTTAAACTCTTGACCACAGAACCCTGTCCTTACAACTGTAAACCGTCTGTTTAAGACGTGGAGCGTCTAATATTATCCTGAAGTTTCTTCCTCGAGGAAAGTGAGGCATTGTCTGTGTTTACAGAAACCTTTTTGGTGTAAGTATAAAGGAACATAATCACAATTAGAGAAATTAAAATTAAATTCCAGAGTCTTAATTAGCCCGGCTTCCCTGTGGAGATCGGTGGCTCTGTGATTGTAAGCGTCTGACAGGTGTTTACTCCAGAGTGCTTTGTTTGGAGACAACGCGAGCTTCGGTTTCTTTAGGAAAGACTTAGCAATTAGGACGATTTAATTAACTTCTCTGCTTTGAAGAGATTCACAAACCATTTCATTTTCTTTGTCTCACTTTCTGAAAACCAAAGCATTTCATCATTTACGCCGTTACAATTAGTATGTCATTTTAATACAATGAGTCTAAAATGTCAGAAACTAATGAGCAAAAAGCTAAACGTGCTTCACTTTTTACTTATTATTTACAATTCTCAGTGTTACCTTGAAGTTCCATGCATGCTAGCAATGATTATATTACCTTTTCGTTTTTTTTTTGCTCCATATATTCGGATTAACATATTTGCTGATACTGCCGTTGAATCCTGTTTTTTTTTAGATGCTCAGTACTAGCAATGATGTGTATTCCTTTTAAATGCTGATCTCAGAACTGTGAGTTTCCTGTAAAAACCAGAGCAGCTTATCAAATCAATTCAGTCACAAAGCTGTTCTGGGATCAGTGCAATGCGTTTTGGAGCCAATTAAGCTCAAACTGGAACACTTAGACAAGGCTTAATTCACAGCAGGACATTATTTATTGCTCATTAGGCAGATGAGGGATTTTTTTGTACTCGTCAGTTAAACATGAAGAAAATATTCTCACTTCCACGGTTCTGCTTTTTCTCTTATTTGCAATTTATGCCCTTGTTTGCACTGTTTCGAACCATGGATGGGATCAAATGTTTTATTATGGTGTTATCCAAAACCACACAATGAATCATGCTTTAATTATGATCACAATTATTGTCATTCTTAATTAAATAAAGTGAAGATGACAGTATAAGGTCATACATTTAACTGTACTGTATGTCCAAACACCTAATTTGCAGTTTGACTATTTTCTGGAGTCTACTTCCTAAACATTTTTTAATATGCTGTAATGTATGTGCCACGAGTGTGTGTTTCCTGCGATAGATTGACACCCTGTCCAGGGTGTACCCCGCCTTGTGTCCTAAGTCTCCTCGAATATGCTCCAGGCCTCCGTGAACCTGAATACAGGATCAAGATGATAGATGATGAGTGAGTGAGTGAGTGAGTGAGTGAGTGTATATGCTACAATTTAAATTATTAACCAGAGATTGTTTGCAATAAATGGACTAAATAGATTAATGTTTGGTAGTACAGGTATTGTAATTTTGCAATAGATGTACGGTCGAGGATCTGTGATATCTCATGGTTTTTATAATTGCAAAAACTGGAACTGAAGTAGTTCACATTTGACATTCTATGAGAATGAAAGATGAGATATATAAATCAAAAACGGGCTATAAATTAAAAGGTTTCGTTTTTTTAATCTGATTGACTGATTAGTCTGATATTGTGCTTTTTTTGTTACGGTTCACTACAGTACCTTCCAATCCACATAGTTACATTTGCCAAGTTTTTAAGGGGTGATTTTACTCCTTAACTTAGTTGTAGCCAGTTCCCACTTTCACTTATCAAATGACAGCTACCAAACAGATACAGCGAAGGCTATCACATGCCTCCCATTCACATATTTTCAATGGTTGCTCATGAATCTCTAACGGGTTGCGTTACACACTTGCAGCGTATGCGCCTGTATGAGCTTTGCTAGTGTCGTGAGTATTGAGACCACATCTTCCTTCCTAAAGCACAGCTGATGCTGCTCACCAGGACGCCCAGCCACAGGTGGCTTCACCATCGTCATGATTCAATATCCAGATTATACGCTGAACGCTTTTCTGCTTTGTCACTTGAAAGCCGTTAGTTTTGATGCGACATGTGAATACTGATGACATCTTCCCCATTTGGTAGCGACAATAAGAGTGGACTGGCTTGTGCACCTGCTTTGGTTTGAACCCCGGTCTTCTGTGAGACAGCTGGCGTCACTCCCACTGTACTAACAAGAGAACCATTTCAGCCAATGTCTTATTCAATGACAGTCCCAGAAATGCTGTTGAAGCACCTTAGTGGCATGCCAGAAAATGCTTACTGTGAGGTGATTGTGAGTCTGATGGACAGCCATGCCTGGGGGATCGAAAGAGCAAAACTTTTAGGATAAGAAGGAAGTTATACCCTATCATTTCCCCTGTTAATTAAAGTAACAAAAATGTCTAAAGTTAAAGTTAGATAAGCGCGATTGTTTCACTCAGTGAATATCAGGATTTTATCAGTGAGCAACATGCCATAATGAAACAGACATGAACTTTGTTCAGATTGTGCCAGTTATCTCAGTCGTTAAGGCGGTAGACTATGGTTTGGAAGGTCCCAGGTTCAAACCCCATGACCACCAAATTGCCCCTCTGCCATGAGCAAGGCCCTTAACCCTCAACTGCTCGGGTGTATCTCACTCACTCATCGTCTGTGGCCGCTTTATCCTGTATTCAGGGTAGCGGAGTGCCTGGATTCTATCCCGACTTAGGGCACGAGGCGGGTATACCCTGAACAGGGTGCCAATCCATCACAGGGCACACATGCATACAGTCACTCACACGCTCATTCGCACACTATGGGCAATTTGGGAAATGCAGGTCTTTGGACTGTGGGAGGAAACTGGAGTACCCGGAGGAAACCTACCAAGAATGGAGAGAACAAGCAAACTCCAGGCACACAGAGACGGGAATCGAACCCGGATCCTGGAGGTGCATAATGTAAATGTATGTTTTTTTTTATGGTTTGGGGTAACCCACTTTTTTTCCTAAAAAACTTTATATAAAAATGTGATGATGTATTCCTGATTGCTAATTATGATTATCAATTTAGCCATTATGTTAGAGTATACAACTACGTCGCAGTAGTGTGGAGGTTCGCCCCGCCTCTTGCACCAAGTGCCCTTTGATAGGCTCCAGACTTCCCTGTGATCCTGTACAGGATAAGCGTTATGGAGTATGACTGAGTGAGTGTAGAGTATACAGTATATGTATTTCAATTTTATATTAAAGATGCCGGTACAGTGATAATGATGTTATGTTGAGGTTGTGACAATGATACTGTCTGCTTCAATCAATAGGACGGCTATTTTACTGCAAAGAGTGCTTCAGGGTTCAGGGGTTTTTCAATTAAATTAGGTTTCAGTGTGATGTGAAGAGCCTAGTATGGCAGAAAGACCCCCCGGGGTCCGCAATAGCTGAGACATCAGAATCATTGTAACGAGTAGAGAGAAAATAAAAGCCTGGCATTTTTCCTGCACTGCCTACTCTGAAGGTCATAACACCACCAGCAAACCAGTTTCATTCCCTTCCTTCCCTTCCTACAGTACTTCTTTCCCTCCTCGCTCAACCATTAATTACTTTCAATCACTTCTCCAGCTGATTCTAGGTGCCGTGTCTCTGTCTGAACAGCTGTTTCATTTCCACTGAGCTCTAATCCTGCATCCCCCTCTTAGCAGTGCAGCGAAGCCCGTTGTCTCAGGTCTAATTTAGAATAAAGAAGGGTGGATTATGATGGGGGAAAAAAACGGCAACGAAAATGTGAGAAAAATTGTAGTCAGGACATAAGAAAGAGTCAGCAAGGGAAACAGTGCCTGAGGATAAAGCGTGATTCGGTGAAAATTGCTGGGTTCAATTTTAAGAGAGAAAGTTAAGCAATGTCATTAAAGCTCTGGAGATGTCTGGGTGATAAGATGGAGAAAAACATAGACGGTGAAGTGTAGGTGTCCGCCTGCCTGAGAAGAGTATGTCTATCATTTTCCGAATGAAAAGAAGAAAGAATGATGATCATTTTTGAGCTCAGATCTGGTGTGAATATTCTGCATTCTTTTTATCCAAATACCACATACACCTTTTGTCTTTTTCTTTTAGAGCTGTGTGTCTTCCAGTAAGATCAGGGTGCTATTATTAATCCATATATTCATCTATGGACTGATAGCTGTGCAGCCAACCGAACTAGAATAAAAAGAGCAATAACCAAATATGATTTATAGTGTTTTGCTTTATTGATCGCCGCTACCTATTATATTATGCGATGGTGAGCACAATGCACAACGACTTTGTAGGAGTAAGAAGGAGCCAGATCGGCTCGATTGATTGCACGAGATGCACGCGAGATGAGCAATTAGCAGTGGGTTACGCTCATGATTGAACTGCACCCTGTAGGGAGAATGAAAAAGGCAAACGAGCATCAACCCTGAGCAGGAGGACGACTGGAGGTTCAGCTATTCTCAGACAGTGTCACGTCATTTGCGCTCTCTAGGCTCTTACTGAACAAAGTCGGTCTCGCACCCTATCCTTTTTTTGTTTCTCATTTATTTACGCACGTGGACAAAATTGTTGGTACCCTTCGGTCAATGAAAGAAAAACTCACAATGGTCACAGAAATAACTTTAATCTGACAAAAGTAATAATTAAAAAAAATTCTATGAATGTTAACCAATGAAAGTGAGACATTGCTTTTCAACCATGCTTCAACAGAATTATTTAAAAAAATAAACTCTTGGAACAGGCCTGGACAAAAATGAAGGTACCCCTAACTTAATAGTTTGTTGCACAACCTTTAGAGGCAATCACTGCAATCAAACGATTCCTGTAACTGTCAATGAGACTTCTGCACCTCTCTGCAGGTATTTTGGCCCACTCCTCATGAGCAAGCTGCTCCAGTTGTTTCCGGTTTGAAGGGTGCCTTTTCCAGACAGCATGTTTCAGCTCCTTTCAAAGATGCTCACTAGGATTAAGGTCAGGGCTCATAGAAGGCCACTTTAGAATAGTCCAATGTTTTCCTCTTAGCCATTCTTGGGTGTTTTTAGCTGTGTGTTTTGGGTCATTGTCCTGTTGCAAGACCCATGACCTGCGACTGAGACCCAGCTTTCTGACACTGGCCAGCACATTTCTCTCTAGAATCCCTTGATAGTCTTGAGATTTCATTGTACCCTGCACAGATTCAAGACACCCTGTGCCAGATGCAGCAAAGCAGCCCCAGAACATAACAGAGCCTCCTCCATGTTTCACAGTAGGGACAGTGTTCTTTTCTTGATATGCTTCATTTTTCCGTCTGTGAACATAGAGCTGATGTGCCTTGGCAAAAAGTTCAATTTTTGTCTCATCTGTCCATAGGACATTCTCCCAGAAGCTTTGTGGCTTGTCAACATGTAGTTTGGCATATTCCAGTCTGGCTTTTTTATGATTTGTTTTCAACAATGGTGTCCTCCTTGGTCGTCTCCCATGTAGTCCACTTTGGCTCAAACAACGACGGATGGTGCGATCTGACACTGATGTTCCTTGAGCATGAAGTTCACCTTGGATCTCTTTAGAAGTCTTTCTGGGCTCCTTTTATCCATTCGGATTATCCGTCTCTTTGATTTGTCTTCAATTTTCCTCCTGCGGCCACGTCCAGGGAGGTTGGCTACAGTCCCATGGATCTTAGATTTCTGAATAATATGTGCAACTGTAGTCACAGGAACATCTAGCTGCTTGGAAATGGTCTTATAGCCTTTACCTTTAACATGCTTGTATATAATTTTCTTTCGAATCTCCTGAGACAACTCTTTCCTTCGCTTCCTCTGGTCCATGTTGAGTGTGGTACATACCATGTCACCAAACAACACAGTGACTACCTGGAGCCCTATATATAGGCCCACTGACTGATTACAAGATTGTAGACACCTGTGATGCTAATTAGTGGACACACCTTGAATTAACATGTCCCTTTGGTCACATTATTTTCAGTATTTTTCTAAGGGTACCATCATTTTTGTCCAGGCCTGTTCCATGAGTTTATTTTTTTAAATAATTCTGTTGAAGCATGGTTGAAAAGCAATGTCTGACTTTCATTGGTTAACATTCATAGAATTTTTTAAAATTATTACTTTTGTCAGATTAAAGTTATTTCTGTGACCATTGTGAGTTTTTCTTTCATTGACCGAAGGGTACCAACAATTTTGTCCACGTGTGTATTTTTTTCCTTTAGCTCGCTTTCATTTTGTAGAAACCGTTTCTTTTTCCTCTTGTTTACATTGTTGCTTTATATACTTTTTCCCGTAGTCTGGGGGATCTTTGCAGATTTGGGTTGTTGTCTGTCAGAAGCAGTAGAGCACTCAGGAAGCCTGATATAGAACTGCCAGAAAGAGAGAGAGAGAGAGAGAGATCTAAATTGAGTGAGCTGTTTTATCTATGGGGACACTATAAAGTATCATACTGTTTTATGGACAGTAGTCCATATATGAGGAATGCTTGTTCAATTAATCATAGCGGTAACTATACTTTTTTTTTCTCTTAATAATATTGATGCAGTTTTTTTCTCCTGCGTCATAAACACCCATAGAATTCAAAGTGATTTAAATCTTTACCTATGCCACTTATGTGACTTCAAAAGTATCACAATAACAATGCTTGTGTTTTTGCTTCACACTGAAGGCGATCGATTTTGTGATCAAAAGTTGGACATAAGAGGAGTCAGTGAAGCACGGTGGAGGTAGTATCATGCCTTGGGCTTGCATGGCTGCTTGGCTCACTAATCTTTATCGATGGTGTAACTAATAGTGGCAGCAGCAGGATGAATTCAGACGTCTACAGAACCCTTCGCTGCACCAGTTTACAAAGAAATGCAGACGGTCTAATTGGGAGGAACTTCATAGTGCGGCGGAACAATTACTCGAAACATATCGTCAATACAACAGGAGAAGAGAGGGAAGACGTGGCAGGTTTTAGATTGGCCAGGTCAATTAAAAGAGCTACTAATCATGTACTGGATTTCACTTTCTGTTGAGGAGACTGAAAAGAGAAACCGCAGAAAGAAATAATAACTGAAGGAATACTTGGAAAAGCATCGCATAAGAAAGTTGCAACAGTTTGGTGATGTCAACTGGTCTGGCACTTGATCCAAAGAATATCCAGTCAAACGTTAATGTGTACTTTACCTTGAGGATTATGTCTTCACATACTTTAATTCGTCTGATATACTGTGTCTCTTATTCATCTTGTGATCTTAAACCCAGATGTCTTCAGGGTATGGCAGAGAAAAGAAAAGCATTGGCCTTGATGTTCCAGTGCTTTAGGAGGAGACTGTACTGTAAGTCATCATTACCAAGACTAAGTATGCTGTTGGAAGGAAAGTGACCAATTCTCTGTGATGTGAGGTCCAGAAAGTCTGTCCTACATACCAAGACTGCTGGGAATGTTTGCTTTTTTCTGTCTCTTACCTCCTGCCTCCATTAGTCACTACATCATCGTCCTTCCCTCTCTCTCTCTCTGCTAGACAGCCTACAGGATAAACAATAGCAAGACTGTGCACGGTCTTATACAGGGTGTGTTCTGGCAGACCAAGTCTCAGTGTGTCAGTATTTCCAAGCCACAGACTACCTACCCTAGAAAGTTGCTGGCCTGTGAATACAGTGCTAACTCTGACAGGGGACTAAAATTTAAATGCCAGAACAGCTAGGATCCTCGCGTCGTTCCGCCTCTGGACCCCTGGACCTTCGACATTTGGGGTGCGATGAAGTGTTTTTAATTGGGTTGCTGTGCTGCTCTGATTTATTGTGCTACCATCGTTTTTTTCACTGTCATCAGAGTTGAATCTTTTTATTATGTTGTGAACCCGGCCGGCTTTAAAACCATTACGTTGAGAAGCGGAATGGGATGGAGCCCAGAGAGCGCTGTGCTCGACACCTAGAGTTATTTTAGCTTTAATTATACATGGTAGGGTCATATAGTTAAGTTAGTGCTAGCTTTTAGAGCTGCTGGGGAAAATAGCGGGCAAAGAGCAGCACTCGTGAAACACCTCGCTGTTAAATAACTTGTTCTGGATCAGAATGAAAAATATCAGGAAGTCAGAGAGGAAACAAAAGAAAGGCAGCGAGTGCGACAAGTTTTTATTTTCTTGAAAAGCTCGATATCATTCATCACTGCTACTGTTTTTTTTTTTTTTTACGTTTTTTTTTTTTTCTTCTTCATGAAACCATTTATTTATTTATTACAGCCTTAAAACATTGACAAAACACTTTTAGTTCAAGTTTTCTTCCCTGATTTGGTCATACAGTACCACTCATATCCATCCACCAGTTAGCGAAAGAGAGGGAGTGGAGCTGCTTCCTTCAAGATGCATGAAACCAACCAACCAACCACATCTTTGAGAGCTGTTTAACTGGGCAGCATAACGCACTATGGGGAAGTGCGGTTTGTTCTCTCCTGCATACTTGAGCTCACAGATCCCTACAGCTGGCTAGTGTCTCTGTGGCTGACAGTCACGCAGTATTTCAATATGTACGAGTACTGAAAAAGTTCAGTGGTTCAGTTTGTCTATGCCGCTTTATCCCATATACAGGGTCCCAGGGGGCCTGGAGCCTTTCCCTGGAAGCTTAGGGCACAAGGCGTGCCAGTCCGTCCCAGAGAACACACATATACACACTTTTAAACACTACGGGCAATTTCGGGATGTCTTTGGACGGTGGGAGGAACCCCATCAAGCACAGAAAGAACATGCATGCAAACAGAGGCGGGAATCGAAAACAAGCCCTGGAGGTGCAAGGCGACAGAGCTAACCACTAAGCCACAGTGCGAGCACTTTTCTGTATTTTTTGACAAGAAGCCATACTTTTTTATTCCAAATAAATATTCGTTTCAAAACGGACTGTGCTTTTAAATATGCGCACACGATTTTAAAATGCATGCACGTTCTGTGACTGATTATTTCACTCCCCGGTTATTTCCATAAAATAAATATATATATATATATGTACATACATACATACATAGTGTGCATGTTTGAGTAGTGCTGATAGTGTCATCCAGAGTCGTGCTGGAGAGCCTGCCACCTTCCTGCGGAAAGAATTTTCAATCATTCATATGCCCCAAGCTAGCCAACAAGGCGTCACAGCGTCCCCTGTACCATGACAGAAATGAACTATTGCACACTGTTGTACATCAAGTGATATTATACAAGCAGATTCGGTCACTACCCATTTAATATTTCACATATACAGTATGTATAAAGACAGCATTGGAACTCTTATTTTCCTTTCAGCCTACTCCATGGCATAACCGAGTCCTAGATTACAATGTAGATAATCAGGCTCATCATAATGGTTTCTATGTATGGTATACCACAACGCAAGAGGGGTGATCAAGACAAGCCGGGGCTTTTGATTGTGCAGACAAACAGAACACCGTTATGAGAGTAAAAACTACCTCTATTTCTATATATAATCCCCTGCTACGCTCAAAACGCTGGAGCCTGCTTTACATCTGAAACACTGTCCTCCCAGGAATTTCTTTAATAGCCAAAACATGTGGAAATGGCTTGAAGCGAGGTCAGGACGGGAAGGATGGATGTGGCAATAACTCCCATGTACCAGTGGTGTTTGTCAATGATTGTGGGTACAGTTCCCAAAGACGGATGCATCTCTTCTTCAAAGTTATTTGTAAGGGATCAGGCTTTACACTCACTGAACGTTCACAGGAACGACTGCAGTGGGATCGTCGTTCACGGATGTACGGCCTTCTTTAAAATATTTGCACCGTTCAGGATGTTTAACTGCTGCTAATCACCTCTCATGACAGTACTGTGCTTGACGTCTTCTGTAAATGTCAATCCTTTTCATTCATTACAAATTTCATCAAAAAGTCCCGGTTTGACTCGAACGCCCCTTGTATTTAATTATTTTATCACCATAAATATTGTAATTTTTTTCACCACTACATAAATCTAGTACCTCTGGCTTAAAGAGAGAAGCAAAGCGAATCGGAATTTGTGACGGTATCAGTATTAAAGCTAAAGTTTTGGCACTGTGACAGTGCTACAGAGGAGAAAAACCATGAGATCCTTCCAACTCGGACAGCACGGCCAAATCCGTCCTTTCAGCTCCCGATCCTGTTTGGCTGTGGCGTTGTCCGAATTTCAAGCGTCTATCTCCAGACCACAGAGCCAACGCTTTTCATCTGTGCTGCTTAGGAGTCATGGCTAAATAATTTTAATGGTTTGACTCATTTTCTGTCTGGCTTTTTGTCTGGAAACTGAGTGTTTTTGCTTCTCAGGGAATTGAAAGGTTTTGGGTAGAGTAAGTAGAGGCCTGACGTGACCTTTATACGCTTCATTGTGATCTTTTATACAGTTGACTACTACACATTAAGAGTGTGTTTCCTGTTTCAGAGAAAATGGGACATCAATATTCAGATGCGTCTTCCATGACAATGCACAAAACTGGACATGTAGCAGAAATTATAATATGTTGTCGGGGTTTTGGAGACTGATGATCGACGCACCTCTTTTTATTAAAAAAGTGAGAATAATAAGCATGAACTATGATAGCCTGGTAGATAGTGGCATAGTGAATGAATGCATAGACAAATAGGGGTACAATATATAAGCATGGCCGAAATGTGATTTGGGTCCAAGCAATCATGTGACATGATCCAGCGTGGCACAGTGGGCTGATGGGAATGCATATTTGGCGTTATTTTTCCAAACACAACATGTTTTTCTAAATGGAACAATAGAACAACAAAACTCTGGCTGTATGATTAGAATTAATACTAGCAGCACGAGTTCAAAGCGAATTCCTGTAACCAGTTTGGAGCCAAAGATTCAGAGTTGTTTAGTGGTGACATATGGTGATGAAATAGGATATGCATATATATGATCCAGTATTGTGCGCTTTCTGGTCTCAGTGTTGGCTTTGACGAGTGGGAGGAAAAGCCTCCTGCACTTGGATTAATAGGAACAGAGAAGCATGGAGGTGGAGAGAAAAATGTGAAATGACATTTAATTAACAGTACCTATAAAAGAAATACACGTTGTATCATGCTTTGCATGCGGTCTGGTGCTGCATGCTGGTTTTTGTCAGGTAGACGGTGCTTTGAAGATGTGAACAGTTTAAAATGTATTGAAATCGGTGTGCTCAGTCTATTTTTACATTTCTTACAGGTCATTTGTTAAAGGGGCAGGGATAGTGCAGACCAGTGGGTAAGGTGTTGGACTGATGATCAGAAGGTCCTAGGTTCAAGCCCCAGCACCACCAGGTTATCACTGTTGGGCCCCTGAGCAAGGCCCTTAACGCTTAACTGCTCAGATGTATAAGGGGATAAAATGTAAGTCGCTCCGGATAAGGGTGTCTGTCAAATGCCGTTTGTGATTGGTTCTTTTCTGCTTAAGCGGTCATGAATGCTGCTAAAAAGATCATGTGTCTAAGACTCCTAAGGATTTGAATCTAGCCTCCTTTTAATCCATATTTGTGTTCACAAATCTGATATGATTCAGTTTGAGTATTTAGTCTGTAATTGTGACGTATTAGTGCGTCAACTCAGTGTTATGTCATGGAGTAGAGCGAACACAAGTGAAGGGAAAGGCGTCTTCATTTAAAAGAAAGCAACTGATCGCGAACACAGTGCAAATACAGTATGTAATTACATAAAACAAACGACTAAGGCAAGGTCTAGAATGGGAACAGAATCAGTTAAAACTGGAAGAAAATGGCTTTGTTTTGTGGTCAAATGAAAAAACTGAAGAAAAAAAAAAAAAACCTGTCAATGATAATAACATGTGAGTTTAGACAGCCAAAAACAAAACAGAGTTGGAGACAAGACATGGATAACAACGAATACAAATGGCACATCTAAACAAACAATAACAGAACGTGGGAGTCTCTTGCGCTGTGCTGTCAAGTCTAATCCGCCCCGAGCTCTGCAGCATGCAGCGCTCAGCACGAGGGCTGAAAGCAGTGACACTCAGTAATGATTATATTAACAAAATCATAATCTGAGTTTATAGCGGGGGTCAAAACACGAGCAGTCAGAGTTAAATGGGATAATCCATAATCAACATTCAACACTGAAATTAAGGCAAAAGTCAGAGAGCAGAAATGAACCAGGGGTGAACTTACATTTTTATCTCATTATACTGTACATCTGAGTGTTAAGGGCCTTACTCAAGGGCCCAACAGGGAGAGCTTGGTGGTCGTGGGATTTGAACCGGGGACCTTCCCGAACCATAGTCCAATGGCTTAATCACTAGAGTAGAAATCAAAGCAGATCCTCATCAAATAATCACGTTATTCAGTAACTACAATGAAACTAATAGGAACAATATGTAGCGCCGTGGGAGTTAAACAGGCTTAAATAAATATTTTTTGCAAAAGATACACAGAAAAAAAAATAGATATGTCACATTAAACCTACTGTATGTGAGAGATTTTTTTCTTAATATTTTATTTATGAGTCATTGGTGCTAGTGATCTCAGATGCAACACCTTTGTCTCCAGAACAGCACACTACCACCTCCATACAATTCAAAGATCAGCGAGTGACATTTCTTCCATTTTCGAACGCTGACACTCTTTCATCTTATCTAGACTCCACTCGTCACTCGTCCTGCGGCAGTTTTATATCAGAAACGATGCTACTCATGACGAGCTCCTAAATCGCTTTGCTGGTGATCTGTATCTTTTGGAAGTGATTTTAGATTGCGGTATTAATTATTAAATGTCTTCACGGTCCTGAACATCGGTGAAATGATATGTTAGATAAGCACCAACTCCATCACTCACATCATTAAACAGCAATATGCAGGACATTTATTCAAAAAGCAGCGTGTCAGCATCCGGCTCTCATAGCCCCGAGTTAAAGTGCTCTCTCTCTCTCTCTCTCTCTCTCTCTCTCTCTCTCTCTCTCTCTCTCTGCCTGGAACATGCGAGAGATAATGTCATGCTAAGCACTTACACAGACAATCTTAAGATATACGTGCTTAATAACGTTTTAAACTTTTTTTTAATGACTCAGTTTTATTAAAATCTTGATTTTATTGCGTTTTTATTTAACAGCCAGTTGGCCACATTTATATTATGAAATATATTATTTGAATTCCATTAAAAAGTTTAGATTTATCAGGGGTTTTTCAGTTTATTGTTAATTGAGGACACGGTACTCATGTACATTTAGAATGTTTATGTGGTTGAAATAATCTGGAAGGTACAAATTAATTCATCTCATTTAAATGCCCTACAGTATTCTGATAATGATTAGACTCCTGCTCTCCATAAGTCAATTTTCCTTTTTAAAATATGTCCTACTTTTTTTTTTTTTTATTCGACCCCAAAGTTTAAGTTGAGCCATGTGTTTTGAATAATTCATCCCACTTTGGGTATGTTTACACACATTCATAAATGTGTTTTTTTTTTAAAACAATATAAATATGCTGAATTGTCTGATTTATGGAAAAACTTGATATAACCCCGCAGGGAAAGACTTTGAACGCGTACAGTACCAGTGAACACTGTGGGTAAACGAACCAATGATAGGTCAGGGGCGGAGACATGAAATCCAAAATTCAATTCAATTCAATTTATATCTGTATGAAATGTGAGAAAATATGTAAGAATTAAAATTTGAACAAAACCAATCTAAGCACAAAGTGTCTGTAATAGCCATGGCAATGATTCACTGTAATTGGTTATATTTGTAAAATGAAATTGAATTAGCAGGCCCAAAAAAACCAGACACTCAAATTTCATTTCATTTCACCCCAACATTCATTTCTCTGTGGTGGCCAATCCATGGGTAAAAACTATGTCTCGTGCTCCCTGAAGGACAACTTGAATCCTGGCATCGTCATCTTGGAATATGCCCCGCGCCATCATCAAACAAAAAAATCTAGTTTATGGAAAGACCAGGTCATTCAGTATATTCAGGTCCTCAGCTGTTTTTGGGCATATAATGTTGTTGACCCTGAACCTGACCAACAGAAGCAACCCCAGATCATAAGACTGCCCCTAGAAGCTTGTATAGTAGGCACTAGGCATGATGGGACCCGTTGGACCATATGAAGTTTTTCCAACACTCCATACTCCATTCTTTATGCTCCCTAGCAAATTTAATGGCTTTTTTCTGATTAGGCTCACTGAGCTGTTTTCTTAAGGCTACACAGCTGTTTAGTCCCGATCCCTTTAATTGACTTCACACACAGTGCGTGTAGAAATGCTCTTACTTTCACTATTAAAAATAGCAGTGAGTTGGTGTTTTACAATACGTTAATTGATCTCCCATCGCACTCATTCCGGATGTTTTTCCCGACCACATTCCTTTCTTGAAGATGATGGTTCATCACTATCCTTCCAGGTTTTTTTTAAAGTAGGTTCAGCAATCTCCTTAGCTGTTTTCTTTGCTTCATGCAGGACAATAATTTGAACCATCTGACGCAGAGGAGCATCTTGGCCACGACCACAGGAGATGTCTTCTGACATGGTTGTTCAATAAATAAGGGGCTACTGAGTGCATCAGTTAGGATTAAATAACTTGTTGCCAGCTGAAACATAACAATTACTGCAGCAATTATCCAGTGAAACGCTCTTGCCTATTTGCTTAGTTAAATGTGTAGTGATATTTGTTTGGCAGGAGAGTGTATAACTTGATTGTTGTAATAGACAAAAAACAAAAAACTACTGCTTTTGGTATGCAGTACAGTCTTTGCTAGAAAAGCAGATATTCCACATTTCTTGGCTGATAACGTTTTTTTCGATGGCTGATTTTGGCCGACTATACTATACTATACCACACTGCTGGGTGTGTAGTCCCATTTCTCTGCACTGTCCAGTTTGCAGTATGAAGCAACATGGATAAGAACCTTTAAGCTGTATAGAGAATAGGAATTCACTTTACTGGTTATTCTGTTCAGGGTCACTGGAACGCTGGAGACTCTCCCAGGGGACTTGGGGAACTATGCAGGGTACACACTGGATGGGGCACCAATCCATCACAGGACACACAAGCACACACACTTTTGGAAATGTCAAACAGCCTTCTCTGCATGTTGTTGTGTGCAGGGAGAACTTGCAAACTCCTCAAACTTCTCACACACGGACCTAAGGCTGGAATCGAACCCTCAACCCTGAAGGTGTAAGGCCATAGTGCTAACCAGTATACAACCGAAGGAGAACTCGTTCATTAGAAAAAAATATGTCAACTTTAATAGTTGTAATAATACAAATCTTGTAAACCTTGTCAGTGAACTATGAAGGATAGATAGATAGATAGATAGATAGATAGATAGATAGATAGATAGATAGATAGATAGATGTTCATTGATTATAATCTAGGTTAAATGTTCAATTAATAATGATATTGATTTGAAGTCGTATCACACATCACTAGGACGGTTGAAGAGTATGACATGCTTCCTCCAAGGCATGAGCTTGTCGAATTGCTGCACATGCACTGGTAGGAGGCGGGAATAAAGTGCGCAGGCGCACATGATTGGCTAATGCGTCTATGATTGAGTGCAACCCTCCCCACAGAGAGCTTCTGGCTATAGATGGCTGCGACAGAATTTGAACTCACAATCTTTGGATGATAGAGTGTACACGTTTCTGTCTCACCACTTGGGAGCATTTGAATCAGTTATATATCCAAGGCTCATCGGCCAATCACCAGTCATGGAGAATCAAGCTGAAACCGGTCACAGGCTATTTGATCAGTGTATCTTACGTCTTTGATATAGCCCAGTCAGGCCACATTTATATTCCTTTCCACTGACTGTGCTCTATATAGCTTATGCTCCAGTTGGTTTACATTTTTTTAGTTGTAGCCCCTAAACACCTGAGCTAGGTGATAACTGTTGTAGAATACTGATTACTCTGCCGCACCGGTGTGTTTGGAGCAGAAACTCAATCAAAATGTGAGCCAGCCAGGGTTTTTTGAGAACTGCATTGAGAAAATAAGGGGTAGAAAGTGTTTCAGTGTCATGTTGTCTTGGTGAACTCTGGCTTGTTCTTTAGGGACAACACTGTCATGTTAAAAAATTAGTACACCTGCTTTTAATCAGAAAAAAGAATCATCTGATTATAGTGGACTTTAACTAGGCCATTCCAAGCTCTAGCTGTTGGAAAGATGGCCTCACATTTGCCTCTAGAATACTCTGGTATACATAGAGGGTTCATGGACGTCTCAATGACTGCAAGATATTCAGGTCCTGTGGCTACAAAACAGGCCCAAATCATCATCCCTCCATCTCCGTGCCTGACAGCAGGTATGAAGTGTTTCTGCTGAAATGCTGCTTGGTTTTTTCGCCAGACTCTGTTCTGGGTGTTCTAGACATGTTCAAGTTTTGCAAACCTCAGTCATGTTTCCATGTTCTTTTCATACAGAGGAAATTTTTTCTCACGGCAACCCTTTTAAACAAACAGTACTTGTTCAGTCTTCTTCTAATTGTTCTGTCATGACCATGCTCAGTAGGGTAGGAGATGCAGCTTGTTTTTTTTTTGTTTTGTTTTTTGTATTCCCCGGAGCACTGCATGGTCTGCCTTTTGGGGTGAATGCTTGGAGGTCATTGCTGGGACGTTTTCACTAGAATGTTGAACTTCAAATTGTTTGAAAATGGTTTTATGACCTGTTCCAGATTGATGTGTAGCAACAATTGTTTCTTTAAAACCATCGCTTATGTATTTTTCTCTTGGTATTGTGTTAATACGCACCTGAACGCTCCAGATCAGCAAACTGCTTTAAACTTTCGTAGAGGTCTGCATACCTGCTGATGGTCAATTAGTCAAGGGCTGATGATGAGGCGACTTAGCCTCTTAAATTCTGTGGAAGCAGTAAGGGCTGCTTAGCATTGCCCATATGTTTTTTTCTTTTTTTTTTTTTTTGGTTAAATAAATAATGCCACTATCATCAGATGATTTGTATTATGTTTTACTATATTACATAACTATATTCAGTATATCTTCATATGGACAATAAGTAAAAGGTTCGAGGTGTTCACTATTCTCCTTGGAAATCTTGAATTTGAGAAAAAAAATCTACTGAAAATACGCTGACTTAGCCAACTGTCGATTTCTCATAGTGGTTTTGACATCCAGCGGCGTTTCTACAGTAATTGGCCTTTCAGAATCAAATCACACATTCATCCTGACAAAAGTCTAAGTGTTCTGGACTACAAAGCCAACGTGTTTGAGGATAAACGTATCGTCTGATCAAAAGTCTGACCAGAAGTGAGCGAATCCTCTCGTCTTTCTTGTAAATCAAATACAGCTCAGATCCGTCGATTTCTGTGCTGACTCGGTAATCCTGTTCTTTGTGCTGCTTAACCTGCGCCTGAAAATGCTGGAACAAAGCAGCTGAGTTAGAGTTCAGTGGCCCCAGATCGATCCTTCTTTCTCGTTCTTCATCACTCCATCTGTCTACCATCCACTTTCCAGCCCCCTCCTCTTCCAGTTGCCATAGAAACTCTTGCGGTTCAGGGTTTTTGATTCGGTATTTGGTTGAGCTAAAGTGTGCCACATTAAATGTCAAATAGACTGCCCCAGTTTAGCAGAGAAAGTTTCATTGTCGGAGCGATTCTCTGAGTTGTGAAACTCCAGCTAGATTCCGGCATTCACTAATCAAATAGAAATGTTGGAACGAGTTCCTAGTGGGAATTCAATAGTCATGGCTTGCCTTAATTCAAGTTTCCACACCCTGTTGTTTCAGTGTATGGATGGATTTGGTGAGTTAGCACTTGCGTGAAATCAGCTAACATCATTATTATTTTTTTTTCAAGCAGTTCATTTTTGGTTTGCTATGACAAACACGAAAACCTTGCCAGTGGAAAATTCAGTTACACAGCATGAGTCATGGATCACACAGCAGGGACGAGGAAGCATGAACATGGAGAGTGTGGCAGAATCCAGATGTGGAAACAGGCCTTGTGGAGAACACCCACCCACACCCATACAGGCACCTCCTATCACTGACCGTAAGGCCATTTAGGGAGAAATCTTACAGAGCCAGAGAGGGCGAAGGATAAAGTGTGAGGACGCTGAAGACAGACGATGCTTAGTGTGACTTTAAACATCTACATTCTGCTACACTTTTATTCTGCGCAGCTTAAGAGCCAACTACATGATTAAATAAGATTCCATCTTCAGAGGCAAGGCTCAGTAACAATGCTCTAACAGCCACAGGAAACATTTGAGAAAAGTGGAGAGGCACGGATTAGGGTGCTGTGTGTGTGTGTGTGTGTGTGTGTGTGTGTGTGTGTGTGTGTGTGTGTGTGTGTGTGTGTGTGTGTGTGTGTGTGTGTTGTAATAACCTCTTTACTTCAGACTAAACTTGGCAGCAGCCGATTGGCCAATCTACTGCTCACATGACAGTGTGCAGTGAAGTGGGGGTCGTTTGTTCTTAAGAGAGAGAGAGAGAATAACTTTTGTATAGGCTGAAACTAGATTCAGTGGCTGGTCGAAGTGTAACGAAACAAAAACCATGCATTGAAGTTAGACTCGCCGCAGTAGAGAATGAGAAATTGGTAGAAAGAAAGACAGAAGGATGGAGCGGAAGACGTTGGGAATGAAAAAGCGGTATTGACTCTTTGTGCTGGCTTGCCAATAAAGTCTGAGAATTATGTTCAAAAAGGGTTTTCCCACTTGAAGAAAAAAAAAAGAAAGTAAGGAAGAAAGAAAGGGTTTTTGTCTTTCGGTGCAGACATGACGTAGATTGTGGTGCAGAAATATGTGCAAGAGCTGAAAAATGAATTACACAATGATGAAAAGAAATGAAATAGTCTGATAGTGCATTATGCAGTGGGGTTCGGGCCACCTCAGGGAAGAAAGATAGAGAGAGAGATGTAGAAATTAGAAAAGAAGAAGAAGAATAAGAACTGGAGAAACTTGTCGTTTTCTGTACAAACAAGTGTACAGAACATGAACAGCACGAAGAAAGAATGAAAGAAAGAAAGAAGGTGGGAAAAGGTGTTTTCAATTAAAATCGAAATGTGTGTGAGAGATGAGCCAAATAATGTTTAAAAATGACAGAATTAAATGAGCTAGACTGATGGTACATTAAAGGGATGAAGGAAGAAAGAGAAGGATATATTCAGGCTTGTAGCAGAGTCAGAAAGTCAATAAGAAATGAAATTGTCTGACACTCGGTACATTATACTGCGAGGGCTGGGCCACCTCAGGGAAGAAACAGTGATAGAAGATAAGATAGAATATTAAATTGACACAAAAAAGAGAGCTATAAAAGGGGGGGGGTGGGATCATAAATCATGAAGGGGAAAAATGTGTATATTAGAAAAGCAAGTAAGGATGGATGGATGGATGGATGGATGGATGGAGGTTCAGTACAGTTAGAGCGCTCAAGTTCAGATCTCGCTGTATAAAGCTGAAGCCAGTGTTTTACTGTTGCACGGTAATCAGAGACATTTATGTAAATAAGAACAAGAATCGCACTTCGGCAGATGGACAAAGCAGCACGAAAGTCCAGACGCAGCCACATATTATATTCCCGAGCTAAACGTCCAGAAGCAACTAAACACAAGTGCACGAGAGAGCAGATGTTTCCTGAGGTAGTGATAAAAACCTGACGTGCAAGCGACTTTTTTTTTGCCCCCTCTGCTCTCCTTTCAGCTGTTTTAGGAATTTTAGCTGCATTCTTGTATTACTTAATAATGTTTCGTGCTTGGGCTTGACCTACATTTTGGTTTCCCTGTTTTCATTCAGGACAACAACAGCACAAAGATTCTGTATTATTGTCTTTAAAAAAAATGGATGAGCTTTTTAAATGAGTATTATCTAAGATTATGTACACTTGGCAACAATGGGTCTGTAAAGTTTGAATAGATGCAGCTGAATAAGATCATCATCATCATAATGGTCCATGGCGCTATGCTCGTCGGTTTCGACGGCTCGTTAAATTATTTCTTTCCATTCGTTTTTGTTCTGACTCAAATCCTTTATGCTGTTCCCGCACCAGTCTCTAACATCATCCAGCCATTCCATGCATGGGCTCCCTTTCCAGGCTGAGACATCTGTCTTTCCACCAATTCTTATGAATCGATTGTTATTCGTTTTAAGGTTACGACCAAACAAGTTAAGCTTTAGTCTGTCACAGCCTGTGCTAACGTCTGTGTTTGTCCAATCCTTCTCCTTATTTTATCATTAAATATCGGATTATTGAATAAGATCAAAAAACATGTTTTTGACCATCTTGAGACTTGAGACTACATTATCCATGTTTCCATATCCACGTTATACAAAGTGCGGTTTCCTGAACTCATGCTGGAGGAATTTCAAGATCAGCTGCTTGAAATCTGTTACAAATCTATAATTTAGCAATATAGCAATATAGCAACATTTGCTTCATAATAATGGGAAGGTTCACAACCAAGGTCTCAGTTTTTTTTTTCTTTTTTTTCTTTTGTAATAATAATTTTTTAAAAAACATTATACTATATATGTAAAGTCAGTCAGTTTACCAATGTAAAGAGTTATACAGAGCCTTGCACCTCCAGGGTCCGGGTTCGATTCCCGTCTCTGTGTGCATGGAGTTTGCATGTTCTCCCCCGTGCTTGGTGGGTTTACTTCGGGTACTCCGGTTTCCTCCCATAGTACAAAGACATGTAGATTAGGTTAACTGGCGTCCCCAAATTGGCCATAGTGTGTGAATGAGTGAGTGTATGTGTGTGTGTGTCTGTGCCCTGCGATGGATTGGCACCCTGTCCAGGATGTACCCTGCCATGTACCCTAAGTCTCCTGGGATAGACTCCAGACCCCCGTGACCCTGAATACAGGATTAAGCGGTATAGATGATGAGTGAGTGAGTGAGATTTGTACAGATCATACCAGGGTGTATTTTGGTTTTGCTGTCTTTTGTTCACTTAGTTTCCTGTGATTTGTTTTGGCTCACAGGAGAATTATCTGGCTGCACTGGACACTTACTGATAAAGACTGAGAGATTGGGGCTGAGTGACAGGACAATGAGTCTGTCTCTAAAGCTTGAACCAGGAGTCAGTTTGTGTGTGTGTGTGTGGGGGGGGGGGGGGGGGGGGGGGGGGGGGGTACTAGCAGTAAATATGGGAAAAAAAGACAACAATTGCACTTTTAAAATAAAGGCTTTGCATCACTTGCATTTGAAATGAGGAAAGAAAAGAAAAGGAGCCATTATTTTATACAAAATGCATAAAATCTTTTTATCTCTAGAGAGAGAGAGAATTAGCAATCAAGCAGATGGAAAGAAGAAAAAAATGGGTACAGACTTGAAGTAGACACTGAAGCAGAGATGTACCGTATGCGAAGAAGATACACCAAGGTCCACCACAAGTTCAAGCTCTGAAAAGGTTTTATACTAATTTACCAACAGAAAATGAATGAAAATATAGTGACAGAGAAGCAACAAACCCATCAACCACCACTCTGAAGTGAGGGCGAGGCTTGGGAAGCCAATCCCGAAAATTTGTGTAATTTTTATGGAGAGCACAATGATTTTTTCTTTGATGGATCAGTGCTGCCCTCTACAGTAGACTGCTCCAGGCATAATGACACGAGCATCATTAAAGCATCATTTCCCAAAACTCTCACAGCTGGTTTGTCATCTAGTGAAAGAGTGCTCAGAACGATACTCCCTCCATCATCGTACATACTACAGTAATGGTTGTGCTCATAATGACTGGGGAATTTTTGTGCAGAAGGGTGGAAATAATTAGCATGTTTGTCTGGCAACAAGTCTAGAACTAGAGCTGTTCATTACGGCTGAGTGTGTATGAAACATACACCCATTTGTAGTTTAGCCACAGGATATACAGTTTTTGACCCTTTAGAAAAGTGATAGGTCATAAAATACACAGCATTTAGATGGAAAACCAGCCAACAATGGCAAGTTACACATCTGGAGGACATGCATTTGCTTTTGATAGGCAAACTTTGACTTGTGGATTTATGCGCCGTTAGGAGACAAGTGGGTCGGACTGTGGTGTTTTTATTGTTTTTTGGATTTTTTTTCCCCCCCCCCGATTTTCTCCCTAATTCAGTCGTGTCCAATTCCTCCCCGTCACTAGGGGGCTCCCACATTAAGGCTACTACCACCACTCACCCGGGAGGGCCGAAGACTATCACGTGTTTCCTCCGAACCCTTGTGACGCCAGCCGACCGCATCTTTTCGAACTGCTCGCTCGCTGCACCGTTGGGGGCGGCGTAACACACTCGGAGGACAGCGCTATCCGCTCCCTCCGTCGCGCGAGCTCACAGACGCCCCTGACTGGCTGTAGAGCCGTGATTAATGCGGGAGCACCAAGTACCTCTCATCCCTCCCCTCTGAGAGAGCTCAAAGTTTTCAGGACTGTGGTGTTTTTAGACAACACTTTGGTTGAGAGAAAAGTAACGATCACAGCGGTTTTTGCCTCACAGTTTTCTTACTGTTGTTGGTGACTTAGAAATGCTCACTCACTCACTCACTCATTCACTCATCATCTATACCGCTTAATCCTGTATTCTGGGTCACCGGGAACTGGAGCCTATCCCAGGAGACTTAGGGCACATGGCGGGGTACACCCTGGACAGGGTGCCAATCCATCCCAGGGCACACACACACACACACACACTCATTCACACACTATGGCCAATTTTGGGAATGCCAGTTAACCTAATCTACATGTCTTTGGACTGCGGGAGGAAACCGGAGTACCCAGAGGAAACCCACCAAGCACAGGGAGAACATGCACACAGAGACTGGAATCGAAGCCGCACCCTGGAGGTGCAAGGCGACAGTGCTAACCACTACGCCACCGTGCCACCCACTTGGAAATTCTATTTTTTTTTATATGTTTTTTTGTAAAAATTATCATTTTTTCTGTCTGCGTAGGATTCGCATTTATTAATTTGCCGAACGCCTACATCCATAGCGACTGAGCTGAAGAGATGAGAGCTAACAGTGACAGCCTGGGATTACAGTGCTGGGATTTGAACTCAGAAACTTCCAGTCAGTAGTACAGATCCCTAACTGCTGAGCCAACACTGCCCCATTAGCGAGGTTGGCAGCTCTTGTTAGAAATGTTGTCAGCTCTGGGAAAAATAGGAGGAGTCTCTCTCTCTCTCTCTCTCTCTCTCTCTCTCTCTCTCTCTCCCTCGATGGCATCTACTGCAAGTAGTGAAGCTCTACTCTACAATGCAGGAAATGAAACTTGGGATCTCTAATTTGATGTTAACATCCTGTCTTGCTGTTTTATACGAACTACATAAGAGAGGCATGAACACAGCCAGTGGTAATTGTTAGTGGGAAAAAAAAAAACACAGATGCTTGAGCTGTACATCTTTGGCAGAATAACCAATGTTTTTTTCTGCACTATATATGAGGGCAGGAGTTTAGGGAATTGTAATCCATAATGTGAAGAGGAAGGAACCTTTGGGCCTGCTCCAAGCAGATCAAAAACAGTCAGTAAGTTTACATGCACTGGGACGTTAAGGTATGGTTCTAGACATTTAATTGGACTGCTGTCCTTGTTCCAGCATACAAACATGGGAGGGAGATGGGTTTATTATTAATGCAAGTACAGTACATGGCCTTCAGTACTTGGACTAAGTACCTTAAATCCCCTTCCCAACTGTGTTTGACTGATGGCACTTAGTTAGTAAACTAGTAAACCAGTGTAAGTATCTCTCCAATGACGGAAACTTCAAAGCACGTTTTGTACGTCGCTCTGGATGAGAGTAAATGTAAATGTAAATCCAGTGTGAATGTACTGAGCAACTGCGGTGTGGCATCGAGCACCTCTTCAATTTTATGTTGGTGGAGATGCGACTGTGTGTGTCTGCTCCATCGGAGTCTGTGTGGATGTTTCTCCACGTGCTGGGTGGGTTTCCTCCGGGTAATGCAGATTAGGCTAATTGTCTAAGTAGTCCAACCACGGTCGTAAAATGGGAATAAATACAATAGTAATCACCTTTGGAGTCAGCGGTCGCTAGATATTCTACAGAGGTTCCTAGATACATGGCTGGGCGGATGGATGGATACTCCATTATAAGTGTGTTGTGTCATACGTAGTTCACCATATCTGCAGTGTAAGGAACGAAACTCTTTGACATTGGGTCTTTCAGGAAAATTATGAGTGACTGGTGGTTCTGCTTCATTAATACCCTGAACTTGATTATCTTCAGCATGCCTTGAAGTGTTTTATTCCTCCTAAACATCAGCAACATCGTACATCAGTTTACAGCTAGTTTTATTGTCCGTGAAACAAGGTTCTGTTCTTACTTAAGTTATAGCAACTATTAAAGTTGGGTTCCTCACTAAGCCATGCCTTTTTCTCCTTCCTGAGGTTAATTGCACAAACAGACACCCAGAGATATAGACTCTTAACCCCTGAGACTCCTTTTGTACGTATAATGTTAAATAAACTTGTTTATGAAATCTTTTTAAATCATTTTTCATTCGCGTTCGATTTTTTATTTGGCACTTTCACTTCCTTGTGCATGAACCGCGATGATACACTACTAAAACGAGCACATTATAAGGCATATAATAATCATAAATTAATGATGCAGAAATACATCATATTGGAAAGCTTTACATAAGAGAAGGTATTATTATCAGTGTAGGGGGACGTTACTTTTTAAAGTAACTAATTACATTACAAAATGACTGTCATTAAAAAGTAATCAGTTACATTACTGATCAAAGTAACTAGTTCGAGCACTTTTCCACTGCAGAAAATGAAAACTCCTTTGTGCTCCCTCATGCATGTCGTCAAGACCTTTATAATCACCACTCACCATCATCACTCAGTGAAGTTTGGCCGATAATCTGTTAATAATCTACTCATACCCCTATCTCCACCTACGCGGTGGCCGTAAGTACGGTTCATCATGATTCACCGCGAGCTTTGGCGCTGTGATTAGGTTTCCATCGTTCCACGCATAGTCAAACCGCATAGGTGAGATAGGGGAATAACCGCAGGAATAACAGAGGGGACGGGTTATCGGGGGCGGGGCTTGTAGGACGACTTTCACGCGCACACACACACACACACACACACTAACGGAATGACTGCTGTCTGGCACACGGATTACATAAATTGTCTGTCCGTTTGAAAATGTTTGAAAATATAACTAAGTAACTGAGTACTTGAATGGCAGACCTAATGCATTAGATTACTCGTTACATCAAAAAATGTAATGCCAGTATTCTAACGCGTTACTTTGTAACACATTATACCCAGCACTACCTATCGGTGATATACAGAAGTAATAATAAGGACGTTGGTGTGTGTGTGTGCGTGAGAGAGTATGCGAGAGTGTGTGCCTACTTTCTGATATTTCTTTGCTGCAAATTATTAATAAAGAAAGTACGAGTTTTTGCTGTGGCAGCACTATTCTAACCCTCACTTACATCGGTGTGATTCCTGCTTCACTAGTTGCAGTGCTCGAGTTGAAGGCTCGCCTATACCGTGTGTGTATGTGTGCGCGCGTGTGTGTGTGCGTCGAGCACAATCCCCCCCACACACCCCCAGAGGGGTGCCATTTGTTACAGAGCAGGAGGGAAGTGCTTTATACCCCAAGTGCCCTTCTTTTCAAGGAGAACATCCTGTTGTCAGGGTAACAAGAGGCAGGCGACCTGATGGGAGTTTGTGGGAAGCGAATAGAGTTCTGCCATTTATAGAGAGTGATATTTATTC
Organism: Clarias fuscus; assembly: GCA_030347435.1. Taxonomy (NCBI): domain Eukaryota; kingdom Metazoa; phylum Chordata; class Actinopteri; order Siluriformes; family Clariidae; genus Clarias; species Clarias fuscus. The sequence continues at coordinate 30,955,176 of CM059209.1, forward strand.
TCCCTCCTGAGATTGTGTGCGGTGTGTGTGTGTGTGTGTGTGTGTGTGTGTGTGTGTGTGTGTGTGTGTGTGTGTGTGTGTGTGTGTGTGTGTGTGTATTCGTACGTGTGTGGGTTTCCTGCGCTTTTGAAACGACTGGCTTTTCGACTTTCATCAAACCATCATTTGCAGCTCTGCTATAAAGACGTTTCGAACATTTTGTTTCAAGATGAGATGAGTGAAATGGTCGTGTGCATTAAGAGCTGTATGTAAGTCTGAATCACTCCTTCATTTTTATTGGTTTATTGCATGGCTGCATACATCGTAATCATTGATGTACAAAGATGTGGAGTAGGTTTTGTGACTCTTATCAGGAGAGTGATGAAGGATGCATGAGGATGCAGATGCACTCAGAAACAGATTTACCCAATAAAACAAACAAAACCTGTCTACTGTATGCCCAGGACTAGGAACAAGGATAAACACTTAGTATTAGCGTGAGATGGACCAACTCTACCCATAATCTTCCGGACACAGCGATAATGAACGTAGCAGCAAAAACAAGACGAATTAAACTGAAATTTGTTTATTTACACAGTGATTTTAAAGCAGCTTTACAGAATAAAAAAATAGATGTATAATATGTATAATATGGAAATATGTATAAATCATAATGATCAGTTTGTCCCTGGGTGACGGTGGCAAGGAAAAACTCCCTGAGATGGCAATAGGAAGAAACCTCGAGAGGAACTAGACTCAGCAGGGAACCCATCCTCATTTGGGTGATATCTTTTATCAGGGATTGATCTGAAGTCATACTGTGTGTTAGGAGGCTGAAAGTTCATTATAACATGAGATGTGTTCAAGTTAATATGGAGTCCAGGTCGTTATTGGAGGCTCAGGTAAAGAACTATTTGTGGGAATTTCAGTCCTGAACTATCGAGCGACCGAGTCACAAGTCATCGGAGAATGATATGACTCATCCAAAAAAAACAACAACAAAAAAAAAAGCAATATGGATGTGGATACACACAGATACTCCTTATTTCATCATTGCCACCACTGCAGAAATGTAAGCCAGAGTAAGTGTAGTGTAAAAAGTGATGCGCTGGTTATGTTTGGCTTTTATACACTTCCGACATCAAACCAAACCAACACACATGGAGTCGACTGGTCGACATGCTGACTTGTAGTTCGAATATCTGTTTGGTGGAAATCACACGATGTTGTCAAGAAATCTTGTTAGGTCATCTCTTAAAGGCCGAGCGTACCGAAGAGACACGATCCCATGCTTGCTTTTACAAACAAGCTCTCCAAGGGAAGCTAATTAGCCAGACCTGGAACTCTGGCTCAGGTTTGCGAAAAAACCTCTCGTCCTGAGATGAGCAGCTCTCAGTGGAGTTAAAGAGACGCAACTGAGCACATTTTATTGATTTTTTTTTTAATGCAAATACTCCATCTAGTGGTGAGATTGTGTAATGGAGTATTTTTAAAAACCCTTCGCAACATGTATAGCTGGGTGAAAAGAAAAGAATGCGATAAGAAAAGTGTGTGTGTGTGTGTGTGTGTGTGCGTGTGTGTGTGTACAGTATATAGCCAGAGATTATGCAGTATGTGTACAATGGAGTATAATAAATAATGTGTGTGTGTGTGTTTGTGTGTCTCTTTTTCTGCAGGAACCTCAGAGCAAGTCGAAGGTGTGTGCTAATGTGTTCTGTGGCGCAGGGAGAGAGTGTGCAGTGACAGAGAAAGGCGAGCCAAGCTGCTTGTGCATCGAGGTAAGGAGTTTTTAAATGATTTTCTCATTAACAGTGTACATTTTGTGCATTATGGATATGGACCAACACTACAGCCACTGAACACTATAATAAAAAACCTATAAAGTCACATATATTTACAAAAGGATTTTTTAAAAATACACAAAGGATGAAAAAAAGAAAATTTTTGGAATGGATTTCGCAACCTTATTACTACAATGTGTAACAATGGAGGTTTTAAAGAAATTCATATATGATGCATGATACATATTTTTTTCTGATATCTAGTTTATCAGCTGTTACCATCTTCCTATAAACTCACTCATCGTCTATACTGCTTAATCCTGTATTTAGGGTCATATACAGGGGGCCTGGAGCCTATCCCAGGATGCTTAGGGCACGACACACTGGACAGGGTGTCAAACCATTGCAGGGCACACACATACACACACTACGGGAACGCCAGGAGGACTCCATGCACACAGAGACGGGAATCGAACCCGGACCGTGGAGGTGCAAGGCGACAGTGCTAACCACTACACCAGCGTGCCGCTCTTCTTATAAACTAAGCTTTAAAATGAAAAGATTATTAACTCAAGAGTGCCATCTACAGGTGAGCTGCAACAGGAAACAACCAATGTCATCAAACCACACAAGCTTTTTGTTTTTGTTTTTTTACAAAAACAAAAACAGAAATATAATGTTAAATCACAAAGCATCATTTAAATGAAATCATACAGGTCACGATCATTAAATATGAAACACGATAGTTAAAACGTGATCTTAGTGAGTTTTGCCGCTTGTATGATTTGAGCATTTTAGAAACAGCCGATCTCTTGGAACAGAGCGGTCGGAACGGTGCAAGCAGAATCAATTTGGTGATAAGAAAGATCAAAGGAAAATGGCTCAGACTGGTTCAAAGCTGACAGGAAGTAACTCAATCACTCTTGACAAGCACGGCTCGCAGAAAAGAAACTTAAAACAGACATGATGTCAAAGCTCGGGGCAGACGGGAAACAGCCGCAGAAGACCGCATGGAGATCTTGGTCGGACCTAATCGGAGGTTACAGCAGGTACAGATTGCAAACTGTACTGTGTACTCCATCTGCTTGGTGGGTTTTTTCCAGGTACTCCAGGTTTTCTTACACAGTCCAAAAACATGTGATGTAGACTGATAGGCGTTTCCAAATTGCCTGTAAGGTGTAATTGAGTGTGTGTGTGTGTGTGTATGCGAGAGCTCGTACCCTGCAATGGATTGGGCGACCCCCACCTCACGCCCTATGTTCCCTGGGATAGGCTCCAGACCCCACGTGATCATACGCAGGATAAGCAGAATAGATAAAGTATGGATTAATAATAATACTAATTATTATTATCATTTTATTGTTTGTTTGTTTTTTTATGTTCCCCTCGTATGTGATAAAACACACATCTACTGTATATGCTCCATATTTAAATAAATTATTGTATCCCTGATCACTTATTGAAACATTCAGTGTCCAGTAATTGATCATCGCTTGTTAGCATTCTCTGTTTAAAAAAGAAAATGTAAACATTTCTTTGTTTCTCTTTGTTTCTTCACAGCAATGTAAGCCCCATAAGCGTTCTGTGTGTGGCAGTAACGGGAAGACGTACAGAAACCACTGTGAGCTTCACAGAGACGCCTGCCTTACTGGACTGAAGATCCAAGTAGCACATGATGGCCACTGCAGAGGTGAGACACTAGAGGGCGCTTCATCTCATTTTCATATTCATAACAGAACCTGCAGAGCTCTGCATCTCATTTTATTTGATGAAAATGAGGCACTTCCCTACTTTTTTCTGTCTTTATTCTGGACCTAGGGGAACCATGTCAGGCCCTACATTTTGTTTGCAGGGATGTAGGGGCACCAAGAGGGCACTTTGTCTCATTTTCTCCGCTAGAATGGCATCAAAGTAAGGGCATCTTAGAGACCATTTTACCATGCCTCCCCTCATGTGGTGGCGCCCTTAAGGGAAATTCATCACACTTCCTTGCATTTAGCAGCACCCTAAAGGGCATTTCGTTTTCATTAAAGGACTTTATTACATTTTCCCATCTGTACCGGCATCCTGTAGAGCACTTGATTATGTTTTATGTACCATTGGTGCACGTTAGAGGGCACTTTATTATGTCTTATTTAATGCCGGAGCACCCTAGTGGGACCTTTCAGGGTTTTTTTTTTTTTTTTTTTTAAGTGAATACTGTATGTATATTGCTTTCTTTTGGTTTAATATAGGGTGCCTCTAATATTATGTGAAACTCGATATACGGCAACAAAAAAACCTCACATAGCCTGATCAGAACATGATTCGGCACCTGAAATGCTTGCCAAAGGCATGGGCTTAGACATGTATTAAACCAGCCGTGACTCGTCTTTCAGTATGGGTAGCCCAAGGTGCAGTTCTGAAGCTAATTTCTTTTATTTTTTAGTGAATGGCTTTCCCATGGTGACGTGCCCTTTCTGTTGTAGGGAACTAAAAAAGTTGCTTTTAAATAAAACTGATTGATTGAATCCCCAAAATGGTTTAAAGCTATGGTTCTCAATATTAATAACTCTGGTTATTAATGCATTAATATTTACAAGCTGTTTGACTGATCACTTGACTTTAATGAGTTTATTTCAAACCTCATAAATATCTTATACAGTATATGCATATAGCATTTCAATAATGCCAACTTGAATCTCATTAAGCATTTTTAATACACATGTATTACATTCAGAAATTGAAAAATATATATATATAAATAGCAAGAAAAATATTGAACACATAGAAATAATGAAGCTAGTGTTTATGTACAGTACAGTAAGTGGCCCACATATGAACATTCAAACTACGAACTTTCAAAGATACATGAACATGAAGTTAGATTACACGTGCGTGCAGGATGCGTCCTCTGCTAGTGCAGTACAAGCACAGGATGTCCAGAAGCAAGCATAAAAGCAGCAGCTATGAAGCTGGTACTGCTATGAAGTGACATGCAATACCGACGAAACAAAAATTTTAATAATTGAGAAACTGCTCGTTCTTTAAAAATGAATTGTTCAGCCATTGGCACAATTCAAAAGAGACCTGTACTGTTCTATACTGAGTACAGCCAACTGTGTTAGTACCCTAGAACATAGACAATTGTAGTGATGGGAAGTTTGAATCATTTTAGTGACTCGGTTCTTCGAATCTTGTTCATCAAAATGAAAAAATCTTTTTTTAAATCATTTAGTTTTCATTTCGTTCTTTAGACCAGAAATAAAATAAAATGTTACCTCTTCAATAAACAGACTCCCAACACGTCTACATACACACATTTTGGCAATGGTTCCGGTAATGAAAATATTACAATGCATATCTTCTGGTCCGAGTCGTTCGTTCTTTCGAATCTATTGCACTACAGAGCATCTATGGGAGTCACGTGACAAAAGAACGAACGACTCGGGACTTGGAAGATTCGTTGAGAACCGTTCGACTCTGTTTCCTGTACATAACCTACGGTGGTTTTGCGATGATTTGCGCATGCACGCCCTGTAGAAAATGAACGTTCAAAAAGAACCAATCGTTTATGTGCGACCCATCACTAATTTGTTGGCCTTATAAAAACAAACTGGACGTCGGAACAGAACTCATTCGTTGGAGTCCTTGTGATTTTTTTTATTTTATTTGAAGGGATCACTGGCTGCCTAAAAAAAAAAAAAGAAAACTCCAATATCAAACATTATGTAGAACATTGAGTTGTGTGTGGAGTTGTAAAAATAAAAATAAGTCTGATTATGTTACTTAAAACGTTTGAAGTGGCAGTGTCTATTTGGTGTCATACTGTACGTATTCACTTGTATCTACTTTAATGATTATCATTACGTGAAACTTTTAGAATTTTTATTTTAAGACGTTAGCTTAATCCCAATCTCAAAAGCATGCAAAGGGTTAAGCTTTGGCAAGGAATGCCGGGAATCGTGATCAATCCAGGTATTATCAGTGGACAGAGCTGGGCAGATATACTGTAAAGCTGGAACTGGTGTGAACCTGCTTGACTGATTAGAATGAACTCATTTACCTGAAGAGATGAACAGTGGCCTGACACCGGCCTCCCAGATCACAAACAGATAACACATTGTCATATCAGCCTGCACCTTTCTCAGGTAATCCCTGTCTCAAACGTTCCGTTATAAAAGATGGTACTTCATAGAACTTTTAAGAATTTTATACAACAAGAATTAATGGATTTTTAATTGTGTTATCTTACGCATAAACTGTAAATCAAAGAGACAGAAAGTATTTTTAAGCTGTATTTTTAGTGTCACTGTTCCGATTTTCATACATTTTTCGCTAAGTGTAGCCTTCCACATGTGTGTTCGATAGTAAGAGTGCTACTCTTATTATAAAAGTGATAAATACTTACTTATAAATCAAAGTGATCCACATTTTCTTAAAGAAAGCATGTTAGCCCTCATCCTCCCAAAGACTGTTTAATAGGCAAATTGGTAAAACATTGGGATCAATTAATATTGTTAGGAGAGATCATGAAAAAACTCTGAAATGATATATTTTTTTAAAATGTCATAGAAATGATTCTAATTGCTAAAGCAGCCTACAAGTGTAGACATTTCAGCAATTTAACTAAGATAAAGAAATTTTATATTAATTACATTTCTGTAGGGTATTTGGACAACAGAGCACTTTTTTTTTTTTTTTTTACATTTTCAAACTTTTACTTATTCTGGCAAATTGTTTTTTTCTGGTCTATAACAAAACTTATATACTTAAACTTAAAACTTAAAACCACTCCATAACCTTTTAGCAGCTTCAAACTTCTTCATTTTAGGCAAACTATAGAGTAACATACTGTAGAGCAGCCGCATTACATAGTCAGTTACATCGCTTCTTGCGGTCGAGTGATGAGTGAAGTAAAGCTACGAGCCTGTCAACTGGCTAAGGCCGCTGAGTGGAGCAGTGGTAGAAAATCCAGCACCCTCTAAAAAAACACACACACACACACACACACACACACAGTGACTGCTGTTAGTGAACTAAATGCGTTTAATTGATTTTTGGAGAATGATGAAGCCAAGCAAAAGGGTATTTTCACTTTGCTTTAGCCATTACGGTTATTCTTGCATTAATGAATTACAGGTATAAGTCACTAGTCAGAACTTTCTGTCAAATAGGACATGATGCAATATGGATTTCCCTAACAAATCTATGTGGGATACCGTAGTGTAACCTCCTGTTTGACTTCCACATCAATATTCTTTTTTTCCCCCCCCCCCAACAAACAGCACCTCAGATTAGAGCTGTTATAAAGACTTTACAGAGAATAAGTAACAGATACATCTCATCATCAACTGTTCTAAGGGCATTGTTGCATATTTTGGACGTCTTCAGCATTGTTTTACAGTGTAGAAAGAAAGAAAAATTAAGGAACAACCATGAAGTTAGAAAGTGAGTGGTAGTGTACGTTCGCGTCAACCAATTCTCCATTGGGGTTTTGAACTGTGTTATAACCATTTGGGGTCATAGACGTATACGCCGATGGTCGAAGCACAAATGGGACAGAATACAGTGCATACAGTGCATACCTGTACTATAATATGGAGCTGTCTGTGAGTACCAAAGTGAAACTAAAACTAGTAGAGGAGGCAGATGATGCTGTAAACTCCAGTTGTTATCTTTGAAATCATTCGATTCTGAAACTCGGTAAATGCTACACAACACTTTTCTCTTTGTTCCAATTTGCTGACACTACTTGCTGTTTGACTCAGTACAATATCGCGATTAATCTCTGAGTTAGCTATATTTTTTTACTAAAACTCAACCAACATATTGTCAATATTAAGTTGCCTACCACGGTGGTGTAGTGGTTAGCACTGTCGCCTTGCACCTCCAGGGTTCGATTCCTGGCCAGGTTCGATTCCCGTCTCTGTGTGCATGGAGTTTGCATGTTCACCCCGTGCTTGGTGGGTTTCCTCCGGGTACTCCGGTTTCCTCCCACAGTCCAAAGACATGCAGATTAGGCTAACTGGCATTCCCAAATTGTCTGTAGAGTGAGAGTGTGTGTATGGTTTGGCACCGTGTCCAGGGTGTACTGTACCCCGCCTCATGCACTAATTCTCCTGGGATAGGCTCCAGGCCCCCCGTGACCATGAATACAGGATTAAGCGGTATAGAAGATGACTGAGTGAGTGAGTGAGTGAGATGCCTACTTTCTTTAAATTAAACAAAAGCTGCAGCATTCTTGTACAACTGTGGGAGATGGAGTGATAGCATTCTGTAGAATCTTACACTGGAACATGTGTTGCACAAAATCTCATGTTTCTATCAAACTGCTTTCTTGGTTAATGAGCTTGTGCTGTATAATTTAACAAATATCAGTGGTCATAAGCATGTATGCCGCTGCTGTTTATGGTCACTGCTGACATGACCACTTTAGTCATTTATTTTTCTAACGATTGAAAGCGTTCTCGTGTCATGGACTGCATTTTTATTTTATTATTATTATTATTATTATTTTATTTTTTTGCAAAAATAAGCATGGAATTCTCTTTTCTTCTGTTGCAGAGCGGAAAACAGAGAAGGCTTCCTCCAGTCCAGGTGAGTGAACAGTCTGATATCTCTCCTCTTCAACATATTAACTGATCAGTTCTCTTGGTGCTGAACAGCAGAATGAACTCACAGAGTATATCAGGCTTGATTTTAGCTTAGTCAGCATCCTCCTTTTGTTTTATAGCAGCTATACATGTGAGGCTTCTCTTCATTCTGTTTCACTCTTACTAGGAAAAAAGGTGAAAAAAGTGAACATGGTGTGTTGTGAGAATTTACTGTGTGTCTGTTAGTAGTTTTTTTTTTTATATTGTTATAGATTAAGGGTTGCTTTTAGAGTTGAGTTAAGCACGTGTAGAGAGGTGTCACACACAGTTGTGCTACAAAAAAAAAACAAAAATGACTTATGTAAAGGCGGATTTATTCATTCAACAGATTTAGGAACGCTACCAAATTAAAGCGAACTGGAAGCAACCAGAGCATACAGTATATCAGCTTATCAAATAAACTGTGTGTGGGTTCTCAGAAAACAAATTAACAACAGCATCGACACAATTAGTGCAATCATCCAAAACTCACAATGCCATAGCATGATAACTGACTAAGTGCATTGCATGCACACACTAGTACATCGTGATCGCATGATCTCTGGTATCATATCATAATATTTTCATGATGTACAATATGAATCACAGTGTTAACTTTCCTGAGCAGCTTGCAGAAAGAACAGTATTTAACTCTTATGATGCTCATGGCATGTTCCTTTTAACACACTTAAATACTATTGGTGGCGGCACGGTGGTGTAGTGGTTAGCACTGTCGCCTTGCACCTCCAGGGTCCAGGTTTGATTCCGGACCAGGTTCGATTCCCGGAGTTTCCAAGTTCTCCCCGTGCTTGGTGGGTTTCCTCCCACAGTCCAAAGACATGTAGGTTAGGTTAATTGGCGTTCTCAAATTGCCCGTAGTGTGTGAATGAATGTGTGTATGCCCTGCGATGGATTGGAACCCTGTCCATTGCTTGATACAAGTGAATAATCTGTCCCAAATGGTGACTTTTTTTTTCTTTTGGCTAGGCAGTGTAATTTTGTCAACCTCCAATGTAAGCAAAGAAAAACTGCATTTAGTGTGTTTGTTTGCATGTAGTGCTTTTTTTATTCTTTTTTTTTTTACGAAAGTACTGTGTGTCCCTGCAGTGGTCTGCTATGTTGGCGACCGTAACGAACTGCGCAGGCGTGTGATTGAGTGGCTGCAGACCGAAGTCGTGCCAGATGGCTGGTTCACCAAAGGCTCCAACTTCACTGACATCCTGCTCAGGTACTTCAAGGTGAGTTTAAGGGCTTTGAAATTTCCTAATTTTTACCTGCCTTTTTGTTGTTCTTCATTTCCTGTTAGTATAATTATATGGATTGGTTATTCCCTGCTGTAATACATCATGGGCCGTAAAAATATAAAAATAGACGCTGACTTTATAATCCTGAACTTATGAGACACCCTATATTTCGGCTGAGGCTTCTGTTTGTGTTATTAATGCACATAGCTCTCCAACAACTTAATAAGAGTGTGACATTTGCAGTTGGAGAAAATCACACAGAGCGGTCCAGCTTTCATACATTTTTAAACCTGACTAACCTCAGTTATTGCTGTGTTTATGAAACCGACCCTTTACCCAACATAATCTTTTTAGGAAGAAAGTCAAAGCAAGATTTATTTTATTTATTTATTTTATTATTTATTTGTGTGTGTGGGTGGGTGTGTGAAATTTGATTATGATTTTTAATACAGTAGATTATCAAGATCTGTATGAACTGCATGTGCACGGTGTCAAATGACGCGCAGGCTTAGCCATTGAGAGAGAGAGAATGGATGTTTAACCTCTCTACTGAGACTTTCTTTTGCTTTACACACGCGCACACAGATGTGTTATAAAAAACAGTACACGTGCGCTATACACACACATACAAACACAAAATATAAGATGTTTTACACACACATGTGTCACAGTGTTATAGTAAACAGTACATTCGTGCACGGATGTTCATTATACCAGTGAGAGATGAGCACTTGGACCGAGCAGGGGAGACGATTACCCACAATTCCACAGCACAAGAGAGAGAAAAACCATTGGCTCAGTTGTGATCATGTGACGCTCTGTGTCAAACCAAGAAGCGCATGCGTGCTACATGATACTCGGTACTTGAAAACCAAGACCGGCTCGTTCTTCAAGTCAACGTTTATTAAAAATCTTTGCATGTCTTGCAGAACACTTGTAAACTGCGTTACTCGCAATCCGAGGTTCCACTGTACACTGCCTGGCCAAAAGAAAGTCAAAAGGGACAAATCATTGGGCTGCATTAAGCAAAGAACCGTCACCTTTGAAGAAGAAATGTGGTTATAAAAAAATCATGAAAGGAGATCATTCAAACTATTCTTGAGGTTTCATGGTAAACAAATCAACAGTTAAAACCGTAGCTAAAGAAATAGCATTTCCATACACACACAATATGCTGAGAACTAATCCGCTCTGTGTCCATACGAAAACCACTTCTTTGTGAAACTAATCAGGAAAAAATGCCTAAATTTGCTAGAAAGCATAAAGATCATGTGGTTTGAGGGGTTCAGTGAGCCTATTCCAGAGTGATGGGCGTGTCAGGGTAAGAAGAGACGCACATGAAGCGATGCACCCAACATGCATAGTGGCCTCTGTACCAGCCTCTGGAGGCAGCGTTATGTTCTGAGGTTGTTTCAGTTGCTCAGGTCTAGACTCAGCAACATTATGTGGCAATAAAACGAAGTCAGCTGACCACCTGAACGACCTGACCAGGATATCACATCTATGTCCCTGACGGCACAGTCATATTCCAGGACTCAAATTGTGAACAAGTGGTTCTCAAGCATGAGGAATCATTTTCACACATAAACTGGCCACCTCATGGTGTGCTGTAATCAAAGCTAAAGGTGATTGAATGAAATATTAGTGTGCGCCTAAAATAATAATCAGCAATCACCAGAACACTATTGGAACTGATTACATATCAACTATGAAAAATACATTTAGCAACATTGTTAAAAGTATTGAAAGTGTTGAAAGTATTTTGCAATGTCCTATATGTGTGAACCCTGACGTCCTATTGCATGACAGTGTTATATCCTATTGGTTAAGGAAAGGTTGATTAATGAGTTGCAGTGATACAGAAAGCGAGCCAAATTCTGTGTGTGTGCAGAAAAAGCACTGAGAGATCAAGAGGAAGTCTAGAACCTACATTGTATATGATCTATGCAAAAATGTTAGACAATTAATTCATGGCCACCTTTATTTTACCTTGATGTCATAATGGGAGATTTTTACATTCACTGCCTTCTGTAAACCAGTGTTGTTCAGTTAGATCATACAAGGCTATATTTAACTCTCTATGGCCTTTAACCTTAGACTCTACCGTGTTTGCATGTTGTCATTAGTTGCTTTATGCATTGTGCTAGATAATCCAGTAAACAATCGCTTATCAGGGCTAGGTCTTCTAATTAAATCTTATTCACTATTACAATGATTAAAATCTTTTAATTTATTAATTAATTAAAAAGATATAATTCAATTGAATGTTTAGTAGGTTTTCTTAATGTAAAGTTTATACTTCATCCTGATTTTACAGATTGTACAGCTAATTAGCCACAAACATGTTATTGTTTTTTTACGTCTTTACCAAGGGTACCAATAATTCTTGCTCACGTTTTCCTGATATTCTCAAAGGCCAGTATTGGAATATTATAAGGGGAAAAGGTTCAATAATCAACAGTGCTCGTTACAGTGAGATGCTGATGGAAGAGCTGAAGCCTGAACTTTGGATTAAACACAGAGGACTGCTTTCCGAGGGCGTTGTGACCACACACTTCTGCCCACACTGTCGACACTCTGCAAAAAACTTCATTTTGAGGTGTTAAAGCATCCTCCCTATAGTCCTGATCTCGCTCCGTCTGACTTTCACCTGTTCGGTCCATAGTGAGGGCAGCCCTGAAAGCAGTGCGGATAACTTTTGAGTCATTCTCGTAATTTAATGTCAATATGGTTCGCACCACAACGCGTGCAATGCAGCATTAAAGCGTGTTGTCAGTCCTGTCATCGAGACCGAATCTGAACATGACAGTGTCAGTGTATGCTTCATATGGGCCAAGTGTGATGAAACACCGATGGACTCTTTGTGTTACAGAACTACGATAACGGTGACTTGCAGATGGACTCGGCCGAACTTCTGAGCTTCATCCAGCACAACGAGTCGGCGGTGGAGCTGCACTCATACGCAGAGGAGGAGAACAACCGCTTGCTCAGGTACAAACACATCCAGGGAGCACACACACACAGGCACAAATGGACAATACAAACAATGAAGATTTATTTTATAGCTTATTTAAACCTTGTAATTAAGAATGGAACTAAATGTATAACAGGCGGTGACACGGTGGCTTAGCTGTTAACACTGTCGCTTTGCACCTCCAGAGTCGAGGGTTCGATTTCTGCTTCGGAGTCCGTGTGCATGGAGTTTGCATGTTCTCCCCATGCTTAATGGGCTTCCGGTGTGCTTCCGGTTTCTTCCCACAGTCCATTAGGTTGATTGACGTGCCCAAAATGTCCAGAGTGTGTGTATGCGTGTGCCCTATGTCGGATTGGTTCCCCATCTAAGGTGTCCCCAGGGATAGGGTCCAGGCCCCCCGCGACCCTGTATACAGGATAACGCAGTATAGACGATGAGTGAGTGAACATCTATAAGAGCAGTACGGTGGTTAAATGTACTGAATGACCAGGTTATCACACCTATGGAGTGTTTCTTCCCTGATGGCCATACGGTCACATTCCAGGACTCATTTTCAGCCTCAATATCACACTCTGTAATAAAAGCTAAAGGTGATCAAATTAAATATTAACTATTAGTGTGTGGGTATACCTAACTTTTAGGCTTGTTCTGCTTTAGACTGAATTCATGAGCGGCCTGGAGTTTATCTGATGTGATAATTACTGTATAGTGCTTAAGTGTTCAGAGTAGTATGTAATTATTGGTTTAGAGTCTTAGTGTTACTAACATAATAATAATAATATTTAAGAAACAGACTAAATTTGTAAAGTGCCTTAAATAAGTGACCACTTTTTACGTCAAAATTGAATTCAACCAATCAACTGGGACGTGTAATATAATGCACGTAAACATGCATGCTGAACCCTGCGCCGCAGTACATCCACAGCTCATACTGACTGTGCGTGAAACTTCCAGTCAGGGTTGTGTGGGTTCACTCTGGAAGAGAAACAGGACGGGAAAATCCTCGCCGACAGTCACTCCATCCAGCGGCCAGACATATTCCACTGCCAAACTCAGAGGTCGCTTCCTAATGTGTGTGTGTGTGTGTGTGTTCAGCTGGATCCACAGTTTTTCATCCTGTACTGCGGAAAAATGTCGTTTTCTAAGCAAAGAATTTAGCTGGAGCACGCTGTAGGAACAAGAAGCTTCAGTGCTTAAATGATATTAAACAGTACACCCAGTACACATTCAACAAACACACACGTCTAGACACAGCACAAAGTGTCTACATCCCAGGAATGTGTGCGCACGCATTTGTGTGTGTGTGTGTGTGTGTGTGTGTGTGTGTGTGTGTGTGTGTGTGTGTGTGTGTGTGTGTGTGTGTGTGTGTGTGTGAGTTTGGACACACCTTCGAATTCCACTGTATTTTCTGATTTGGATTTTTCTTCATACACTGTAAAAACAAAACTGTAGACGTCCAAAATGTACAATAATCTCATTTGAACAGTTGATATTGAGATGTATCTGCTACTTGTGCTCTGTAAATCCTTCATAGCGGCTCTAATCCGAGATGCTGATTGTTAATTGGTGATTTCTGAGGCTGGTGATTATAAATGAACTTTTGGTCTTACTTTCCTTGGAAGGTCTTCTTGTGAGACAGTTTCATCATGAACACACACACACACACACTGTTCTCTCTGTTGAGGTCAGGAAAGCGATTCCGCTCCCTGAAGGCCAACACAGAGAGACTGAGGAGGAGCTTCTTCCCGCAGGCGATACGGTCTCTTAATCAGTACAACACACAGTACTGATCCATCTTGCACACCCACACATGCTTCTGCACTCACTCTGGACACTCTGGACACTCTGGACATTCAGGACATTTGCTCACTTGTCCTCACTGCACACCTGCTCACTCATGGGTAGTATGCACACAAGTCACTTTAAATATGCACACAAGCCACTTTAACATTTAACATGTCACTTTACTGCATATTTGCATATTAAAATAAAAATTTCAATATTTTAAAATTGGAATTTTTGAAATATTTCCACTTGTCCATTTGTACAATTACAATTTTTTTACTTACTTATATTTTTTACTTACTTTATATTTTTTTATATTTTATATTCTTACATTTTACATTTTATATTCTATATTTTATATTTTATTTTATTTTATTCTCTTAGGTCAGGGCAGTTGCCTAAGCATTTCACTGCATATCGTACTGTGTAGGATTGTGTATGTGACAAATAAAATTTGAATTTGAATTTGAATTTGAATGAAGCTTGATGGGTTTTGTAAATGCACTTGACAATACTGTTCTTGCAAGAACTGTTCCAGAACAGCTGACCTTCACATCTTAAAATAACAACTGACATTTTTTTTTATTCTGTTGTTAATTACCTAATGCCATAGGTGTTAATTACGTCCACTATTCTTCTAGAATGCATAAAATAAACCCAAACGTGTGCCCGTACTTTTGACTGGTAATGTATGTAGTCTTGTATAAATGTTTTGTTGCATTCATAAATCACAGAGAGTGTGTGTGTTGTGTGTACGTCAGGAGTCTGTGCGTGGACGCATTGATCGAGCTCTCGGACCAGAACGCTGACTGGAAGCTGAGCTTTGATGAGTTCCTTAACTGTCTACGTCCAGGATTTAACCCTCCAGAGAAAAGTAAGACACACACACACATGCGCACACACACATACACACATGCGCACACACACTCACTCACTCATGCGTACACAAGCCCTGCTGTAGCTGCTGTTTTCTGACTCTTGCACTAGAAGAAGTAGGTGAGAGTTCAGGGGGAGGGACAGTGTGCCAAGCCACATCTCTTTATACACACACACACACACACACACACAGAGTGCTAGATTTGGTTCCTAAGAAAACTCATCAACAAATATGAAATTAGACAAGAAAAGATACCAGTTCAGCGAATAGAGAGAGAGAGAGAGAGCAATAAAATGGAAGGAGAAAGGAGTTCTGTAAAGAGGCCAGGCGTGATGTCATGTGGAATTCGGTCGTCAGTCTGTAATATTGATAGCAGATTCTTATGAAGGCTGTTTCTCGGGATAGCTGCTTAGAGTGGACTCCGGTTACTGTATACGACAGTTCTATATAGTTACTGAACATCTCGCACAGTTACATGCAGTCAGAGGCGTCACAGCAGTTAGTTAAGATGTGCACATTATCTCCAAATGTTTCAAATGTTTCACACGTGGACAAAATTGTTGGTACCCTTCGGTCAATGAAAGAAAAACTCACAATGGTCACAGAAATAACTTTAATCTGACAAAAGTAATAATTTAAACAAATTCTATGAATGTTAACAAATGAAAGTCAGACATTGCTTTTCAACCATGCTTCAACAGAATTATTTTAAAAAATAAACTCATGGAACAGGCCTGGACAAAAATGATGGTACCCCTAGAAAATACTGAAAATAATGTGACCAAAGGGACATGTTAATTCAAGGTGTGTCCACTAATTAGCATCACAGGTGTCTACAATCTTGTAATCAGTCAGTGGGCCTATATATAGGGCTCCAGGTAGTCACTGTGTTGTTTGATGACATGGTATGTACCACACTCAACATGGACCAGAGGAAGCGAAGGAAAGAGTTGTCTCAGGAGATTCGAAAGAAAATGATAGACAAGCATGTTAAAGGTAAAGGCTATAAGACCATCTCCAAGCAGCTAGATGTTCCTGTGACTACAGTTGCACATATTATTCAGAAATTTAAGATCCATGGGACTGTAGCCAACCTCCCTGGACGTGGCCGCAGGAGGAAAATTTATGACAAATCAAAGAGACGGATAATCCGAATGGTAACAAAAGAGCCCAGAAAGACTTCTAAAGAGATCCAAGGTGAACTTCATGCTCAAGGAACATCAGTGTCAGATCGCACCATCCGTCGTTGTTTGAGCCAAAGTGGACTACATGGGAGACGACCAAGGAGGACACCATTGTTGAAAACAAATCATAAAAAAACCAGACTGGAATATGTCAAACTACATGTTGACAAGCCACAAAGCTTCTGGGAGAATGTCCTATGGACAGATGAGACAAAAATGGAACTTTTTGCCAAGGCAAATCAGCTCTATGTTCACAGATGGAAAAATGAAGCATATGAAGAAAAGAACACTGTCCCTACTGTGAAACATGGAGGAGGCTCTGTTATGTTCTGGGGCTGCTTTGCTGCATCTGGCACAGGGTGTCTTGAATCTGTGCAGGGGACAATGAAATCTCAAGACTATCAAGGGATTCTAGAGAGAAATGTGCTGGCCAGTGTCAGAAAGTTGGGTCTCAGTCGCAGGTCATGGGTCTTGCAACAGGACAATGACCCAAAACACAGCTAAAAACACCCAAGAATGGCTAAGAGGAAAACATTGGACTATTCTAAAGTGGCCTTCTATGAGCCCTGACCTCAATCCTATTGAGCATCTTTGGAAGGAGCTGAAACATGCTGTCTGGAAAAGGCACCCTTCAAACCGGAAACAACTGGAGCAGCTTGCTCATGAGGAGTGGGCCAAAATACCTGCAGAGAGGTGCAGAAGTCTCATTGACAGTTACAGGAATCGTTTGATTGCAGTGATTGCCTCAAAAGGTTGTGTAACAAACTATTAAGTTAGGGGTACCATCATTTTTGTCCAGGCCTGTTCCATGAACTTCAATGAGTTCATTGTTTTAATAATTCCGTTGAAGCATGGTTGAAAAGCAATGTCTGACTTTCATTGGTTAACATTCATAGAATTCTTATTTATTATTACTTTTGTCAGATTAAAGTTATTTCTGTGACCATTGTGAGTTTTTCTTTCATTGACCGAAGGGTACCAACAATTTTGTCCACGTGTGTTTGCTCTTTGCACACATATAAACACGATGTGTGCAGATAGAGGAGATGCTACTCATCAAGCTTTTTGTGTGATTATGAAGGCTTGCTTGGAGATTGTTTGAATTTAAGTAGATAATGAGGTTTTGGTGGATGTGTGAAGAGTGTACAGTATACAGAACATGTTTTGGATGACAAGTGATTAACGATTAGTGAAAATATTTGAAGAATGGGGTGACTGGTACACTGAAAATGTTTTGGAGGATCAGTGATGAGTGCATTTTGAAGGAGGGATGAATATCATGCTCTATGTTAGAATGCTTTGATGGATGGGATGATTATTCCAGTGTGTATTTTGGAGGATGAGTGATTAATGCATTGTGTGTTACAGCGAATGTTATGGTGAATGGGTGATTAGTGTGTGGTGTGTTACAGAGAATGTTTAGGAGGATGAGTGATCAGTGAATTGTGTCTTTTGGAGAATGAGTGATTAGTGTGTTGTGTACTATGGAAGATGGGTGATTAGTGTGTTACAGAAAATGTTTAGAAGGATGTGGTGATTAGTTTATTGTGTATTTTGGAGGATGTGTGATTAGTGTGTTGTGTATTTTGGAGGATGTGTGATTAGTGTGGTGTGTATTTTGCAGGATGAGTGATTAGTGTGGTGTGTATTTTGCAGGATGAGTGATTAGTGTGGTGTGTATTTTGCAGGATGAGTGATTAGTGTGGTGTGTATTTTGCAGGATGAGTGATTAGTGTGGTGTGTATTTTGCAGGATGTGTGATTAGTGTGGTGTGTATTTTGCAGGATGTGTGATTAGTGTGGTGTGTATTTTGCAGGATGTGTGATTAGTGTGGTGTGTATTTTGCAGGATGAGTGATTAGTGTGGTGTGTATTTTGCAGGATGAGTGATTAGTGTGGTGTGTATTTTGCAGGATGAGTGATTAGTGTGGTGTGTATTTTGCAGGATGAGTGATTAGTGTGGTGTGTATTTTGGAGGATGTGTGATTAGTGTGGTGTGTACTTTGCAGGATGTGTGATTAGTGTGTTGTGTTACAGAAAAGAATTCATTGTGCTGTTTGTTGCAGAGAATGTCTTAGATGATTAGTGCGTTGTTATTGTTTTTGGAGTAGTTTGACCATCATGTTGTGTTTCAGAGTGTGCTTTGGAGGATGAGACCTATGAAGACGGAGCAGAGACTCAGGTTGACTGTAACCTCTGTGTCTGCGCGTGTGGTAACTGGGTCTGCACTGCCATGACCTGTGACGGTAAGCAGCATCACACTTTTAATAACCAGCGACACGAACCCAACTGTCCGCTGTAAACACTGCTGTGTATAAATAACAAGCGTGTTTGTGCTCGCGAGTATTAAAAACATAGATTTCGACATACAGTATGACGTTCCACTATGGAGTGAATATAGTCCATTTCCAATACTTCCTACACCACTGAACTTTTAACCCTTATCACTGTGCTAACAGTTCTTGAAAGATATCAGGGTCAAAGATGAAACATGTTGTTAAAATGGGAATTAACTGAAAGCCTTTATATGAGGCATTTAGAGGTTTTCCTTTTATACTTATATTTATTTAAGTGTAATGTCAGAACTTTTATTTACTTTTTTCATTATTACTTTTCTAAAGAAAAACAGAACATGTGCTGTCCATTTATCAACATTTATTTCTTTTATGTCTTTGATGTAATAAAGCTATAACATTAGGTCAAAAGTTTGCATTGGAATAAAAGAGAAAACAAGAAGATATGGTTGCAGACACTTATCTGAAGAGGGCAGTGTGTGATATCTAGGAGAGTTATAAAAGATACAGATACAGTATGCATGTCAGATAAAAGATACTGTATGTACGGTATGTCAAGAAAAGTGGGAGAAGACTCTTAAGGTCACAGTCATAAGTTTTACAAACTTATTCATATGAATTGTTGGTATGAATTCAATTATTGCTCTTTAATAACATTTTATTATGATATATATTTTTTTTTTCTTTGACTTTTATTTAATACTGAATACAAACCCATTTTTAATCATCGACCCTTTTTTATTAAATGAAATGCTAATTCTTGTAACTAAATTCTGTCCCTAGAGAAAACCCCAGCTCTCGAGCCAGCCACTGGAGATGAGGAGATGACGGAGGAAGAGTGGAGTCTGCGTGTGGCTGAACTCAACAAACATCAGGTTTACTCATTGGATCTGACCATCATACAACAATCTTATAGACTACTGATTATAAATATTAAAAGCTTTCTCTCTAATGTTCTAAGATCAAATCTTGCCAGATAAGAAAACTTAGTCTCACGTTTAGTTAGTGAGATTGATCAGAAAATAGCCTTCAGTTTGCTAGGAAGCATAAAGATTAGACTTTGGAGCAATGGAGAAAGGTCATGTGGTCTGATGAGTTCAGGCTGACCCTGTTCCAGAGTGATGGGCGTGTCAGGGTAAGAAGGGAAGCGTATGAAGCGAAGCACCCCTCATGCATAGTGTCCCCTGAACAAGTCTCTGGAGGCAGGGTTATGATCTGAGGTTGCTTCAGTTGGTCAGGTCTAGACTCAGCGATGTTATGTGGCAATACAATTAAGTCAGCTGATGACCTGAATGTACTGAATGACCGTGTTCTCACATCTACTTTCCTAATGGCACAGGGATATTCCATTCCAGGACTCAAATCATGAGAAAGTGGTTCTGGAAGCATGCGGAATCATTTTCACACATGCATAAGGTTGTTCAAAAAATGTGTGCTGTAATAAAAATGAATGGCGGTACAACAAAATATTGTACTAATATGCATGACTTCTTTTTTTTAAATCTATATATGTATTGTAGTGTACTGAATGAAGCATCATTCGTTTTTATTAGTTTTGTTATAGTCACTAAATAATATGCCTCAGGATACAGAAGTAAATACCAACTATAAGTGACCAACGAAGAGAAAACAAATTCATGCCGAGTCAAATGAGGTCATGTCCTTAATTTAGTTACACTCCTATCTAATATGGTATATAGGGCTATGAACTTGGTATGTGGTTTCTATAAAACATTGCTGATTACATGCTTTGTTATAGTTGCTTCCCAACACAGAGTATAAACATTTCGTTTACAGCAAATAGTGACCGGAGATAACTACTCAGTGATGAGGTGTACTAAGAGCTTTTTTTTTTTTTTTATTCCTGTAGGATACTGTGGAGCAGATGAAGTCCAGCACAAAAGAGGTTTAAAGAAGGTGTGACGAGGAGGAAGAGGTCACAGTCAGGACTCCTCCACACTATTACTGGGAGAACCACAACATGTATTTTTTTTTCTTTTTCTTATCTTTAAATATTTTTTATCTATCATTGCATTTCCGTGTAACATCATTATAATCGTTTTGAGTTGACATGTACTGTATGTCAGTGTTTGTGTGTCACTAAGTGCTGTACATATTTTATAGCACCATGGGAAGCCTCGTCCAAGGCGCTCAGCACTATTTTTGTATTTTATTGTTTTTTGTTTGTTTGTTTTTTTTTACTCTATGTATTGTTACATATTATTGTCTTTTTAGATTTAGATGGTGCGTATGATTGAGACAATGGCAGTAGATGGAGGAGATGAGTAAGGGAGGGAGACCGCCTAGACTGACTCAGCTGTAATCAGTAATAGACGTGGTGGCGTAGACCGTTATCTTGGTCAGGGTATCAAGCCATGAGATAACGCGAAGCGAGAAAGTAGATTGCATCACAAGCGTGATGTCAGCTAAGGTCTCCTTTCACATACTCTCCGTTTCCATGCAGACAAGTCAGTCATAGTCTTGAGACCTTTCAAAAAGGTGCTAATACGGATTTCTTTCTTTCTTTCTTTCTTTCTTTTTCTTTTTATAGCAGCACAGCTTTTCTCGTATCAGCATGCTCCTAGAGTACGTCTAGATTGCTAGATAGAATTAGGAATCTGTAGATTTGTCAACATGTAGACCTGTACAGGAGCTCCACTACTCCATAGGCTGTGATTCTTCAGCTATCTTGTGAAAAAGCTTAGCATTGACTTTCACAGCATGGATTCTCCACTTTGCTCCTGCTTTTGTTCGGCGGAGCAGCTTTATTTAGAAGTAGTCCATGTTTAAAACTCTGTTGCTGTGCACATTTCTGTCAAAAGGATAAAAATCGAACAAAATACAAACAGAACGAGAAGAGGCGGTTTAGCCAAAAATAAATTTAAAAAAAAAGCGACCAAAGCCTGATGTTTAGATTGTTTAAATGTTGTACAGTTCCTCCAGGTAAATCACTACTCTGGACCCAGCAACAACATCATACCTTTTATTTCATACAGCTGTCAGATTGAAGATTAGATGACTAGATTCAGTCACCTCTTTAGCTTTGAAGCTTTCTTACTGCATGTGTGAGTGTGTGTGGCTGCAGACGTGTGTTTGTATCTTCCTGTGAGTGATTAAGAACGAATGTGCTTGCTTTTCCTTTTTTGTTTAGTTTTTTTTTTCTTCTTTAATCCACTAAGATCAAGTTTTTATGATACTGAGTGCCTTAAATATACATCCGCAGATTAAATGGCCTTCTCTTGTAGGATTCCATGAAGAATTCCTTTGCAGTGTTATGGTAGTAAAGCAGAAGTTGTCCTGAGCAACGGACTGACACAGAATTAAACCATTTCAGTGTAAAGACTATCTTGTTATCTCCTAACTGTATTTGAATTTACTTGTATTATGACTCTGTACTGTACGTCAATAAAAGGAATACACATCACAGTTAGTCCTTCTTTATTTTTGAATTTGTTTAAATTTTTTAAACAAATTAGGACTAGGGTGTAGTGGTTAGCACTGTCGCCTTGCACCTCCAGGGTCCGGGTTCGATTCCCGCCTCTCTGTGCATGGAGTTTGCATGTTCTCCCCGTGCTTGGTGGGTGTCCTCTGGGTACTCCGGTTTCCAAAGACATGTAGGTTAGGTTAATTGGCATTCCCAAATTGGCCGTAGTGTGTGAGTGAGTGTGTAAGTGTGTGTGTGCCCTGCGATGGATTGGCACCCTGTCCAGAGTGTACCCCGCCTTGTGCCCTAAGTCACCTGGGATAGGCTCCAGGCCCCTGTGACCCTGAAGACAGGATTAAGCGGTATAGATGATGAGTGAGTGTAAATTAGGACTAAATTACTTTTATTTGACCAATATTTATAATATAAGAGGAAAAATACAAGCACCTGTATTTGCACCTGTGTAGAGCAATCTAATGCAAAAAGTAATAAACATATGTACGTGCATTATTTTTACATTTAATCCAAAATAATAATAGTGTGTAATAGGAAACCTGGTGATCTGTGAAGGTCACATCCATCGAAGTGTTCTCAAACCACATGCTTCAACAAAAGAGAGAAGAACAGCTGAATATGTTTCACCTGGTCAGAGGATGGAAATTATTGGCCTGCATCAAGCAAAGAAAACAACTAAAGAGATTGCTGAAACTATCAAAATTGTGTAATAAACTGTAAAACATATTATTAAAACCTGGAAGGATAGATGATCCATGAAACCATGATCTTCGAGGAAGAAATGTGAAAAAGTGAATTTTCAGATAGGATCATACGGTATAACATCTTTTTTTCATAATAGTTAATGCTTCGTATCTCTTGATCCATGCATACACATTTATATTTTTATCAGAAAAAAAAGAAACACATTTGCTAAATTTTATTTCATGCTTTTTGCTGTAATGGCTAATGTTTTTTAATTAGAATCTTGCAATGATCTTAATTGTCATTCGGATTCAACTTGGCCAATTTAGATTCACACATGGAAAGACAAAGTGTATATTGCAACGTGAATTTGACATGGTTACGGACACTACAGGTTTTTTTGTTTTTCAAGCGTTTATCAAAAACCAATTTCAGCAACCATTTTTAAAGTTCATATGCTTATAAAAGCTTACTGTACACAATTTTAGTATCAAAAGTCATAATGAAATATGAATTATTTGCATTTTAAATTATTGTTGCTTGAAACGAGGCAGTATAACATTGAAAAATTGCCATTTGGGGGGCATATATAAAATTATCTCTTCAAAAAGGCTCTTTGACACACACATTTTCTGTACATAAAACATAAAAAAAAATTTAATATTAAATCAGCACCAACACTGTTTTGGCCATGTATAAATCAGATCATTCTTACACATCATTTTAAAGATCAGCATTCGTGCATTTAATAATAGGCTGCTGACATGGCTGCTAAACACTCACACCATATCTGGTTATACTGTATATATATAAGTTTTTCATCTGGATACAGCCTTGCTAAAGAGCAGTGTGTAACATATCAGGGTCTTACAGCAGCATGTGTATGAGGTAACCTTCATGACATGTTGCATAATAAAATCTCAGAAGCACGTGCTGTCATATAGTCACTTAATCAACCTTTTTTATTTTTAATTTGGAGCCGGATTTCTTCTCTTTTTTTTTACATGCTTTCCTGTTTATGTTGAAGTATTTACGCTTTGTCCTGTTCAGATAACTGAACATTTAGTGTGTTTTTTTGTGTGTAAAGAAAGCCAGGAATAAGGCTGGGTGGAAAGGGTTAATGAAGTTGTGGGCGTCGTCGTGGAGTGAAGTTAAAACCCCGGAACCTGAATTGGACAATGTTTCTCGTTCAGTTGAGCGTCGTATGTTGTCGTTATACAGCTTTCAGCGGCAGCGAAGCGGGTTACACAGTGTGTGTAGTGTTATGAGCTTATAGATGGGGGCGGGAATAAACAGTAACTTTTAACTGATGATGTTTTAAAAGGCAGCTAGCAAAGCTTAAGGTTTTGCACAAGAGCTTGTTTTTTTATTATTAATATTATTATTTATAGATATCTAAAACAATGGATGTCCTGGAGGGAGCTGGAGGAGGAGAAAGCGTGTTGGATTTATCTCACTTGAACTTAAACAGTGTGAATTTTGAGACTTTGGCTGAAAAACGCAGGACAGAAACGACCGAGCTTCATCTCTGCTACAACAGACTGGCGGCACTTCCGGGCTCCATCAGCTTCTTCACGAGTCTCGAGTTCCTGGACCTGAGTAATAACGAGCTGTCGGTGCTGAGCGACTCCGTGAGCGGACTGACCCGCCTCAGGACCCTCATCGCCAAAAACAACCGCCTGGATGAGTTCTCTCTGCCCAAAGACCTCAGCACGTTACAGAGACTGGAGGTGGTCAACCTCAGCGGGAACCGCTTCGAGGAGATCCCCAAACAAGTGCTGCAGCTACGGCGGCTCCACTCACTGTCCTTCGGGGGGAACCGCCTGAAACACATCCCTTCTGAAATAGACAGTCTCACCAGGTCTGTGTCTCAAATATTACATTCATATCTCATAAGCCAAACACACACACACACATATATATATCGTATGTATCGTAAGGCGTGGGAACGAGATAGTATGTTGTGGCCATGACTTACTAAGGTATGGAACAAAATTATATAATGCATAGCCACTAGATACTATGTTCTAGCCTTGACCTACTAAGGCGTCCGAACGAGATACTATGTTGTGGCCATGATTTACTATGGTATGGGAACAAGATACCATGTTGTGAACACCACTTACTAAGGTATGGGAATGAGATATTATGTTGCGACCACCACTTACTAATGTATGGGAACGAGATACTATGTTGTGGCCACGGCTTTCTGGGGTATGGGAACGAGACACTATGTTGTGGCCATGACTTACTAATGTATGGGAACGAGATACTATGTTGTGGCCACGGCTCTCTAAGGTATGGGAACGAGATATTATGTTGTGGCCACGGCTTTCTAAGGTATGGGAACGAGATACTATGTTGTGGCCACGGCTTTCTAAGGTATGGGAACGAGATATTATTATGTTGTGGCCACGGCTTTCTAAGGTATGGGAATGAGATATTATTATGTTGTGGCCACGGCTTAATGTATGGGAACAATATTGGTCTACCCATGACTTGCTAAGGTGTGGTACTAAGGGCTTACCTTACACTAAGGTGTTACTAACAAGATAGTATGTTGTGGCCATGACCTAAGAACATGTGGGAATATGATCATTCAGGATGATCGTTGTTTTGGGGTTATGGTGTATGTCAGTGAGGAAATGAAAGTAATCATATATCTATCCTAAACAGTTCTAAACAAAATAAAGCAAATTTTCTTTGTAGTTTACAAGAGGCTATCAAGTTATCAAGTTGTGGCCATAACATGGCCACGGAATGTTTTTCCCCCAAATGTCACCAGAAGGGCTGTGTAGTCTCTCATATATAATACACACTTAATAAGTTGTATCGCAAGAAAAAACACATCTCTTCTAAGATAGAGAGCCTCATCAGATTAGTATCTCATGTATAATATAAATTGCTTATATATCTCATAACCAAACACATCCCTATCTGAGGAAGGAGCTTCAGCTAAAATAATCCCATTGCTTATCAGTACACTTTATTCAGCAAGCTTTCATAGTCCCTCATTAAAAATGTTTTAGGCTGAGATGCAAGCACAACTGTCTTAAATTCTTCATGTCGGGTAGTTAAGACACCAAAGCTTTCTTTATTTTTTTTTTCATGAAGAATCACCATTATCAATTATGATTTCATAATACCAGTATTGACTCTGCCCAATGCTTTCACAAAGGTTCATTTCTTTTTTTCTTTCTTTTCTCAGCTTTAAATTGACTCGTTTTTCTCCCATATTTAGTTGCTTTATTTTTTATCTTGGTTTATACGTTGTAACAACAAATTTCACTTCCTGTCAAAAGTTTGGACACACATTTCTAATTCCCTTCTACTTCCTGATTTAAAAAAAAAACATTTAGTATTATTATTATTCCTACATTATAAAATAATTCTGAAGTCAGTGAAAATATACAATAATCTCCTTTGAACAGTTGATCTTGAGATGTATCTGCTACTTATGCTCTGTAAATCCTTCATTCCGGCCCTAATCCGTGATGCTGTTTTTTAATTGGTGATTTCTGAGGCTGATTGAACTTCTCCTCCACAGCAGAGGTAAGGTTTGGACTTGCTTTCCTGGGAAGTTCTTCATGAGAGACAGTGTCATCATGGTGCTTGATGGGTTTTGCAAATGCACTCGACAATATTGTTCTTGCCAGAAGTATTCCAGAAAGGCTGACCTCTGTGTCTTAAAATAACTACAGAGTGTTGTTGTTGGTGTTACTGAATTGTGTTATTTCAAAGTTTTGAAATCTCCAGTGTTGTTCTAGAATGTGGGGGGAATAAAATATGTCTTGTTCCCAAACTTTTTACTGGAACTGTCTTCACAGATAAAATCCAGGAATTGTGCCTAGTCAGACCTATTAATTATTTAAAGAATCAGTCTAACAGGCAACAATAAACCCCTATCGATGTTCCAATACTTTTGGTCACTTTGGCTCCAAAGAAAAGGTGGCATGTTCTAAACTGTTTAACACATCGGGGGGGGTGGAACTTTAATTCTGATCTATTAGATGGCAATTGTCTTGCATATATAGTCATCTTTCAATTCCAAACCCAAATATATTGCTGTATAGCAAAAAACAATAGAATTGGCTGTACTCTTCTAATTAATACTTTGGAAGAAGACTGAGTATACAATTCAATTTATAATCAGTACAAGGATTTTTAAACAAATTTTTAAAAGCAGATTATTACAACTAAATGCGTTTCATTTTTTTTTATAATTCCTAGAAATCAGAAAATGTTTTATATAAATAAAATTTTGATTCTTCACATTGAATAATGTATCAATAATATTGCATTCCTTGTTCCAACAATATTATTAAAAACATAACATTTGTTTTTAATCATTTATTGTATCTATAATAATAATGATGCTAATAATAATAATATATCTGAACTCCTATTGCTAAACTGCTAATTAATGACATGACCAGGCGCAAATCAAATCCACAAATCTTTGAGGAATTTCTACCACTGAAGTACAGCGTGACAGTCAGAGTAGAGGATGCCATTACTGTTCCTGTACGAAATCATTGAGAGTTTAGTCCCACAGTCGGTGTGTCACTGTGTTGGCTACTTGGCATTCTGCTGCTGTCTCCCGTCTCCTCCAGTCCTAAAATAAAAGCCTTGAGAACTTTTCCTTACAGCCATGGAGAATCAAGAATGCTCACTAACAGCTTAATGAAACCTCCATAAAAACAATATTTTGTGCATCGTGTGACATTTTGAATTTTTATTATTTTATACCCCAGTGCTTCCGAAATTCCCAAATTTGATTGTTAGGAAAAAGCTTAACAAAAGTTAAAGAGCAGCTCTGACAATAGTGTGGCTCTAGTGTATAATATACAGTATATAATAGTATATAATAGTGTGGAGGTTCATATTAAGACCCGTGACCTGTGTAATTCCTGCACAAGATTTTCGGCTTCTATAATTTATACAGATTCTGTCTAGTTGAGGTCTAACCACTTGTTTATAAGTAAAATAAATAGATTGTATGTGTTAGTTGCACTACAGTAAAAACCGGAGGTAAACATGTTGAACGTGACATACTTGGCAAAGTTTTGCCAAAATACTGGCTTTAATACTATGTACATTTTTGAGTCTGTGGTGTTTCTGGTCAAAAGTCAGTTGGTGCCACTAAAAAAATGCATCATGTAGCCATCAGTGATGAAACGGGAGTGAGAAGGGGTTGGTGTAAAACTCTGATAATCCGTTCAGTATGTAAACTCTTTGATCTTTTCTCTCTTGTTGGAATAAAGCTGTTCTGTGTTTGCATGTTTTCCCCCATGTTAAGGTAACATGATGAGTTTCTGGTAGGGAAATTTTGCTTTCATTCCTGATCGTGAACCATGTGAGAACAACTCTCTCCCACCAGTCTTTATTGTAGGGAATCCTATCCATTGGGTGTCTGCTTGGGGGAGGGGCTTCTTAGGATTTTTTTTCCCTAACTAATAAGTGTTCGCGGAATCCCCCGTAATTTCGCGGAAACTGCAAATATTTTCCGCAATTTATTTTATGTCTTTTTTTGTGGCAATATATAATTTTTCATGCGTTTTAACTCTACGCTATTAGGAACAATATAATTTATTCATTTTGTAACATAAATATCAGCATAAATTCCAACTAAACTAACAAATTCCAACTAAACTAAAAATTCCAACTACTATATATATATATATATATATATATATATATATATATTAGTGTGTGTGTGTAAAAATAGATATTTATAGGCTTTTTTTTTCATGAATTCAGGTTTTTTCACAATTCGCAGGTGCTCTAGGAACGTAATTTGAGAGGTCGACTGTGTTTTGAATAAATGCACACATCTTAGGATCTCAGCATCTATGACTCACATTTGTGTGTACAGATGTTACTCAACCAGAATTGGACTTCTACCGTTGCGGTACACGGCGGCGGCATTAGGGGTTTGCGTTTGCTGGCTTTACACCGCTAAGTGGCGCTATAACCATAGACTGAGGCCTCAGGTCTTAGTTCATTCTCTCAAGCATTAATGAGTTGCAGCTCATCGACAGCTGCACATGATACTGTAGCATACAAATTCAAGCCAAACATTGTAATTGAACGAACGCATAATCACAGTACTAAACTTACAGAACAAATTTAGAATTTAAATTAGTCATTTCCTATTTACAACGAATTTAACAAAAGTAAACGTTAACACAGTGAGACTTTAGATTTTATCATGTGTAATTAGAAAATCCACAAAATGGTTTTGTCATCTTATACTTTGTGGTTTTTTTTTTTTTCTTTTTAATAGTAGATTTATTGACTGAAATATATTAAACTAAATGACAATAAAATTCAAACATAAACCGATGTCAGTAATCAGCGCTGGTGTTTTTCATTCTTATGATAAGAATGAAATGCTGTAGGCTGTTATGATCATCATCATTTTCGAAAAATAAATAAATAATGAAAAAAATTTAAATGTACGTTTCTACATTTCAGTAGCACATGGTGCACTGCACGCAGTTTTAGTCTAAGCGCACATGCGCTCATTTGAACTTAAATAAATGAACAGACAGGATCAGCCATTCATTTCCATCAACTTGTTTGTGGTGAAATTAATATTTTTTAAAAAATAAAAAAAATACATACGTCAGATTCTCGTCTCCTCACACGCATGGTGACGTGGAAAGTGAGAATGGGTTGTGGGTAATCTGGATTCTTGCGAATCATGCATCTGCATTTGATCAGGTGTGTCTCCCCTGCCTGCTTAACAGCTCGGTTTTCTGCACATGCATGCAACAGCCTTCTGCTGTGCGCTCGACTCCGCTAGTATATACCAGTTTCAAAAATCTATTTTTTCATATAGCTCATTGTTAGACTACTATATGTCGAGTCAAATGCAAATCGGATAACTCGATCGCTTTACTTATAAAACTTTAACGCTTCTGTTAGGCGGTCCATAGTGCCAGCTGATCAGAGAAGAAACAAGCAATCGGACGAGGTGCGTGAGTAGCTAGTTTAGTGACAGTTTTGTAACACTGGACAAAGGTGAGCGTGGAAAACACGTTGAGTGGACAGGGGAGACACGACACGCGCAGAGTGCTTTGTCCGCCCTCAAAATGTCAAAACTGCGCGCTCAGCAATGTGGCGGGAATATAACGTCAGAAAAAATATGTACATGAAAGGTGTTTTTTGTCTTGAAATATGATGCAATAATGCAGATCAAATATAATACATCTGTCCATAAATAAAAAGGAATATTTAGACCTTCACACGAAATATATTTCACTTAAATATTACAGATTAAAACAAGGAACGTGCTGAGCTTCAGTTCACTGTAATGGGGACAAAAGGTCTGAGACATCAGTTTTCGTTATTTTACAAAATCGGAATATATTTAGTCAATGTATTAATTACACTCAAAGTATCAAATCCAACTATCAAGTCTGATTTAATTGCTACCATTTTTATTTTTATTTATTTTTTGTTTAGCTGGCAAAAAGAAAAATTAGGCAGAGACGTCTGCTCGGTCTTGTTAATTCGTTTTAAAAACCCCAATTCTGCCAATTCCACTATCAGTGAAACCGGGTTTGATAACTTCACACATATCATGAATGAAAGGTGAGAAGAGGGATTACAGTAGCTGGGGGTCTGCGGGCGTTCAGTGTTATCAATAAATCTGCGCGTGCGTTTATCAGCCTTTTGATAAATTAATAATTGCGTTTGCTTTAGACTTTTTTAAATAGCTTTTTCAGTGTCTATACTACCATATCATATTACTGTTTAATACTGTTTCATTACAGTTTGTAATTCATCAGATACTTTCAAGTAAATTTTAATCACTCCAAACACAACCCATGAATTTTTTTTTTAATGCAATTTTAAAAATAAATGAAACAGAATGCAATAACTAGTTTTATTTAAGACATCCTATATTTACCTTAGTTACCCTACTTTACAGGGAGATAATTGATAATCAATGTTAATATTTTGACTCACCTCAAATATGGATAATCATCTAAAACATGCAAATTTACATGGCCACTTGGTCTAACGTTAACCTAGAAAAATGCTTAAGTGTTTATGCTAAATAGTAGTGCACGCTCATTGCATTATACGTGTGACGACAAAACGTTATGACTTTGTGAACTTGAGCGTGTTAAAAAATGAACCGAAACTCCGTGTATACTCACCTCACAGACATGAAAAATTAGTTAGAATGTGGAATGTCTGCTTTTATATAAACTGCTGGAAAACAAATTTCAGATGATGTAATTCGCACGAAACGTGAATATACTGTAGGCGCATCCTCTACAGCTGACATTTCAGTCTTTTTGCACAATTTCCCTTTGCCCCAACTGGTGGTCATTTCAGGGATGACTTTAAAAGGCGACTGATTTAAATCTCCCGATGTCGTGCTGCTGCGGCTGCCATCTTTCAGTGTGAGGAGTCGGTGTAGCTCATTTCATGAAAAGACTTATCCTGTAGGTCGAAGACCAAGAATGTCAACTACAGGAGGGTCCACTTCAACCTCAGCTCACAGATTTTCTAGAACTTTTTCAGCGTGGTCCTCTGTTTAAAATGCATCCTCTACCATTTCTGTGGTGTCACTGAGTCTGCCTTCATCCTGATCAGACTGCTCATCGATATATATGATCCGGAGGTCTTGTACACAGTGAAACGTTTGCTTGTCATGATGGTGCAGATTGAAATGTGAGCATATTATAGGTGGCCCCATGGTTTATAAGGTCAGATGAAAAATGAAAAAAATAGTAGGACCATTTATTAAAATGCAATATTTCCACAGTAAAAGGTGAATTTTTTTGTTTGTTTGTTTGTTTGTTTTTTGGTCAGTAAGGTGAGGTGAGCTATGCATCGCAATTCTCCCACATTAAATCAATTTTATATAAAAAAGAGAAAACTGCAATTTACTCCAGAAAACCTCTGGAATGTCATCAAGAGGAAGATGGAGGGTCACAAACCATCCTTTTTTTTTTCTTTCTTTTTTTTTTTTTACAAAAAGAGTGATATAAAGTTACCCAACAGCAATAAACTGAAGGAGAGCATGCCAAATCACATGAAAGTCAAATCTCGGTTATTATTCCACCAAATACTGATATCTTAATGTTATTTAGCCAAAGCATTAACACAATTTGTTTACAAATTATTTGCATTTTGTTTTATTTGATTTATTCAATCTTTGCAAATACTGCATGATCTTGGGTTTTTTTTATGTGTTGTGATGAAATTTCCTTTAAATACACATCTTAAATAACTATATTTAATAGTAATAATTAAAATTAATAATAAAATAATTATATTTTGCAGTTCACGAAAAATGAAAGAAAACTGTTCATCTCACCAATACATGCACCTATAAGGACCTGTATGCACCTGTATTTAGTTGCAGTATAGTGCGTGTCTTAGAAGCAAATTATTTACTAAGTTTGTTTAGAATTATAACAAAATATATATTTCAAAAATAATAAATTTGAATCGGGATATTTATAAACTCGAATCCGCACTAAGATATCACGGTTGTATCAGAAGCGGTGATCCCTGGTGATTCCCATCACTAGTTTCTATGGTAACATATAGTAGCTCAAGAAAGACATCGGTATAGGGTCAGACACACAGTGTAGGGTGTGTGTGTGTGTGTGCGCACGAGTATGAGAGAGAGATAGAAAGAGAGAGGAGACGAATCATTTTCCTTCCATGTGAGCAGCACGTGAACCTTTTGCCTGCCCTCAATACATCTTATCTTTAATGTCTCAGTGTCGCACTCGCTCTG
The DNA here is from genome assembly GCA_030347435.1 of Clarias fuscus. NCBI lineage: Eukaryota > Metazoa > Chordata > Actinopteri > Siluriformes > Clariidae > Clarias > Clarias fuscus. The sequence continues at coordinate 30,987,799 of CM059209.1, forward strand.
GCTGGTTTCCAAATCTCCAAACTTTACAGCTCATGACTGATTCAGCAAACATCCTACTTTTATCTCCAGCTGTTTCTCAACAGCGTGTCCCATCTGTGGCCTGTTTCATTGGTTTGTGAAGTGGGTATTGCGATATCATGATTTTTTAAATATTCAGATTCAATAAAGGTTTTAATCGTTTTTTTTGTTAGATTTTGTTACAATTCTAAATCAATTTTCTCCTACCACATAAGATGCTTTTGATACCTGCCAATGTGTGAAAGATATAAACTGCACCACCTGTAGGATCACAGAGGAACTGCAACATATGTAATATATACATATTGGAGTTAATCTGACAATACATGAATTGCCATACAGGTTTTTGCTCATCTCTACTGTTTGAACCTTCAGTCTGTGATGCAAGGTGTGGTGGGAAAATCTCGCTGTCAGCACTCGGGAGGATTACGTGAAGCATGGGCTGTGCTGAAGCATGTGCAAATCTAAACCATTCCAGATGATTAGATAAGAATGCATCTCTCTTTTGATAATGGAAGAAATTACAGAGTAAACTTTAGACCAGCCGTTCCCACGATGCAATTTGAAAATGAAAAATCTCCTGCGTCCCACCCAAGCCTAATCACATATCTGATCAACACACGAGACAGTCAGAAAGTATTTATTCCATAAGTAGAACAACTGAGTATCACTAGTGAGGCAAGTGAGATGTGTCAGGTGCATGTGATTACTCATGCACATACATCAAGCTTTCTGAAACTTTTCTTATGAATCCAGCTAAAATTTATTTTTTTATGGGTGCTTCTACCACCCTACCAATGTATAAGTAGTTTTAAGTGCACCGCATGTAGGATTCTAAAAGAGATGCAACACATTACCAAATAAAAATATATATTTTTAAAAGTGCTGATGCATACATTTCTGTGCAAAATAATTGCTATACAGAATTGTTTCTAATTAGAAGTGTTGATTCTCCATTTTGACATTATTATTATTATTTATTATGATTCCGTGCTAATGACGAGATATATAGGATATTCTCTGGTTTAAAGATGGGTCAGATCAAATATATAGCTTTTTATCTTTTTAAATTTATATTAAATATTAATTGCAGATATTTAATAGAAATTTCAAGCTTAATTACCAAAATGAAAACCTACTGTAAAACTTTATTTATTTATTTATTTATTTATTTAAGAGCTTTTGCATGGACCACTTGCAGTACCATAATGGCTCACCAGGGGGCTGTGGACCACACAATAATTTATTTTTTAAACCAGGATCTCCACATGGTCTCTGGATGGGATAAATTATGTGTACAATATGTTAATGTCAATTTACAGTTGAGTCATTTACACTGGCTGTTCAGAGTGAGTGACTGGGATTACACTGGCTGTTTATAGGGGAAAAACTTGGATGACTTTACAACAGACATGGGTCCTTGGCTTGCACACCTTTTCTTGAAGTTTAGTTCCATTTCCCCTTTTGCTGTATTGGCAGGAGTTTCTAAGCAGAATTTTGTTGTAATGTCGTATCGAGTCAGGTCAAGACACATTTTTCACATAGAACGAGTGATTTGATCACCAACTACACAGCAGTATTAAACTTTTAAACTTTTGAAAGGACCAGGGGCGAGTCTGAGGACCCACCTCTCAAAATGCAGCACCCAAAAGGATCCACTGCCAGACACTGTCCTAGTGCCAGACACAGCAGCACACCCACACAGGCCCTGCAGAGCCACGCCCTGAGGAGCCAGACCCGCCCTGGGAAACCAACCAAGAGAAACCCAAAACATAGGTGGTTTTAATGTTATGGCTGATCAATGTATGTTTGTGAAATGTAATGATGAAATTATAACATGGCTTTTTTTTTTCTTTTCTTTTTTAGTTTTGAGCTGAAGGGGTGAAAATTTCACATCAATATAGAGCTTTTAAAGTGAAGGAGAGGCTTGTAGGAGGTGTTTACTTTTGCATCTTTAATAGTGCGCCCTCTGTTGGCTGTATTGTGTAGTGTAGGTGTGATTTACATGGATTTTGTTTTAGTTCCTTATGGTATTAATAATTGTATTTATTTTTTAAATTTTTTTTACACAAGTCAGGTGACTTTTTGGCAGCTGATTATTTGAATATAACACACACACTCTCATACACACACTTTATAGTCAGTTCTAATAGTTCATAGTTCTAATAGTTTCACAGATCGTGTGTGTGTGTGTGTGTGTGTGTGTTTCTCCTGCAGTTTGGAGTTGCTGTATTTGGGAGGAAACATGATCTCCTCGATCCCAGTGGAGTTGGCCAACCTGCCCGTGCTCAGCTACCTGGCGCTGTGTGACAATCGCATCCAAAGCATCCCACCCCAATTCACCAGGTAAAATGTTGTATTATTTAATGATCAAAAATAATGGTTCTAAAAATATCAAGTAAGACTTCTCTCTCCGTCTCTCCAGGCTGCACTCCCTGCGTTCTCTCAGCCTCCACAATAATCTCCTGACGTATTTGCCGCGTGAGATCCTCAGCCTAGTGCAGCTCCAGGAGCTCAGTCTCCGTGGCAACCCACTGGTCGTGCGTTTTATTAAGGACATGACCTATGACCCGCCGTCGCTGCTGGAGCTGGCGGGTCGCACCGTTAAAACGCGTAACCTCCGCTACTCGGAGCAGGACCTGCCCGCGGACCTCGTCAACTACCTGGACCTGGCCAGCAAGTGCCCTAACCCCAAGTGCGGAGGTGAGACACGACACGAGACGAAGACCAGGTCCCAGTGTAGAAATACTGCAGATAACATAATCACAAAGTAGCTGGAGAAATAGAATCAGTAAATCTATGGAAGCAAAGTGTGTGTGTGTGTGTCTTTGAGAGAGACACACACACAACCAGTAGATTTTCATGATCGTGCAGGTGGGTGGATTGGTTACGCTAAATTGCTACCTTACTGTATTTCCTTCCTGTATAACATCTGACGAGATTTCTCTCAGAGGTGTCTAAGCGTATACGCTGAATTAAAGTGTCACTCCTTCTGCAGGTGTCTACTTTGATTCCTGTGTGCGCCACATCAAGTTTGTGGATTTTTGCGGGAAGTACCGGCTGCCCCTCATGCACTACCTGTGCTCCCCAGAATGCACCTCTCCCTGCAGCTCCAACCCTCAGAGCGACGCGGACTCGGACGACGACCAGAGCGTCCCGGCCGATCGGCTTCAGAGAGTCCTGCTGGGATAGCGTGTGCGCGCACACGCACGCACACATATATACACTTTGCCAATCTCTGTCTTACTGGTGCTGCTTTTTCATACACACAGAGTTTTGATGTGCCTGATCTTTTTTGCCATAAAAATGAGGAAATTTCAATTGGTCTATTAAATCTTCTGGCTAAAACATGACAACTCCGTCTCAAGCGGCTTACAGTTTCTAGTGCTGCAGGATGCCACTCTTTGTTTTTTTTGTTTGTTTGTTTTGTTTTGTTTTTCCCCTCGCTTCCACGGTAAGAAATCAAATTCAGCGATTCATCAGAGACTGCTTTTACGCACAAATTACAGAACAAAAAAGGATTGTGTCTCCATTTTTTTTGTCTTTTTTTTTTTGGTTTGTTTGTTTGTTAACAAGTAGCAAAGTAACAACACTGAGCCTCATTTATCCCCCCAGGATACACAGATTTATTTCTAAATCATTCACACCAGCATTAGGTATTCATGTTCAAACTCCGATTAACATCATTATCCTACTCCAATCCTGAGTGAGTTTTTTTTTTTTTTTTTTCTTTTGTAAATTTATCTAACATACACCTCAATCAACTCTAAGTCCACTTCAGACTTTTTGATCTCTGTAATAGTGTAGAGGTTAAATAGCTCAACGTCATCACGTCCAGAGTGATCCATTACACGCGCTTATCCAGAGCAACCTTCCTTCCTTTCAGCCTTGACTCTTACATACTGTAGGTATCGCTAGTGAGGCAAGTGAGATGTGTCAGGAGCACGTGATTACGCCTGCGCATACAAAGCAAATCAAGCTTTCTGAAACTTTTTTTTTTTTTTTATAAATCCAGCAAACTAAAATCATTTTTTTTTATGGCTTACACAGTTGTTAACACACAACATTACTTAAAGATTGATAAACGAGGCCCAGTGTTCAAACCCGCAGCACTCTCACTCACAGCTTATTGTCACTGTAAGATTTGAGTTGTCATGGTAACGAAAAGATGCTCTCAATCTCAAGAGCAAAAGAGCGTTCATGGTGCTGAAACTGCCGTGTTGCAATCTCGCAGTACGTACGAATATGTTTCCGGAAGTCAGTTGAGCAACGTGTTAAAAAAAAAAAAAAAACGGAAAAGCCGAAGCACAGTTTTAGAGAGCCGTTCCAAACACACCATGTACAGGATGGAAATATGTTCCCGTAAACCCTGTAGCTTTGTGCTTCGGACTGAGACGTAACACACGACAGGCTTTTCTTACACAATTAGGGACGGGTGATGCTAAAATTGTGTGACGCTGACAATAAAGACTTGTTAAATAGAGATGCATCAATGTCATTTCTAATAGATGTATGGATTATCAGTACTTGTCGATACATAAACCGGTGCTGATACCCAGCAGACTTGTTGTGAATGAATCAGGGGTCTTGTGTAACAGTTTGTTTTGCTTGTTTATGGTTTGTTGTATCGAAAGTGCACAAGTGTGTATTCAAGCACTTGGGATTTCTTCTTAATACCGTTACGTAGTTAGCTAGATAGATTAGTCGCTTTGGATGGAGCAGGATTGCAGTCGAGGGGTTTATTCATTTATCCTCTATTGTTTCCGTTGTGTCCGGATCCCTCGTTGTCATTAATTGATCGTCAAGATGATGCTGGTTGTGAGCTGGTATTGTCACACATTTTGCATTGGTAATAGTCATTTTGTTTTTCTGATCTAACAAGTGTGTTCCGAGTGTGTCGTCATCTTCTCTTCCAATTTTACACAGTCTGCAATACTTTGCTGTCAATAATCACGACACGTCCAGATTTCAGATTTTTGTGTTGAGATAACAGTACGCTTTTGCAGCCACTTTGATGCATCACTATTTTATTTAATTAAAAAAAGAAAAATGATCCTAGGGAAGTGTTTAACTCCTTAAGGATCACTGAGGCACCACCCTGAGATGTCAGATCACCTGTTTTGTGTTTTTAAAATAATTTATTTCATTCTAAATTCTACACACATAATATGCACAATACTGTTCAAAAGTCTTCGGCCCCGTATTATCTGTAGTACAAATTTTGTTATACAAGTTTATTATGTCTGCATTATTATGTACAAGACCATTCCCTACAAATATACACTAAAATTTATGAATAAATAACATTACAGAAGAATATCTGTAAAGAAAGCGACATATTACATGACAGACCAGTTTTCAAAAAAATCAATAATGAAATGAAAATAGAAAGGAGCGAGTGTGACGAAGTTACCAAAAGATCTCATATTCTCCAGCACGCTCATGTACGAGTTCTTTTGATAACTTCGTCACACTCGCTCCTTTCTATTTTCATGCAAAACTCGCTTTCTTTACAGGCATGCAAATATTCTTCTGTAATGTTATTTATTCATTATTTTTAGTATGTAGGGAATGGTCTTGTACATAATAATGCAGACATAATAAACTTATAGAAGAAAATTTGTCCTACAGATAATATGGTGCATAAGACTTTTGCACGGTACTGTATAACATTTAAAAGCTTAGATTTTCTGGAATAAAACGAACCCAGGAATACTTTTATCGAGTGTGCAGTTGAGTTACAGCACATTATGTGAGGAGAGCGATACACTATTGTGAATGCCTTCCTGGATGTTTGATGTAAAACCAGTGTATGAGCTCAAATATTATTATTTAATAATCTTTAAGACCTTTTATTATTATTATTATTATTATTATTAACTAGATTAGTATTACTATGATTTATCAATAAAATATTTATCCCAAGTACAGTAGAAATCTTTGAAAAGAAACCACGTTCAAGTTGTAATAATACTTTAAGTATGATTCAGTCAAAAGTTTGCACACACAACCTTATTCAGTATTTTTTGTTAAGTGAATTATTTTATACATTTTAGAACAATACTGGATTTTTTTATTTTAAACCTTTTTTCAAAACTATGAAATATTATAACACACATACGGTATGGCATTAGGTAATTACGGTTGTTATTTTAAGACACAGAGGTCAGCCTTTTTGGAATAGTTCATGCAAGAACAGTATTGCCGAGTGCATTTGCAAAAACTATCCAGCACCGTCATGAAACTGTCCCTCATGAAGACCTTCCCAGGAAAGCATGACCAAAACGTACTAAGTTCAAACATTATCTCAATATCAACTGTTCAAAAGAGATCCGGGCGCCTTCAGCGTTCTATTACAATATAGAAAAAAATAAAAATCAGGGAAGACCATGAAATTAGGAGGTGTGTCCAAACTTTTGACTGGTGGTATAGGTTATTTATTTATTTTTGTAGTTCAGCAGTTGTTCCTTGGTCAACAAATCACAAACCCATTTCATTTACAACGTTGAAAGAATATTCTTTGACCTGAAAGAAAGAGACGGATAACAGAACAGTTACTACTGTTAAATTTGTGTCTATACTTTAGATGGAAATTGCTGTGAAGAAAAAGCAGTGATCCTTAAGGGGTTAAACTAAAGTGCCTTGGTATATGTTTATGAAATAAAATTCCTCTTCCTCTTACAGATTGTAGTTTGTATAACGCACATATCTTTAGACCTTTTAAAAATGTAATAATTAGACTGTTGAACTGTGAATAACAAAATATTATTTGAAGATTATAATATTGAATAATATTCTTAATACTGATATTGATGCAATATTGGCACGTTGAAATATTATCTATATGTTGGTATGAGTGAATGAGTTTGTGCGCGCGTGTGTGTGTGCGCTGTTCGCTGGAGATCATGGCATTGTACCCCCGTGTCCTTACTTCTCTGAGGCCTTTAACAGCTCATTGCTGCAGACATCTTTTATTTATGTCACACTTTGTGCCTTCGCTATAGCTGTTACATCCTCTTTACGAGTGAAATCTATAAACTGAGGAGAGAAGAAGTAGATTATGGAGAAAATTCTCTGAAGTTTTTGACATCATAATGTAAGGGGGTGATTTATATTAACATGTTTATTTTATGATGTCTGACTTTTATTCAGTGCGAAACTTTAGCAGTTTTAAATGATCTTATTTTCACCTTCAGTCTCTTTGCATCGTCAGAAACCTGGACTAATAATTTGATTTTTCATTTCAAAAATATACAAAACTTTTCAATATGTAAGGTGGAAATGGATCAATTTTAAATAATTTCTTTATTATTATTATTATTATTATTACTATTATTAAATAAATTATTTAAAGCCCAGTTCTCACTTTCAGGATATTTACTATGAATTGCTGAGTTCACGAATCTTGATAAGCCTGAGTTGGTTGTACGCTGCTTTGTGCCTTCACATATGGCCGCAGTATTTTGCTTAGCTTGACCGTGCCTTAGCTTTTCTTTGGTTTTGCCTTAGCTTTCCCTTAACACATAGCGAATGATGTCAGTATGCATTAAAGCCACATTGATCCCAAAAGTTGAAGCCGAAGCGAGTCATAGCGAGAATCATGAAAGCCGGAACTGGGCTTAGTGGTTCTTAGTGTCCGTTTGATTATATTTTACTTAATAATCAGTCTTAAACATTAAGTAGTATTAAGTATGTTAAATTACTTTAAATGTTTTTTTAAGTCAGGTTTGGATTGAAAAGAAAGGGACTTATGTAGCACCTTAAAATTTGGTTCATTTCATATAACACTCTTCAGCTCCTTTTTTTTTTGTTTTACATAACAGGTGATCTTAATAACTATGCAACTGAGTGTGATTTAAATCTGGAACTGTTAAACATACTGCCTATTGCTTTTTTTTTTTTTTTTTTTTTGTAATAACTAATCCTGTTATTACGTTTTCTGCACCTCCCTGATATAATGAATATAAATATAGAGTATATTTTATTTTAAATACTGAAGGCATCACTACACGTTCTTCTAGCGATTAGTAGAAATGCACTTTGTCACCTAATGTATTAAAGGAATAATAAAGTGTTTATTATTTCAAAGGCTGTTCTCTTGTGTATACAGGGGTTTTGTTGTTATAGTTGCATATAGGCCAACACAGTGGATGCTTGTGCATCATCTCCACTAAAATTGCCATGAAAATGCTGCATGCACTCGAAAAACAAAGCATGATTGCATGCAGTGTCTCATGGCTTGTGCCCTGGACGCTTTGCCAATTTCCATACAAGATAGATGGGGAAAGAAGATAAGAGAGGCATGATGATATGAGGGGATTATAGAAAATCAGAGGGGAGAAAGAACATTTGTTGATCCACTGACTATATATATATATTTTTTTTGTTTGTTTGTTTGTTTGTTTTGTTTAGTTCAATATCCAGTACAGACCAAAAGTTTAGACTCACCTTCTCATTCAAAGAGGTTGAATTTATATTATGGCAAGAAAAAAGCAGCTAAGTGAAGAAAAATGAGTGGCCATCATTACTTTTGAAAAAAATTGGGAAAACTTTGAAAGTGTCCCCAAGTGCAGTCACAAAAACCATCAAGCGCTACAAAGAAACCGGCTCACATGCGGACCGCCCCAGGAAAGGAAGACCGAGAGTCGCCTCTGCTGCGGAGGAGAAGTTCATCCGAGTCACCAGCCTCAGAAATCGCAGGTTAACAGCAGCTCAGATCAGAGAGCAGGTCAATGCCACACAGAGTTCTAGCAGCAGACACATCTCTAGAACAACTGTTAAGAGGAGACTGTGTGAATCAGGCCTTCATGGTAGAATATCTGCTAGGAAACCACTGCTAAGGACAGGCAACAAGCAGAAGAGACGCGTTTGGGCTAAAGAACACAATAAAGAAAACTCGCTGAATGACAATGTGTGTCCAAACATTTGGTCTGTACTGTACTTTAGTTGGCACTGGTGTCCACCTGAGTGGACATGTTTGTAACTCCCTAAAAAAATAGCTTGATAAATTGTATTCAATTGCATTCTATTTTCCCGCTGAGAGAGGACTAAAAACATGCAGAAAAAAAGATCTTCACTGAGGTTCTCATAATTCATGCATGATACTGGTACCTTATAACATAGTCTTAAAAAAAATAGATTAAGACTCTAATAGATTAGGGTATCGATTATAAAACTCTCATGAGTCGGTATTAGATTATAAATCAGTGAGTCAGATCAGATGACGCCAAGCCGGCTTCCAAACAGCTCACGGCTATTTTTTCTCTCATGTTAGAAAATGTTTGGAATATTTTAACCGGATTTGTTTTAAAACTTCTAGTAAAAAAAGTTTTAAAAGTTACAAAAAATTAAGGGTTTGGCAAAGTACTATAAGAATTCAGGTAATGTGTAACATTTAGTACTAAGTAGTTTTACGTGGAAATTTAAATGATATGTAAAAGACATTTTGTCATGTTTTAACACCATATTTGATATTTAAACATCTAAACATTACTAAAGGATTTATCATGTTGTCAACATTTAAACTGTAAGTTAGCAATAACTGCCAATCACTAGAAATAGTGAGTCTCATCAGTTGTCACATGCACACAATAGCTGTAGGTTTGACTGCATTGTGTAGCATTAGAACTTAAGGAATCACAGAAATAAAGCATGAATCACTCAAGTAATGTCTACATTTGTGTGAACAAAACTTTAACATTCTACTGTATTTTATAAAATATATTTATGTAATCAGTAAATCAGCAATCGTAAAAAACACATTTTTAAAACTGCAAGAGTAATGGCATTGTTAACATTACAAGAAAATATAAATAATTAAAAGAAAAAAAAAATGATTTTGACTCTACACCTCAATGGTCCTCATTTTTATACAATTTCTTGATTTTCTGTCTCTGGCTCACCCATGCCCACTGGGATCTCAAGCCAGTTTGTCCGCTCTGATCCCACAGAAAAACCAGTACTGAAAATATTGCTGCAAAAAAATTCAACGTTTTCTACAAAGGCACCAGAACCCCCAGTGCATCACAGCCCACCGCACACGAGGCCGCCGGTCCTGCTTTCAAATGCTCCAGATCCCAGTACGACGGAGTACCCGAAGGATCTGCTGCCAGATACCCCACCACAGCCCTGAGCTCCTGCAGAGCCATGCTCCAAGGGGGCCAAGGCTACCCTGCTGGCACAAGGGGAACCCAAAAGCTAGGTTAATAGGTTTAATGGCTCAGATACAGAGAGGCCCAAAAGTCAATATGACTGATTGATTTCAATATGGCGAGGTCCTTTTTTATACCTCATTTCTGTCTTTTGAGAGTAAAACTGAATGAATGTACAGTACATTAATAAATGTAAATTTCTGTATATTTCATGGCCCAATGTTTTTGGAAACTGGTCATTACACCCATAATGTATGTAGATCTTTCTACGAATGCATAAGTGATAAATATAAATCTCCCTGTGCTTGGTGGGTTTCCTCTGGGTTCCCCCCGGTTTCCTCCCACAGTCCAAAGACCATTGTGTGTGTGTGTGTGTGTGTGTGTGTGTGTGTGTGTGTGTGTGTGTGTGTGTGTGTGCCCTGCAATGGATTGGCACCCATACCCCGCTCATGCCCAAAGTCTCCTGGCATATGTTCCAGATCCTCCCCAATGCCCCCTTTACAGGATAATCAGTATAGAAGTTGAATGAATAATACAATAAATTCAATAAATATTACAAACCTAGAATGGGATATTCAGGTGTCCAGAGACCTTTGGCCTTATAGTATAGTTGTTCTTCCTGGGTCTGTTGGTTTTCAGGACAAACAGAGATGCATAGGAGATTGGAGGAGTGTAGTTCATTATACTGTGTGTGTGTGTGTGTGTGTGTGTGTGTTTAACACTGTGCTGTCTGCATTAGCACATGAATACGAAACATGTCAATGCTACTGAATATAACAAGCACTCCTTTTCACCTCAGTTCCCAAACTTTAACTAATTACAACGTGCTCTTTCTCTCAGCTGACACTCCTGCCAGGAGCCACTAACACACTTTTCTTCTCATCTTTTCTCCAGGCTTTATCAGGACAGTTCTGAAGGCTTGGGACTCTAGCTGTTTTGAATGTCTTTGTAGAACGAGATATGTTGTTTGAACACTTTTCAGATGCTGAGACCCTGGGACATCTTTGTTTCCACATCGGTTCGTCTTTGTGAGGTTTAGTAGATACCCATTCATTTATTTATCCGCTATACCTCTTATTCTGTGTACAGGGTCACGGGGGGCCTGGAGCCTATCCCAGGAGACTTCGAGCACGAGGCGGGGTACACACTGGACGGGGCTCACTGCCAATGCATCACGGGGCTCAGACATACACACTACTGGCCAAATCTGCGTGTCTTCAAACTGTGGAAGAAAACCCACCAAGCACAAGAGCCGAACACTTAACCTTAAGCGACGAGACCACAGTGCTAACCACTATTCCACTGTGCCACCAGTTTAGAAGATATGTCCCAGATATTTAGTCAACATGAGCAGAATATAAGCAGGTAACATACTCAACGTTTAATTTACGATGATGCCACAGTCTTCCATCAACTGGGAGTCCAAGAGAATCAGTGTGATCTCTGAGCGTCATTCTATGTCAATCACGGCAAAAATAGCCAACCTGAGATCTAAAGTATGCGGAAAAGGATAGATGGTGCTTTCCTCCAGGCATGTTTCGCTGCCCTGTGGTCAAAGCATCGCAAAACCTCAGTAGGTTATGTACAGGAAACAGAAATAGTAGTTACTCGAGTCTTCGAGGGCCGAATCGTTCGTTCTTTTGTCACGTGACTCCCATAGGCGCTATGCGGTGCAGTACACAGAAAACAGAATTGATCGGTTCTTCTCATGAGTCTTCTGGTCCGAACCGTTCATTTTTATTGTCACGTGACTCCCATAGACGCTAACAGCGTGAAAGAACGAACGACTCGGACTTGAAGATATGATGGCGAGCTGCTCATTCTGTTTATCATAATGTGTCCTTGAGCTGTATTGTAATGTTTTCATTATTGGAACTATAGCCAGAATTTGTGCGTGTAGACGCGTTGAGGGTCTGCTTATTGAAAACGTAACATTTTATTTTATTTCTGATCAAAATAACAGAATGACTCAAAAAAAAAAAGATTTGTTCATTTTTGATGGACGAGATTCAAAGAACCGCGTCACTAAAATGTTCCAAACTTCCCATCACTAGTGGGAATAGAACCCAGACCCTGCAGGTGTGAAGTCACAGTGCTAACAACTTAAATGGTAGTGGCTCAAATGATGTAACTTAAGTTTTAGAAGTAGGAATGTGCAACCAAATCTATAATCGTATCCATACATGTTGAAATGCCATTTCATTTTACATCAGGTTTTTGGCAGAAGCCCTTATCCAGAGCAACTTACAAAAGTGCTTTGAAGTCTTTTTCAATAACTGCATCCTCATCCCGGTTAACTTGGTCATGGACGAAGTGCACGCTCAGTCTAAACACCCTGTCAGGGAAAGTGTTTGGTATAGTCGGGAAAAGTAACAATGTGCTGATTTTAGTGCTTTGTGGAGACACGGGTCTTTTGGTGATAATTTGAAGAGTTCCAGTGACTCAGCTATTGAGACATTTAGAGGAAGTTCATTCCACCCCCTCCTACAGTAAGTGCCAGGACAGATAAGGGTCTTGATGCATGCCTTTCTTGTACCCTGTAGATCCAGTCGAGCAGTGCTAGACGGTCAGACGGGTGTGTGTGTGGTGGTGGTGGTGGTGGTGGGATAAGTACTTGTTGATAGGTGGATGCTGAGAAATTTTAGGCTTATGTGTATGTATTAAAGTAGAATTTCAGTCACGGTCATGATAAAATTGGTTTGAACACTCACAATGACATAATTCAATTCCTTTCTCAGAATCAGATGCATTTTAATATTCCTGGCGCACAAAAGACATCATGAAAACTTGAAGTGAATGTACAGTATTAATACAGGATATTCATTATCCAGAGCAATTTACTTTTTTTTTTTTTTTTTATCTCTCTATACATCTGAGCAGTTGAGGGCCTTTCCCAAGAGTGCAACAGTGGCACCTTGGTGGTGCTGGGATTTAAACCAGGGACCTTCCGGACCATAGTCCAATGGCGTAACCACTGAGCGACCCGTTGGCCTACCACCAGGTCGTCTCAGGAGCTCAGTGGTGTTGCTTAGACAATGCAGGATATTGCTGCTGCTGCTGCTGCTGCTGTATGTAGTGAGTTGTTTCTTCAGCTAAACAACAGCACTCAAACAATAGTACACTGTATCACTGAAACATAAGAGGAAAGGCGTGGCTCATGAAGGAAACCTGAGATCGAGCTGCTTATCACATGATAAATGAAATGAATTCAATCTTGGCCAAAATCTCTGTAATAAATGTTTCCTGGACCCCAAAGACCGAACCCACGCAGGTGGAATATAAATGAAAAAGAGACCGCAGTGTTGCGCGGGTGTAATCATAAAGAGTCTCCTGTTCTCACCCCGGGACTCTTATTCATAAAATATTCATGAGGTCTTTTAACACACACTTGACTTCATAGCATACAGTTGTGGAAGAGTAATGATTCGTAATTACCCTCTCCGTGTGTCACTCGGAAGACGACGAGTTTCATTTCGAGTCTGGTTTTTGGGAATTTTTTGTTTTCCCACCATTGTTCCTTCTGGCTTGAATCTACATCCGGATTTCTCTCAAGCTGCTTTGTGAGAAAGTCTATTTTTAACAGCACTTTACAAATGAAACGGAATTGAATTGAATGAATGCGCTACATCCACCCTAACAGTCAGGACCTTAATCCTTGCAGTGGATTTTGAATGCCACGCCTCCTGTTCTGCTGCTCCACCCACCATCTTTTCTGCCCATTAGTTTTGTAGGTTACTCCTGCGCCTGTAGAACAAATTAAAGATGTTGAGAGAAATTATTAGGCTCGCAGAGTTGCTTATCTTTCAATTAATGAAGTTGTGTTGAGGTGAGTGTGTTTTTGAAGGGGGGATTTAACACAAGCACCTACTCACTCGTCGTCTATACCTCTTTATCCTGTATACAGGATCATGGGGGACTGGAGACTATCCCAGGAGGTTTAGCGTGCAAGGCAGGGTACATCCTGGACAGGGTGCCAATCCATCACAGGGCCTAATCTGCAGATCTTTGGGAGGAAACTGGAGTACCTGGAAGAAACCCACCAAGCATGGGTAGAATGTGCAAACTCCACACACACACAGGAATTGATCCTGACTGGGAATTGAACCCAGACCCCGGAGGTGCAGTGCAAGGTGACAGTGCTAACCACTACACCACTGCTTTTTGTCCTTACATTTTGTATCGGACCAGGGTTTAAACTAGCCAGTTAACGTTCCTATCTAATTTAACCTCATATGAAAAAGGGACCCTTCTCCGGGTTGTTGCTCTCTGGAGGGGTGTGGTTCAGCAGTAGCTCATTTGCATAGATACTGAAATGGCTTGTTCGGAGAAGGAGTGAAAAGGGAAAGTGTGAAGTACGAAAAATGCATTATCTGAGGCGTAGGAACGTCAATAGACACCTTTTGCAGAAGCTCTGAGACTCATGTTGATTTAGATAAATAAGTTAAATAAATAGCACAACATGGGACCTTTAAGGCAATGTATGTATGTTATTATTTATGTCTTGACCTCATGGAGTTTGCATGTTCTCCTCATGCAAAGTGGATTTTCTCCAGGTAGTCCTGTTTCCCTCTCACAGTCCATAGACATGCAGATTAGGCTAACTGGCATTCCCAAATTACCTGTAGTGTGTGAATATTGACGGCGGTCCTATAACGGTCCCATATAAATACAATGGTCACCTTCACGGTCCCTAGGTGGACTACAGAGGTTCCTGGTTGGATTAACGGATGGATGGATGGACCCTCCAAGTTAACTGCAAATTTTCAGATAACTGGCTCTAGCTGGGATAAACAGATCTGGAACAAGTTCATGGGTATTTTGTGCAAATAAACGATTCCCCAAACCTGATTCAGAACTGCTTTTTGTTTCGTTTTTTTTTTTATCCTCAAATTATTATGAATGTATGAATGATGGAGCTGATCCATGGACCAATGTGGGAGTTCATCAGCACCAGGTAGGTGGCCAGCTTCCCAAACCAAACCTCACATCTCTCACCATCACTGTCAAACAGCAGAACAAACACATCTTTAAAAGCTCTGTCTAAACATGTTGATGATATTCACACCGTGATGCTGTTTGTTTCTCGGGTTCTTGATAGGGGTCATGTCTGGGACAAGGCTAAAGGACTTTCGACCAGGTTTTATTTCATTCATGTTCACACCTTATCATCATGCTGTGCAGGCAATTACCTGTACACACCAGCCTGGAAGCCTGACCACAGGAATGCACAGGCAGACAGTAATGTGGGAAAACACGAGCTGCTTTATTCATTGCTTTAGGAAGCTGCATATCTGAAAGGAAAGAGGAGCAAGCAGTGACGGAGATGGAGATAGTGGGGTTTTCAGTTGGGTTTACAATATTCACACACTTACTCTAGTATGTTTAAGCGGTTGTACCTGTTTTTTCCTTCCCGGTCCATAATGTTTTCTGTTATTGGACACACCCAGCTCTGTAGGGGAGAAGGGTGGGTCTGTGCTCAGCTGCTGAGGTCCTATGGGCCTCTGCGCAGAAAAAAAAAAAATAATCCACCAAGCGACAGCTTAGTGTGTGTGTAAGCATATGCACGTTTGTGTGTGTGAGAGCCTGCTATCAGTTGCAACCTGATCCAGGGAGACACGTGGAGGACGCCAGGATGAAACTGAATCTTGTGCATTTAAACAACACACAGAGGAGAGCGATAAAGCAAGTGAAGTGTGCAGTGAAGTGACGTTTCTTATGTTTTCAGCAGGGCAGATATTTTAAATCCCAGATCTGGAAGAGGATTTAAGCTGCTTGCTTGGAAGGATGGAGGATCATCCTTGATGATGTGCATCAAGAAGAGACTAAAATACAGCTGTGCTCCTCATGCTGATGTTACACTTTGGTAAGTTAGATATACAGAGCATCACTGCTGTATGTTAAAAAAAAAAAAAACTGAAACAGACTGTTTTCAACTGTTTTATTCAAAATTATTTACATTTCAGGCACATAAATGATTGGAGGACACTATTTGTTGGGAAAAAAACAAGATGTATAAGTAAAGTAAAAAATACCGTATTGGCAATTTAACTTAATTTATTTTGATAGATTTGGTTTTTCCCTGATATTGTTACTCATCAAACTTCAAATTGTGACAGATACCGTAGTTTTGTAAGTTAATTCTAAGAAGAAGCAACATTTCTAGGCCATTTAAAGTCTATAATATGTCAATGAGTGTATCAATAAATAGATCTAATGGTCTCATTGTAGTTTGATGTTCATATTTAATTAACTGAATAATTATTTATTAATTTATTATTAGAAATATACGATCACTTTTACGTGTAGTCAGGATGTCATTTTTGCATTGTAATGGAAACATACTGTCATGGCTTTAACTGTAAATGCTCAGGCTTATTCCCACTGGGAAGTCTTTTTTATTGATGATGGAGGACTTGCTCAAGGTCTGTGGGAGTCCCGGGGAGTCAATGTCATCTTTCATGCTTTTCAAAGTCAGGCATCATGGCTGACTCACAGCTCCAAGTTTCCCGGTTCGATCCTGAGCTCAGGTTACTGTCTATGTGTTTCTACTTGGTTTGCTCTTGGTTCTATAGTTTGCTGATGTCTACCAAAAAATACATGTAGGCACATTGGCCATGCCAGATTACACCAAGATCCTTTCACCTGGCACCCAGCACGCCAGGGACTGGCATAGGATCCCCTCACGGTCATAACCAAAAAGATTCAATGATTATTTAAAGGTTCCATAATTTCTTTAACAACTTAAGTCTTAGAGCTCCTGCATAATAATGTAGTTTTCCATACCGCAAAATCCTTCTGTTTCACTCCTCTTCTAAACATGCCATTTCCGTGTCTTTGTAAATGAGGCATTGGACTAGTGACCACAAGGTCCCAGGTTTAAACCCCACCACCACCACCAAGTTGTCATTGTTGGGCCATTGAGCAAAGCCCTTAACTCTCAACTGCTCAGATGTATAATGAGATTAAAAAAAAAAAAAGTAAGTCGCTCCGAATAAGGCCGTAATGCTGCAAATGTGAATGTTGCGAA
Source organism: Clarias fuscus (assembly GCA_030347435.1). Lineage (NCBI taxonomy): Eukaryota > Metazoa > Chordata > Actinopteri > Siluriformes > Clariidae > Clarias > Clarias fuscus. The sequence goes on from CM059209.1 coordinate 31,004,995, forward strand.
CTTGAGGAAGAGACGCACCTGTCTGTTGGAACTGTACACATAATCATTCTGGGAGTTACTGCCAAATCTCCCATACAATCCTGACTTCACTCCAAGTGAGGTTTCCACATGTTTGGGCCATTCGAGGAGTTCCTGGGAGGCCAGCGTTTCAAACATGCAGCAGGCAGTCCGATCACTGCCCTGGTGTACTGAGAAAACCTTCTACCTTGATGGTTTCCAAGCAGCAGTGAAACCCTGAGACCCTGAGAGTGCATTAGTGTTGCAGGGGATTATATAAAGAAATAAAGGAAGGTTTTATTCTCATAACCGTGTTCTGTTATTTTGCGCAATCAAAAGTGACTCGGACGACCCTTATACCACAACCACAAAGATTAAACTCACTAAAGGTTTCAGATGATTTTTAGAGCTATGTAATGACTGCGACACTGCTATTATTTGACTCCTGTTATATTATTACTCATGTCTGCAAGTGATTCTTGACAGATTTATAGGGATAAAATTGATTGATTGATATCAGTGACTCACATTATGTCTAACTCATTCTTCTCAGACAGGCTCGTATATAAAAGATGTCATTGTTCCTTTTGCTGCAGGCATTTAACACTGTGTTTGCTCACATCTGATTATCACAATGACGACTCTGTTTTTTTTTTTAGAAATGGCGTATTGTGTACCATATAATATGTATGCTTGAATAGATGGCACAATACTGTATGCAGATTCCCATAAGGGTAATGCACAGGCTATTTTGTAATTCTGTCTGTCCACAAATACCTTTCACACCAGGAGATTTAGTGCTTTTGTTGTTTGCCTAGAGTTGGGTAATATCTGTAATAGTTTCCATAGAGAAAAAAGTCCGCTTCTAGACAACAGTTTTCCTAAAATACAATGGAGTAGGAAATGGGGGGTTTCCTTAGACCCTGACCCATACAGGAAAGCATAAAATGTTCAGGCATCCTCTGTCAGGGTTTAAACACGTACAGATGTATGAGTCAGTGCAAATCCGAGATGTCAAGTGAAATCAGTTGTTATTGCCAATTCATCTAAATATACAGTGAGACTAAACACTGCGCATAACACACTGAAAAGAAGTGCAATGTAGCCCAAATGACTAAACTCATATTCAAAAATGTATTTAAAAGTATATATATATATATATATATATAATTCAAAAAAGCTTAACCAGACAGAATGTTCAAACTGTATCTGAACTGTTGCATGCAGAGATGATTTCCTCCTTTAGTGCGATGATTGTTCTGGGACTGTACAAAGAGTAGACAAAACATTACTCACAATAGTTATGCGGAACAGCCGCGCGACACCAGACAGTTTACATAAATTGCATATGATGGAGACTGGTGTAAGTAGTAACATATGAATGTGGCTGCTTAGAAATAATACACACAAGTACCTAAATGCAGCATGGGACATCGTAATTAGAAACCTGTAGCAGTGTCAGGGTATAAAGAATGTACATAAACAAACCCTGAATCTGGAACGACAGGCTTGGGGTTATGTTTAAAGCCGTGAATTAAAACCAACAGTTTTTAACAGAAAAATGGTCATGGTGGAGTTTTTTTGTCAACAAGCATTTGTTATTACAGACCGAAAGATTATGGGGAAAAATAAGACGAGGTTCTTTTTCCCGTCTGTACAGGTTTGTCACACAATGTTTCTTCCTGTTGCAACTGACAAGCTTCTATTGATGCCTGGTCACAATCAAATATTTAACATGCCTTTGCAACTTGACTCTGAAAGCGTTGCACCTGCTCCGGCTCGAACCTGATCTCATATATAGGCTCGGCAGGGCATGTTTACAGCACGGAGTTAACATATATCAAGAGTGTATATAATAGTGGATAGGCTACATCATTGAGGAATCTTATACTTATACGGGTGGGTGAAGTTTTCACACTGGACAATAACTGAATGTAATTAGGACTATAATAATAACAGTAGGCGGCACGGTGGTGTAGTGGTTAGCACTGTCGCCTTGCACCGCCAGGGTCCGGGTTCGATCCCCTGGCCAGGCGCGATTCCTGTCTCTGTGTGCATGGAGTTTGCATGTTCTCCCCGTGCTTGGTGGGTTTCCTCCGGGTACTCCGGTTTCCTTCCACAGTACAAATACAAGTAGGTCAGGCTAATTGGCGTTCCCAAATTGTCCCGTAGTGTGAGTGTATGTGTGTGTGTCTGTGCCCTGCGATTGATTGGCCATGTGTGTCTGTACCCTGCCATGTGCCCTAAGTCTCCTGGGATAGGCTCCAGACCCCCCTTGACCCTGAATACAGGATTAAGCGGTATAGATGATGAGTGAGTGAGTGAATAACAATAATAATAACAACTAAATATAATCAGTAGAATTACGGAATACTGTAAACAGCTTTATATCTGACTGAATGTTATAGTCATAAAGTGGCTGCAAAGGTGGCATTGCCGGCTGGCTTAAAAAACTGGAACCCAGTACTACCACTGACTAAAACAGAAGATTTATAGCACTTTCAGCATGTTACACAAGTTGTAGGCTTTTCATCCGACCAATTTGGCTGAGTATGTTCAGTTCAACTCAATTTTATTTGTATAGCACTTTTAACAATGGTCATTGTCGCAAAGCAGCTTTATAGAATCAAAAGAAAATTATGGTACCCATGGCAACGGGAAGAAACCTTGAGAGCAACCAGACTCAACAGGGACCCCATCCTCATTTGGGTGATAACGGGTAACAGGGATTGATATGCAGAGTGTTAGCCAGCTGGAAGTTACATATATAGCTGGAAACTGATTTCCTTAGGAGTTTCTGAAATACTCAACCCGGCCTATTTGGCACCAACAACAATGCCACAGTCAACGTCACCGAGGCCACTTTTTTTTTTTTTTTTTTGCGGTTTTTATATTTGAAGCACTTTATCTGTAACTGTAAATCCTGTTATATGTTTTCCACTCTTGACACATGATTGGCTGATGACAAATAGCGTCATTGCCGATTTACTATGGAGATACAGTACAGTACTTTCATCATATCCATGTTGATTTTTGATATAAGGGTTTGTCCCAAATGTTTTATTTAACCTAATACCAAAACATTAGTTATGTTTGATGTTGTGAAAAAAAAGGTCCCCCCACACCTTTTCTTTGTACACCTCTCTTAATAAGAAAAATCGATCTTTACCACAATCACATATTCAAATTGTGTGGAATATCCTTCATACAAGTCCCTGTATACGTCACAAATAGTAATATAATAGAACAAGTGCTCTTCTGTATTTGCCTTGGAGACAGTACTAAAAGAAGAATAATCCTTTATTTGTAAAATTAATTTAAAAGAGCAATGACATTCATTAAATTGCATATCCCAGCTTGTTACAAAAGGTAATACACAAGGTCCTTGCTCAAAGAACCAACAGTTGTTCCTTGGCCCTGACCTGCTGATCAGTGACCCGGAGCCTTGACCGTTTGAAAGACCACTGCTGATTCTTGGCCATGAGCCATAAATTGATCAGTGATCTGGAGCCTTGACCATTTGAGAAACCACTGGTGTCAGAGATACTCTTACAGAAAATCAGAATCAAGATTTCAATGCGGTTGCATAACAATATTAAGGTTACTGAGGAAACAGGTGCCTTCTAAAAGGAAACACTGCTTGCTTCAGGAATGTCTATCTGACTGAAACACGATGATTGTACTGAGCCCAACTTTAAGTATTCTAGGTCATTACTGAAGAAATGTTCAATCTGACACTGATTTCAGCCTCAGACGAAATCTCATTTAAAACGATGCTGTGATCCGATGCCACTCCATGTAGGCAGTGCCGTATTTCTAATAATGTAATCTATACATCTATCTACTGTATATCTATACTGTTTAAACTTTACCTCGCCCTGATAGATTGCAATCGTATCAGTTTCTGTGTCTGAAATTCCACACTTTTGTGTACATAGCGTGATGAAAGGGTACTCCAGAATAATTAGCAGTCAAAAGCTGTAGTAATCATCCATCCATCCATCCATCCATCCATCCATCCATCTAGGAAGCTCTGTAGTCCAACTAGGGACTGTGGATGCTCATATCGACAATAATATTTATTTAATTTAATCCAATTAAATTGAGTTTTATTTGTTTAGCGCTTTTAACAATGATTATTGTCGCAAAGCAACTTTACAGAATCAAAAGACAATTATGGAAATGTGTATGAAATGTGAGAAAATTATTAGATTGTCCCTGATAAGCAAGCCGAGTTCGACAGTGGCAAGTAAATACTCCCTGAGACGGCACTAGGAAAAAGCCCTGAAAGGAACCAGACTCAACAGGAAACCCATCCTCATTTGGGTGATAATGGATGGCAAGTCTTAATATAACAGATGATTTCTTCAAGCTAATATAGGTCAGTCGTATAGATGTTCTGGTGCTTTTTCTATCTTTCTATTAAGATCAGATAAATTATTATAGAATAACCTTCAGACACACATACTGTACATGCTGTAGATTCTAAGTAAATCGTGAAGCCTTTTATTTTCTACTGGTGTGAATCAGTGTCTGTGTTATGAGGCATTTAACAGGCGTATTTAATTACCCATATCCTGTTTCTAGACTATACATTTCCGTTTTCCAGATTTTTTTTTCAAACATTCAGTACATTATATATTTGTAAAAAAAAAAAAAAAAAAAAAAGAAATCTTATTTGTATTAGGTGTAAACAACAACACTACGCATGATTTAGTGCTCTTTATTTGTCATTTGAACAATGTTTTTATCCTTTTGCATTATGAGAACATCCGTACTGGCCTGAATGACTTCCTAAGTTTTGTTTGTTTGATGGCTCATAAGGCCTGTATGTAAGACACTCCCATCGGAAGAAGAAACCCGTCATGGAGTCGTAAATCCTTGTGTCAATAATAAATTTAATCTCTAAGAGGCGGGACAGACAAGAGCTGAAAGGCGCAGGATCAGGGTGAGAATAGATGGCACTTCCAGAGAACTGTAAGTCTTTATATTGGCCATTGAGGCTGGTGAATGGTGACATTCTCATATTCCTGCACAGTAGCTCGCACACACACATGCGCACACACCTGCTCGTGATGAGATCATTGTCACAAACATGTATTTCTTTCCAGCTGTGAGCTCAGCTGTGTATTATGATAGGGGGCTGTTTATTTGGACAGTGATCCTAAACCCATTACTCACCTTGTGGTTCCCACCCTGTCCCATGATACATTTCTCCATGGGAACTCTCTTCTATCAGAGAAATCATATGTTGAAATAAATACATAAGGAAATAACATCTAAACCATACCAGAGATTGTGAAACAGAATCATTAATACAGAGGATCATTAATAGATTTAGCCTTTTTAGTTATCCATGCTTAGCAATGGCGGCATGTTTAGCACTGTCGCCTTCTACCTTCAGGGTCTGGATTCAATTCAATTACCACAGTCATAAAATGGGAATAAATACAACAGTAATCACCATTAGCCTCCACTGTCCTTAGTTGTTATACAGAGCTTCCTAGATGGATGGATGGATGGATGGATCTATAGCAAAGCATTGGTGGTCAATGCTTTAATAGCTAACTTTAGCTTAAATAGCTAACTTTAGTCTGTCGGAACAAATAATTCTGTTATGGTGTGGTGTTAGGTTTCTATTAGGGGTGATTTTAATAAATACATCAATTTAATTTACAATCAAAAGACATCAAGGCAAAAAACATTTAAACTTCATAACAGATCTAATTTGAGGTGCTGTTTGTTAATTGGTTAATTAGTAACTAGTTTAATAATACTAGCAATTATTTATACCATAAATGAACAAACAGCGTTCCTCCAGGACCAAGGCGCTACATAGAAACAATATAAATTAACAAGAACTAACTAACTAACTAAGAAACCTAATTAGCTGACTAGCTGAGGCAAAACAAATTAACATTATAAATTTACAACAAAACTAAGCATCTTACAAAAAAAAAAAAAACATAAATCAACAACATAAATTAACAAGCTAACTAAGGCACCTAATTGCTAATAGCTGAGACAAAACAGATTAACACTTAAGGTTACAAAAAAAGTAAGTATCTTGCAAAAAACAATATGAAGTTAACATAAATTAACAACAAGCCAACTAGCTATAACACCTAATTAGCTGACTAGCTGAGACAAAATAAATTAAAACTATGAATTTACCACAAAACTAAGTATCTTACAAAAACGACATACTTTACAATTAACATGAATTGATAACAACAAGCTAACTAGCTAACTGAGACACCTATTGCTGACTAGCTGAGACAAAGCAGATTAACTTTATAGATTTACATAAAAACTAAGTATCTTACAAAAAAACAACAAAGTTAACAGAAATTAATAGCACAAATTAACAACAAACTAATTAGCTAACTAAGACCCCTAATTCAAGTCAAGTAGGCTTTTATTGGCATTTCAACAATACACTGTTCAGTACACAGGTGAAATGAAACAACGTTCCTTCAGGACCAAGGTGTGACATACTTGCTACATAAATTTAACAACAGAAATATACAACAGAAATTACCAGAACTAGCTAGCTAACTAAGAAACCTAATTAGCTGACTAGCTCAGATATGACAGATTTTTTTAAGTTAACCTGAAAATTATACATTTAATTAGCTGACTAGCCGAGACAAAACATATTAACACTATACATTTACAACAAATCTAAGTATCTTACAAAAACAACATAAAGTTAACAAATTAACAACATAAATTAACAAGCTAACTAGCTAACGAAGACACCTATAGCTGAATAGCTGAGACAAAAGAGATTAGCACTATAAATTTACAACATAACTAAGAATCTTACAAAAAATAACATAACACTGACATAAATTAACAACAAGCTAACTAACTAACACACCTAATTAGCTGACTAGCTGAAACAAAACACCTTAACTCTATATGCAATAACTAACAACTTACTACTGTTGGTGTAATTACTTTAATTACCTCATTTCATATGTGTTATTTCACAGATTTGAAATCTCTAGTATTGTTCTAGAATGTTGAAAATAAATCACTAAACAAAAAACACTGACTTAGAAGGTTTGTCCAAACCTTTGACTGTTACTGTACACTACAGCCAGTGCTTTTAAAATTTTTATGCCATATTCCACTCTGACGTCCTCTTCTCACCTGTAGCAAAAACGTTCCTTGTTTTTACAACATTAAAATTACTGATTTGATTGCTGTCACACACAAGATGATGCATTAAAATGACTCACTCGGAATGGCTCAATGAACAGACAACACAACTCAAAAACAGGCCAGGCCACATACTATCCCTGTAAGTACATGCCTCCGGTGCGTAAACTAACAGCTGATCTGGGTGACACACATCTCACCAGTGAGCATGAGTGATACCATAAACTGTAAACACCTCCCTTTTCATGCAGGGAGGGATTCTCTCAAATGTTTGGCATCAAGCACTCAGGAGTATGAATATTCATTCATTCATTCATTCACTCGGTCATCTTCTATCACGGGGGCCCGGAGCCTATCTCAGGAGACTTAAGGCACAAGACGGGATTTATAGTGCACAGGGTGGCAATCCATCACAGAGCACACACAATCACACAATTTAGGAACGCCAATGAGGCTAATCTGCATGTTTTAAGGGTGTGAGAGGAAACCCACCAACTCACCATGGGGAGAGCATGCAAACTCTATACACTCACAGAGACCCGAGACAGGAATCGAACCTTTGACCTTGGAAGTGTGAGGCCACAGTGCTAACCACTGCACCACTGTCTCTGGAGTATAAATGATAAGTAGTAAATAAATAATGAAAGTAAAGAAATAATATAAAATATCTGGTTTAACAAAGGTGGCACGGTGGCTTAGTGGTTAGCACTGTTGCCTCGCACCTTCAGGGTGCAGGTTCAATTTCCACCTCTGGTCTCTGTGCATGAAGTTTTCTTGGTGGGTTTCCTCCAGGTACTCCGGTTTCCTCCCACAGTCCAAAGACATACAGCTTAGGCTAATTGCCCAGTGTGCTTACAATGAGATTGTAAGTGTGTGTATGTGTGCATGCCCTGCAATGGATTGGCACCCCGTGCAGCCATTTGAATACAGGATAAATTGGTATAGACAGTGAGTGAGTGAGTGAGTGTTTAACAAACAACCCATCTCAATCCTGGTGTGTGAACAAAGTTTTCCTGTTGAAATGAGAAGAACAAATCTGTGTCACTGTACATGTGGAAATGTGATTTAGGTATACATTATTCGTTTTCGCACTGATGTGACATAACAAAAGAAAAAAAAGTTTAGGGTGAGATGAGCAACATAAGTTCTGCATGTCAGATTCGAGGGGAAAAGTAAACTCGCACGCTTTGCCGCCTACTAATCACCTCCACGCGCTTCCTCCCTCACTCCCTCCCTCTAACATTCTCTCCCTCCCTCCCTCTCTCTCTGCTTGTCTTGCTTTATCCACTTCCACTCTCACGCGACACAAAGTCTACATGGATTTGATTTTCTTCAGAGACAAACCCGAGGTTTTGTGGTCATGCCTGCGCGTAAACTGGACACTTGTTTGACTCTCTGAAGATGGAGAGAGGAGAAACTGGAGATCACTGGGGATTAGCTGACACTGTTCACGCCTCTGACACAGGTTTGTACTTCGCCTTTTGTGTCTGTTTACGTTTCTGAAGTCTAATGAAGTTTGTGTAAGCTGTGCGTTAAGGTAAAGCTCTATGGGCGGTGTGCGCCCTGTGCGTAATTCACGTTTGTGCACTCTTCCTTTCTTCCTGTCACTGCTGCTGTATCAACTCAAATTCATACCTGTTGAAAGGGATCACATGTGTACCTTTTCATGTGTAGTTTTCCTTCACACTTTCTGTCCTTTTTATTAGGAACATAGCATTTTTTCCCCACTACCCTGCCAGAATTGTAGCCTATCCAACCAGTAGTCTATAGTTTTATTATTTTTTTAAATGCGGTACACTTTTATTTGGCATGGTGGCGTAGTGATTAGCACTATTGCCTCGCACCTCCAGTCTCAAGGGTTCGATTCCCACCTTGAGTCTGTGTGTGTGCGTGTTCTCCCTGTGCTTGGTGGGTTTCCTCTGAGTACTCCAGTTTCCTCCTACAGTCTAAAGATTGCACAATTGCCCAGAGTGCGTGTGTGTGTGTGTGTGTGTGTGTGTGTGTGTGTGTGTGTGTGTGTGTGTGTGTGATTGTGCCCGGTGATATACTGGCACCCTGTCCAGCACGTACCCTACCTCATGCCCCTGGGATAGGCTCCAGGCTTCCCACGACCTTGTACAGGATAAGCCGTAGAAAGAGTAAGTGAGTTTTATCAGCAGCAATAATTCCTGACATCCTGGTAGCACTTTGTGACGTTATCACAATGTAATCCGTATCGCTTTAACTCTGGTAGCACTTTCTGACATGCGGATTTAACATTATCTACCAATCTGCTAGCCGATTGTTAAATTAACCTCGCAAATAAAATATACAATATAACACAAAACGATTCAAAAATACTCTGAGTTGATACTGAGTTGATGGGAGTAGTAGCATGGATTTATGGGCAGGGCCCGAAAGCAGCGAAACATGATGTATTTTCAGTATGCACGTGGTAAGCAAGAGCAGGTGAGACTGATGGGTAGGATGAATTTATAGGACACCTGCTCACCCTCACTTTGAAAACAGCCAATCGTGTGGCAGCAAATCAATGAAATAAATCATGCAGATACAGATTGAGAGATTAATGTTCACACAAAACATCCGAATGACGAGTGGATGTGATCTATGTCACTTTAATCGTGGCATGCTTGTTGGTGCCAAATGAGCTGTATTCCTGATCTCCTGGGAATTTCACAATCCCTAGAGAAAAACAAAAAAACATCCAGTGAGCGACTGGAGGTGGAAACGCCTTGCTGATTAGGGTCAAAACCCACGCCATGGTTAAAGGCAGAGAGATTTCCACTTTCTGATGTTTGATGTTAACATGTAAGTTCTGAACCTGTATCTGCATCAGATCTTGCATTGCACTGCTGTGGCATGATTGTCTCATTAGATCATTGCATTAAGGTACAGATGTAAAGGTGTTCCTAATAAAGTGGACAGTAAATGTATCCCCATAAATTCTGTGTAAACGAATTATGTACATGGACCAAAAGAACTAAAGAAACAAGAACGTTAGTTATAACATACCGTGGAACCTCGGATTGTAAGTAACTCGGTTTACGAGTGTTCCGCAAGACGAGCAAAGATTTGAAATAAATTTTGACTTGAAAAACGAGCATGTCTTGGTTTACGAGTGCTGAGGTTTTTGACACTGACACACACACACCGACACACACACACACACAAACTCTCTCTCGCCTTTACACCCCCCCTTCCCCAGCTTCACACAGACACACATTCTGCTCTACACAGAAACTATGTCGCGATTCTTTTCAAAGGCAAGGTGCTGGTTCATTTTTATTTATTTTTTTTACTTTACAGCAGTGATTCTGTTAGTCTGCGCTCACTCGTGTGTCATTAGACAGAAATTTCTTTTTTTCCTGTTAAAACAGTGTTTCCGTTGTGTGTGTGTTTGTTGTGAAACTTAAAAAGCGAGGTGGGGGGAGGGAGGAGGAGTTTTACTGTGTAAAATGAGGCGAGGGAAAGGGCTAATTCCACACACACACACACACACACACACACACACACACACACATACATGACACAATCCCTGTTGGGATTTATTTAAACTTTTTTTAAAGGTAAAGTGCAGGTCAATTTGTTTTTATTTTTACTTTATATACTGTATTAATTATTTTTCTGTATTTATTTTTTTGGGCTGTGAAACGAATTATTTGAGTTTTCTTTATTTCTTATGGGATGGTTTGATTTGGTTTACGAATGTTTTGGAATATGAACCTGCTTCTGGAACGAATTATGCTCGTAATCCAAGGTTCCACTGTACTGAACATTTAACAGCTCTCCTTGGTACAGATTTTTTTAATCAACATAATTACAATTATAGCGTGTTAATGTGTGTGTGTGTGCCCTGCGATGGCTTGGCACCATATTCAGGGTGTACCCTGCCTTGTGCACTAAATCTCCTGGGAAAGGCTCTAGTCCCTCCGCGACCCTGTATACAGGATAAAGCGGTATAGACGATGAGTGAGGAAGTAAGTGAGTGATAATTACAATTATTATAAAGTATTTTATGTACTCAATTATTTTCAGGCTGTTTATCCCAGACACACTATTGACTGACCGAACATATTGCGTCTGAATTTTATTATTATTTTTTGCATATTTATTGAATGAGGCTTCTTAGTACACCAGAAATAAATATAATAATTGAATAATAGTGAGTTGTGAGGCGGCACGGTGGTGTAGTGGCTTAGCACTGTCGCCATGCACCGCCAGGGTCTGGGTTCGATCCCCGGCCAGGCTCTAAACCCGTCTTTGTGTGCATGGAGTTTGCATGTTCTCATGCATGGTGGGTTTCCTCCGGGTACTCTGGTTTCCTCCGACAGTCCAAAGACATGTAGGTTAGGTTATTTGGCGTTCCCAAATTGCCCGTAGTGTGTGAATGAGTGAGTGTGTCTGCACCCTGCGATGGATGTACCCTGCCATGTGCCCTAAGTCTCCTGGGATAGGCTCCAGGCCCCCGTGACCCTGAATACAGGATTAAGCGGTATAGATGGTGAGTGAGTGAGTTGGGATTTCAAACCCTTTGATCTATTTTATTGCAGACCCCATGGCTATGCATGTCTTCTAAATAGTACCACTCTTTACCCTCTAATATATTCACTCATATTGTGTGTATAAACGGTTAAATAGTCTCTACTTACTATGACTTTCTTTATTCCATGTAGTTTATTTTAACTTTCCTTCATTTTTTACTCAAAATGTAGCCTACTCAGTTATGTTGTGTATATATATACAACTTTTTTTTTTTTTTTTATATATATACACCCTTCCTTGTTTAATAATTAGAACTTCTATTTAGCCTTTCAATAAGCCCATAAATAATAGGATATATTTTTACAGAATATGAACTGCCAATCAAACCGTATGTGGTTTTGGTTGCGTATAATAAGCCCACCGTGTGCCTGTCACTTTTTTGTTTAATTTTCTGGATTGATCCGATTTCTTTGCTCGCTAGGGGTGAACTGCATTCTTTACTTAAATCAGCTCAAGTGCTGAAGGGATTACAATGAAAAGGAGCGTTTCAGTATAGCTGTGCTTTTCCTTTATTCATTCCTCCAGGTTTAAAAACGCTAACGTCTAGACAGGTCAGAAGATTTCGGTAAGACAATATGCTTTTGACAGGTAGCGTGTATTGACTACATGTTTACCTTGTCGAGTGCAATTTGTTTAACGTATTTCAGTGAATGAAACCAAAAGGGAAAGTCTATACATAGAAAAAAACTATACTGTATGTAGCAGAATTCATCCACCGAGGTTTAGAATGTAGTAAAGATTAGCACCGTTTTTCCATTAGATGTGTGCGCTCTCTCCGCCCAGGGCCACGTTTGTAGCGATGCTCTTTAATCCTTTTCACAACGAAAGGACACACCTGTGTCATCATGGACGGATCCCGTCAGGGCCATTGTGTAGGCGCAGACGTATCAACACCTCATGACACACACAAGATTTTTCCTAATATTTAGCCTTTTGTTTCTGACATTTTGGCCAGGATAAAACAAGATAATGTTTTTTTTTTTTTAGAATTGTTAGAAAGGTCAGTAAATGTGACCACAACATTCACCGACCTTTCTGATAACAGACAATCATATATCAGAGAATAAACCCAATACCAGCATTTTACATCACACTTTCCCGGTTACAGTTAAGTGATGTGCTTAATTCCACATATCAAATCATATAATATATGCCATGAGGACAACAATGGTGTGTAATGTAACATGTTCAACTTTGGTGGTGTTGTTACTTCTTTACATCAATAAGGATCATATATTATAGAGGTGGTAAATAAAAAATGATCCAGTGATGTTTCAGGATTGTTTTGTACAGTATGACTCCAAAATCATGCCTTTATAATCCTACAGGAGGTGTGCTCTAAAATGTTCACACACACACACACACACACACACACACACACACACACACACACACACACACACATATATATATATATTCTGTAAGTATCATGATTTTATAATTATACTAATTGATTGATACAGTATATATATTTGGATGATACAGTACATATACATATATATCCTGTATCATCCAAACAGGACAGTTATAAAATCATGATACTTACATAATTGCAAAACAAATCGAATCACCACCACCTAGGTATCACAATAATATCGTACAGTATTGGGTGGTCCCCGGCGAGTCCCATTTCTAATATATTGGCTAACAAATCAATAACTATATTGGTCACCCATTATTTTTTATTATATATCTTCTCAAGTCTTGTCATGCAGTTTATGAACATTATGAAATGTTAAAATTGCCTGACCTGTAGAGTGTGTGCTTGTCCCCTCTATGTGTTGTTACCCCATGAAGGGTGTTTCCCAGCTTGTGCCCTAAGTACCCTGGAACAGGCTTCTGGCCTCAGTCAACTCTATACAGGATAAGCAGTATAAGATAATACATGGATGGATGGATGGATGGATGGATGGATGGATGGATGGATGATGGATGGATGGATGGATGGATGGATGGATGGATTTGGGCAATAGCATGTCAAACCCATTTTCTAATCTAATACTCCATAACCCCCAGATTTCTTGCTCTACTTCTGCTTTCCATACTGAATCAGTGGTATGTTTGCATTGGGACTAAAACCAGGCCGGTCTGCTTGTATCTGATTGATCTAAATGAGGCACCCAGAAAATTGACTTTTGCATGTGCGTGACTATCTCTGAATGCACTTTCCAGTAAACTTCCCTCATGTAAACACAACTGTAAGTTTTGGATTTAAGTTGCTGACTCTTGAAATGTTTATGCGGAGGATGCTTCAGTAGTCAATAAACACACATTAAAGTATAAAGAACATTTGTCGAGCTTACCTCAGGAATACTAAAGTATAGTCTACTTACTGTAGATTTTCCAATTTAATAATAGTCAATGAAAAGAATTGCACTAGGTGTCAGGTAACCTATTAATTTAGCTTTAGTAATATAGTTACAAAATTACACTACCTGTTACTTAGTTAGGTAGTTAAGAATATAGTTGTTGCTGTTGTTTGGTACATTTTATAGCTCTGATCAAGATGCAGTCTCGTCAAGGACAGTATTTCCCAGTGTCATCCACCGCCCAGGATTTCTCTTTTCCCTACCTCAGCTTTCAACACTGAATAATGATACATCTACTGTACACACTGGGATCTCAAACTGATCTCGGTTTGCTTGTCTCTGAGGACTGGGCTGGGAGACACTGCTCTAGGCAGTTGATGAAGGACCTTTGGAAACCCTTTCCTCTCCACTCTGAGGCTGATCTCATGGCACGCTGCATGGCCTGAGTGCTGGTGAAAAATGGTCGGAAATGCCTTTCTCAGCAGGAAACCGTAAACTGCCGCTCTAAATTTGGGAAAGTGACGACAGCATTTTGTCAAAGGAAGCGCAGGAATTTCTAAACCACCCAGAACCCAGAGATGTATCAGATCTAGCATGGATCATTAGAACATGTCAGTTTTACACCGTGTATTTCTTCTGTGGTATACGACAGAATGAGCAATAGATTGGATAATATTCAACTGTAAAAATCATCTAGATCTTTTAGTAAATCATAAATATATCGAATATCAAAGATAGTATCAAATAGCAGGGTACGGCTCATCCCACAGCGAGTGGTGTTGTTAAAACTACCCTTTTTGTGGTTAAACTGCTTACAGTGTTTAAGTAAAATACAGGTTTACTGTGACGTCTTTGTAAACTTTCATGTCTACTATTTTACACAAAATATGACATTGAAACCCCTGCAATTAAAATTACCTGCAGACAGCTATGATTAGCTTAGAGTCATGTTGCAGGAACTGAAACGCAGAAGAATTTCATGCTCATTTTAACGCCATCATCTGAACGATTTAGTTCCGTACGATCACAATGTAGTCGATCAGCTGAGAAATGCTTGTTGTCTGAAATGTTTTAGCTTGTTTAGTTTCATGCAAAATCCTGGAACCTACATTAGTTTTCTTTTTTTTTTTCCCACCTGAAAACTGGTCTGTCATGTACTACTGTTACAGTCATACAAACATTCTTCTTTAATGTTATTTATTTACCCACTTTTAAGTTATGTTTGTAAATAGTGAATGGTTTTGTACATAATAATGCATATATGATAAACATATATAACAATTTGTATTACAGATAATATGGTGTGTAAGACTTTTGTGCAGCACAGTATAAATAAAGTGTAGGCTCTTGGACAAAGCACAGTATTGGCGCTGATTTATAGTTTTTTTTTTTTTTTTATGTTATACATATAATACAGAAAATGTGCGAGCCAAAGAAGCTGCTTCTGACGTTCACGCAACATGGAAGTGACCAATCTAGCTTCCCTATAAATTTGCCTTCGCTTCAAAAAAAATTATAACTGAAAATGCAAATTATTTATATTTCTTGATTCTTGATTATATGATTATTGATACTAAAATTGGTGTAAGCTTCTAGAAGTATATGACCTGTAAAAATTGCTGCTTAAATAGTTTTTTTTTGGTAAAAGCTTTAAAAAAAATCTTAAAAAAATCTAAATAAATAAATAAATAATAAATCTGTCGTGTCCGTAACTGCGTCAAATTCATACTGCAATGTTTTAAAGATTTAGCATTTGAGAATAATACACTTTTTCAGGTTTATGTCTAAATTGGCCAAGTTTCATCTGAATGACAATTAAGAAAAGTTACAGACACTACGTAAAAGGCCATGAAATCATATTTAGCAAATGTTTCTTTTTATCTGATAAAAATATAAATGTATGTGATTATTTACCAAAAACTAAGCATGGATCGAAAGATAAGAAGCAATAAGTATTATGAAAAATAATACTTTTTAGCTCCAATACCATGTTTTGGCCATCTGTAACAGACTAAATATACCGTATTTGGGACAGAAACCGTAGTCATTTGGTGAGTAATCCCATGATTACGAATCTTTTAGCGCTCAGGTGTTTTGCTTCCTTCACTCCGGCACACCTGATTCGGCTTTGCAGATGTTTTATAAGTTGAGTCAGGTGATTAAGCAGGGGTGAGGAACATATTTAGCTAAACAGCTCATACTTTACTGCGGTAATATATTCCAAAAAAATATATATATACAGCTCTATGTACAGGACCAAACAGCTGTTCCTGGTGGTTTTATTTCATAATGATGTCAGGTACAGATGTTTTAGTAAGATGTTGGGTTTCCATGCACCTTTCTACGAATGATAAAAGTCTCAGGAACACAACTAGAGTGATGAACAGGTTTTTTGTTTTGTTTTTTTGTCTTTAAATGGTGATTATGATGATGGAGAGCACTATTTAACACATTTCTCCAAAATCTCTAATCTGGCGAAATCTGAGGGCAAACACACACACTCATTCATGCACTATGGGCAATTTGGGAATGCTAATTTGCATGTCTTTGGAAGGAAAACCGGAGTACTCACCACCAAGCAAGGTGAAAGCATCCAAACTCTTGCACGCAGACCCAAGGCGGGAATCAAACCCAGAACCTGAAGGTGCAGGGCCACAATGCAAACCTTTAATTTGTCACTTCTGTGTGAATAAAGGATTATTACAAGCACGTAAAATGATAGGATGTTAAATAATATTCATTTGTTCTCAGTCTCAGCATATGATTCCTATCACACATAAGTTTAAAGTCAACCCTTTAAATTCTCAGATTACACTCATATCCTATTATTTTCTTAAGTTACATTAGTTCGTGAGTAATGTGCTTGATACCACAGCGCTGTTAAATTTTTTAATCTGATTAGTCAAAAAAGGTGTTGATTCATTTTCTATCACAGTAGTTTTGCAAGATAATGTACAATTTTACGTTCAAGCTTTTGTTCTAATACATTATTATTATCACAACAGTACGGCACTGTATAGCAGATATGCCACATAACATACTAAAAATCACCGTAACAGTCCAGGCAAATACCTTTTAAGCTGTAAATTGATTGTTTATACATACTGTTTGCAAAATAAACATGATAACAAGAACTATCTTGTTAAACAGACAGTCCATAACACTATGTGTGATTAGTGGCGGTACAGTGGTTAGCACTGTAGCCTCGCATCTCCGGGGTTGAGGGTTCGATTCCCACCTTCGAGTCAGGGTTTCCTGCTACTCCGGTTTCCTCCAACAGTCCAAAGACATGCAGAGTAGACCAACAGGCGTTCTCAAATTGCCCATAGTGTGCAAATGAGTGTGTGAGTGTGTGTGCTTGTGCCCTGTGATGGATTGGTACCAGGTATTTGTATGCTGTATGATAGGAGCAGATTATTTGCTGTTTGTTTAGAATTGTAACAAAATCTAGAAAATTTATATCTATGTTAGGGTTCCCATGAAATAGTGATGTTTACATTATAGGATTATAATAAATTAAATGGAATCAGCACCTAGCTATTGAGATACTATCATATCGGATGATCCTTAGTGATTCCCATCCTTAGTGTTTATTATCAAATTGTTAGTGTTAAAATAAAAAATTCAAAAGTGATTCAAATTTTTGAGTGGCTAAAGTATATCAAGACAATGAAGGCTTAAAGGCGATCTATTATGCCAAATTCACTTTACAGTCACTTTTAGACTGCGATGGAATGGCACCCTATCCAGGGTGTACCTTACCTTGTACCCTAAGTCTCCTGGAATAAGGTCCAAGCCCTGACCCTGTATACAGGATGGTGGCTCAATTGGTTACGGCTGTGGATTACTGGTCAGAAGGTCGGGGGTTCAAACCCCAGCACCAGCCACTGTTGAGACCTTGAGCAAGGCCCTTAACCCTATCTGCTCCAGGGGCACTGTAACCTGTGCCCCTTATTTTTTACCAGGTTATCCAGGTAACCTGGCTGACCCTACGCTCTGACCCCAGCTTCCTTACTTACTCACTCATCATCTATACCGCTTTATCCTGTAGTCAGGGTCGCGGGGGGTACTTAGGATACTCAGGATACTTAGGGCACACACATACACTCACTCACACACTCATTCACACACTATGGGCAATTTGGGAATTAGCCTAACCTGCAGGTCTTTGTACTGTGGGAGGAAACCCACCAAGCACGGGGAGAACATGCAAACTCCATGTACACAGAGACGGGAATAGAGCCTGGACCCTGGAGGTGCAATGAGACAGTGCTAACCACTACATCACCGTGCCGCCTCCCTTACTTGGATATACAAAAAAAAAGGGGAAAAAAAGTTATTTCATTGTGTTGTTATGTACTTGTGATAAATAACTGAATAACAATTATTATTATTAAAACGGTATAGACACACAATAGACATTAAATGAATCACTTTTAGACCGGGACTTGTTTTGGATTTTTTTCCCCTATCGTGACCTCATATAAGAAGAGACCCTGCGTGTTGCTCATCTCTGCTGTTCTTTGATGTGGTGAGGCTCGGCAGTGTCTCATTTACTGTACTTAAGACACCAAAATGTCCTGTCCAGTGGAGGAGTGAAATAAAAAGTACTGTAGGTGAGGGAAGAGGAACAAACCCTTATCAGAACCGCAAGTTGACCAGATCAAGACCCGAACCCTAACCTGATTCAATGACAGTGAGAGCTTTGCTTGAAACCAGCTGCAGGAAAAGTTGGTGTAGTTTTTGCCAGTGTGTATTGCTGTGCTGTATGGGTTGCATTTTTTGACACGCTAGCTGGCTGTCATGTTTGTTATCATGCGTCATTATCATATTTCTAACCAATGAATGAAAAACCTTTTGCGAGAATATTTTCATCCCCCGCTACTCCCACACACACACACACACGTTCAACCAGTCATTTTTTTTTTTCGTTCTTTAGTCAGTTTAATTACATGGGACCGAATGAAAAACAAAGGAAAGTATTCATTTCACTCGGATTCAGTCTGAACAAACAGGTTTGAAAGCATCGTGAAATGGATCGATATGCTGCTGTGCTGCGTTCCTGTGTGTCGTACAGCATTAACAGTTGTCTCAGCTGACATCCTGGTTTATTAAACTCAATACTGTCCCGTACTTCCCGTAGTTTTGTACTTCAATAAGCAACTCTGTGCTTCAGGCTAATGAACAAAATCTGCCTTCTGTCCATCCATTAAATATAATTATGGGCGTGATTTTTATTTGGAACTTCACTAATTTATTATTGACGATTCCAGAGTTTTATTGCTGTGGTTTATTATAACAGAAGACCTTTGAGCACTTTTGGGATGATACAATTAAGAATGTTGTTTGCGAGAGCATTATTAAAACTCCCTGGTTGCAATAAATTAAAACACAAGACATTCAATAACACAGTAGATGACATTAGAGTCATTATTTCACTAATGTTTCTTCTACTGCTGTTTCGCAGAGTTTTGTTTGAGTGAGTGAGTGACTAAGCAAGAGAGTGCCTGAGGCTTTTAAACAGAGCGATACAACCACAAGAGCTTATTCATGCACAGGTGGTGACACTTGTTCACAGTCATGAACTCATGAACTTCAGACCTTCACACTTATTCATTTGATCACATTTCCACGTTCTGAGACGTGCTGTTTTCCACATACAAGCGTCGTTCGGGTCAAGCGGGGACTTGGGAATAAAGGCATAGAAGTGAATGGCCTGCACAGAAGACTTCAAGGACAGTACGGTGATGAGACTCCGAGCCGTAGTAAAACGTGTGACTGGTGGAAACGTTTTTAATGAATACAGTCGTTCCTGCGAACATTCAGGACGAACATTCTCACTAACTTGCGAACGTGATGCATCTGTTTGTGGGAACTGTACAGGACACACAAATCATTCACCAATCATTGCACGTTACAGGGTAATAAACACTACATCCCACATACAGTCCCGGACCTCGCTCCAAAACATTTCTGGATCTATTCGATCGTTGCTCCGGTCTACTGAGAAAACCTTCTCCTATGATCGCATCCAAGCGCTAGTGAAACACTGCGATTAGTGCATTAGTGTTGCAGGAGATCACAAGTATATAGAGAAATAAAAAGCGGGTTTTGACTGGCATAACTGTTCTGTTATTCTACACAATGAAAATCCTGCTTTGTACATCGTGACATTAAAATTGAGACGTTACGCATGTCAGACAGCCTATGCTTGATTATTGTTTATTAGCAGTAACATCTCAAAGGCTTGTATTCTTCTTACAACACTGCAGTTTCCCAAAGTTAAAGTCGACCAGTTATACTGTAGCTGTGTAATTGTCATGTTGCCTGTGAACATTTTGAATGAAGTTCCTGTTATTAGTTACATTCTATTCTCAGCTACAATGTAACCATTGGCTCATCTGCCTTTTGAAGTTAGCCAGACCAATTAAATGCGCCTGGGCATTGTTTAGAGAAGATACAATGTGTATTTGTACTGAATTATGCATAGGGAAACGTTTACAATGCTGGAGACTCCTTCCACAAACATTCATGTATATTCTATACAGCTTTATCCTATACAGGAACTTGCAGCCCAATCTCAGGTAACTTAAGGCACAAGGACACATCACAGGACATACACACACACACACACACACACACACACACACACACAAACTCCACGCACACAGACCCCAAGGTGGGAATCGAACCCTCAACCCTGGAGGTGCAAAGCTACAGTGCTAACCAGTAGCAGTCCTTACTGTCAAGAAATAAATAAATAAGAAACACTAAATATCATCGGAGTGGCGCGGCGGGAAAGTGCTCATTTTATACCGAAAGTTCGAATCCCAGTAGCCTCCTGCAGCCGGGGGCCTGGAGAGAGCTGATTGGCCGAGCTCCCTCAGAGTGGGGGGTATGGGAGGAACTTAACGTTCTCACATTCATCACGGGCGTCTGTGAACTTATGCAAGCAGAAGGTGCGGATAGCACTGTCTTCCGAGTATGTTACGCCGCTTCCAATGGTGCATGAGCTTACAGTTCAAACAGATGTGGTTGGCTGGCGTCAGGTGGTTCGGAGCAAACGTGATAGTCTTTGTAGCCTTAATGAGGGAGTGCCCTAATATGACTAAATTAGGAGAAAAATCTGAAGAAGAAAAAAAATCACTCCCACCCACCCCAAAAAAAATTCATACCAACAGTCATTTAAACATCTGGTTATTACAGTTTGGCTTAGGTTCCTATAGGAATGATACCCTATTAGTATAAACAAGCACATTAATGTACACATCATACTGAAGGTACAGCTGGAGGGGCATATTCACTGTTGGCTCATTGCAAGGTTTCTTTCCTGGCCTGGGTTCATTTCCCAGCCGACGCCCTACACCCCACACCCAGCCAGTTGGGTTGCAAGGCACTCTTAGTACCGATCTCAAGCCTGGATATAAACGGGAAGGTTGGGTTAGGAAGCCCAGGTGTAAAAACCTGCACCATAAATCTAAACTGTTTGGATGGGATGACTGCGAGCCCCAATGGGAGCAGCCGAAGACGAAGAAAAACAACATTAACAACAAGTTACAGCCGGCTCTATTGCGAGAGCTGTTATTATAGGAAATGAATCAACACCTTCTGAGTAACAAAAGTGCACCATTAAAGGATAAAACAAGTATATTTATCAGTGCTTAAAGGATTAACAGGGATAATGCACATCACATTTCTGAATTAATTGAGTTATCACGAATGAAAAGGCTGCGGCGTGAAGAATACGGCGCTTCTTAGGGAAGCGTGTCATTATCCTGCTGAGAGTGAAATATTGGTAATCCGTTACATTGTGAGTGTTGAATGAGAGCAAGTTTGTGTTTCATGTGAGAGTAATAATCGCATGAATGCTCCTGATGTTCTTTGCGTTTGTTATTCTTTTAGCAAGTGTTCCTTAAAAATACAGTAAGTTTCGGAAGAAGGCAGTCACGTTTCACGAGTTCACATGTACTGTAGCAAGACTGGGTATAACTGATGCTTAGACGGATTGTGGTTCTTAATAACTGCAAAAAAAATGCACATGGGGAGAATTCGATGCTAACACTATAGCGGTTAGCTCGTTGAGAGTCTCCTCCCTGAAGTTTGTTTAAGGTTTATTCCAGATCCTTACAGACAAAAGACCAACATTCACCAGATAACTCGCCATTTTCCCCCCTTTCTGCACTTGACGTATTCAGTAATGTTGTACAATCACACTGGCACGTACGCAGTTAAGCTCTGTGGATTTTGCAGTCTAAAGAAACAAGACGCCATCTTCTCCACAACAAGTCTGTGCAACGATATTACAACCATCACACAAGCTGCTCCTGACTTCAGCACACACCAGATCATGGCTTCTTTTTTTTTAATGCTACGCTTCTGTTACGAGTTGTATGAGGTGTACGCTGTATACTGTACATGCGTGCATGCGAAAACGCTGGGGAAGTTTAGTAGCCCTAGAGACAGGCCCGTGCTTCCACATAAAGCAACCAACTCCCCACCCCCACCCCCACCCCCACCCCCCCATCGCCCCCCTCCGGTCTGCTCTCTCCTATTTAGGATGCAGGAGTGGAGTGTTTATGTATTTTGCGCAGAGGTGCTATTAAGTAAAAGGGTGCATTCCCAATAATTACGCCTCTTCCTTCTGCTTTATTTCTCAGGCCTACGAATTTCGATGTGAAGGTTTAAAGTGTTTTTCCTGTTGTGACGAACACCATATACTGTAAAAGAGGGGATTATTCATGGTAATCCATCAATCAGATTCACTTTCTATATGTTTGAACTAGATGACTACTGACTCAAATCTACTGTCTTCAGAAGTCTCCTAATTAGTGAATAGAGTTCTCCTGTGTGGATTTGTCCTGCTGGAAGGTGGACAGACCTCCGTCCTAGTCTCCAGTCATTTGCAGACTCTAAGAAACTCACTTCTTTTTTAGAATATGGCTCCATCCATATTTCTATTAACTATGACCAGTTTTCACGTCCCTGCTGAAGAAAAGCTTCCCCACAACATGACATTTTGATTAGATTGTGTGTGATGTGATTTGAATTATGTTCCTTTTTAATATTATTATTATTATTATTATTATTATTATTATTATTATTATTATTTTCTTAATGTAATTCACTTATTTGATTAGATTTTTATTATATTACTATATTATTTTATTATTTATGTGAAGCACTTTGGGGCATTCTTGTTGTTAAAGTGCTATACAAATAAAGATGAGTTGAGTTGAGTGAGAGACGCTGCCACCACCATGTTTCACGGTCGAGATGGCGTGTTCAGGGTGATGTGCAGTGTTAGTTGCATTTAGGCAAAAAGAGTTACATTTTGGTCTCATCTGTTCAGATTATGAATACTATTGCAAGGCAAGTGTATATAAAAGTGAGATATCTTTTTTAAATGCTGTAGATGTAACCTGATTATATGTAACTTGTGGTGAAAATGGAGGTGTTGTTGTTGTTGTTGTTTTTTTTTTGGTCTATTAATCACATTTTAATGGAACTTTTATGTTAGAAAGCAAAAGCGTGATAAACACCACAAAATCATACGGAAAGTGTAACTAGGCTAGAATTGCTTACATTGAAGCCTGATATACAGTAAATATGAAAAAAGTCCAATTATTTAGTGCTTATGACACCGTCAGATTCCTGCACTTGGCTGAATTTAAGCCGATGTGGTCTTCTGTCGGTGTAGCTCATTCGACTCTAGGTTCGAGATGCTTTTCTTTTCATCATAGCGGTTATTTAAGTTCCAGCACATCCAGCAAAATGCCTGTGTTTTGGTTATAAAGAGGTTCCCATGGATCCTAATTTGTTGTGCTTTCATCTACTGCTTCCCTCTTTCCTGCTTCATCGACTTCCTCAAACCAGTGATACAATTCTTCTGTGACGGCTCTCGTCATTAAGGCTTTCACATCTACTTGAATTCCTATCCTGACTCTAACTATGCCACGATCAAAGTCGCTAAGATCTTGGTTTTGCCCATGTACGTCATTTGGCAGACGCCAGCGCAACTTACTTTTTTCTCTCATTGTACATCTGAGTAGTTCAGGGTTAAGGCGCAACAGTGGCAGCTTGGTGGTGGTGGGGTTTGAACCCATGACCTTCCGATCAGTAGTCCCTGCCGTAACCACTGAGCTACCCCTGGCCATTTTTGATATTTGTGTTAAAATGACCTGAAGCTCTTGGGCAGTATCTGGCTGATTTTCAGCATTTCGCTGATGCCACATGATACAGTGTTCATGATATAATGAAATTGTGCAACAGTTATACACAGTGGCTGCTGTAACCATATCTAACTTTATTGTTAACTTATGTTCTGGACGAAATTTCTTGCTGGGTACTCTACATTTTTATTTTAGGCTTAATGAACGGTTAATGATTAACACAGGGAATGCATTCACTAAGCAAAAAATATTTTGCATTAATATAAAATGATGTGCATTAATAAACTTGGCACTGGAAGATTAATTGCACAGTGGTACCGTATCAAAAGCAAAAAAAGCTTATTCCGTGGGTTTCTCATGAAATGTTCAATGAAAATGTGAAATGTAGAAAGAAAGCATATAAAAAAAAAAGAAAAAAGAATGCCCTGGCTATGCTGTCTGACAGTGCTGATTTTGCTTTTCAGGATGTATGTGCGTGTGTGTGTGTGTGTGTGTGTGTGTGTGTGTGTGTGTGTGTGAGCTGTAGGCAGTGATGGAGATCAGGCCAAACTGCAGCGCACACTGTGACTCTGCGTCCTGCTTCATCCATCCTGCAGTCAACAAGCAACAGAGCTGGGACATCCTGCTGAGACTCTGCACTCTCTCAACGGTACACACACACACACACAAATGCTGACAAGTCTGCAAAATGTCATACAGTACAGTATACCTGTTCCATCAGGGAAGGAAAAAAGTCTAGAGATAATATAACCTGATGATGACCTGGTCATTCAGTACATTCAGGTCATCAGCTGAATTCATTTTATTGTCACATAATATTGCTGAGTCTAGACCAGACCAACTGAGGAAATCCCAGATCATAACGCTGCCTCCAGAGGCTTGTACAGTTGCCACTATGCATGATGGGTGCATCACTTCATGTGCTTCCCTTCTTACCCTGATACGCCCAACGCACCTGCACTAGGGTCAACCTGAGCTCATCAGACCACATGACCTTTTTCCATTGCTCCAAAGTCCAATCTTTATGATCTCCATATAAATAAACTACATTGTATTTCTTCACATTTTTGTAGAACCTCCGGTCAACATCCACACGCACATTCACACACTACCGGCAATTTGGGAACGCCAATTAGCCTAATCTGCATGTCTTTGGACTGTGGGAGGAAACCAGAGAAGCATCTGCCAAATACCTAAATCTAACTAAAAAAATAAAAATAAAAAATTCAAACAATATGTTTGCTAAATTTGTGACAATTTGTTACATTTTCTTATATGTTCATTTGAGACCCTAATTCTGTGTGTGTGTGTGTGTGTGTGTGTGTGTGTGTGTGTGTGTGTGTGTGTGTGTGTGTGTGTGTGTGTGTGTGTGTGTGTGTGCACAGAGGGTGGTGGAGGTGCAAGGCAGGTCTCTGTCTCCGGTTCTGTGTGCTGTAGTTTGGACGCTGCTCTCCTGTGGAATCCTCTTATCCTTCCTCTTCCTCGTTTTCACCGTCCGCTACAAAAACAACAGGTACACAGACCTTCCTGATCCGTCTATTTATCTAATCCTCTCACTCTCTCCATTCCTCCTTGAACCTCTTCATATTATATAGTGTTCCAACTCAAAACTGACCCAGACCTGCCTCAGAGTAAATGTTATGAAGTGGGGCTGAAACTATTATGCTGGAGGCCGCTGTAGTTATTTGTCCTGACTGTGTCCAATACACTGTTGTGTATAATTGTATTTCCAGGATAGTGAAGATGTCGAGCCCTAACCTGAACATGCTGACTCTGTTAGGGAGTGTGCTGACGTACAGCAGTGGCTTCCTGTTCGCTGTAGAGGACAGGTCACCTGGACGGGCAGCAGGCTCGAAAGTTGTCATGCAGGTACGTTTCTTTAGTAGGCACTTTGTCTTGCACGTGGTGGTGGTGGTGGAGCCGTAGCCTAAACCAGGAACACTGGATGCAAAGTGGTAGACAATACAGATTAGATGGAGGTCTGTCATGGGGCACAATTATAATACACACACACACAAAAAAAATACATATGATATGCAGTGAAATGCTTATACGTCCACCCGTGAAGATTATCAGTAAGAAATAAATATGGAATAAAATAAGAAATAAAATATAGCAAAACTTTTGCTATAGAAAATATAGCTATATTGGATAAGAACAAAATATAAAATATAAGAAAAACTTAGCTGTACAAATATAGAAAAGCATTTTGCTGTACAAATATAGAAAATATAGAAAACGTTAGTTGTGGAAGTGAAGTAGAATTTAAATAGAAATGTGCAAATAATTATGAGTGTGTGTATGCAATATCCATAAATGTGCAATGTGCAAAAATGATATAGAAATGTCCACGATGTGTGCAAATGTGCATGAATGTGCAGATGTGCAATAAGTGTCCATAATATCCATAAATGTCCAGGGTGAGTGCACATGCAAGTGTCCATAAATGTGCAATGTGCAATAGCATTTGGTATTTAAAAGTATTTATCTAGGCTAACAGCAAAACTGAAAATGTATTTATTTATCACCTTAAAAGATTTGTAAAAAGATTTTTGAAAAACTCAATTACCGGCAAACTCCACTGAGTTACTAATATACTATGCGTATATTACCCGTAATAAATTACTGCATACTGTGGTCAAGATCCATATCACAATTTTGTATTTGTATGTGATTAATTGTGCAGCACTGATATATTGTCTGAGGCAGCACAGTGGTGTAGTGGTTAGCACTATAGCCTAGTAGCTCCAGGATCAAGGGTTCGAATCGTGCCCTCGGGTCTCTGTGTGTGGAGTTTGCATGTTCTCACTGTGTTTAGTGGGTTTCCTCAGGGTACTCTGGTTTTCCTCCCACAATCCAAAGACATGCAGATTATGCTAATTGGCGTTCCCAAATTGCCCATAGTGTGTGTGCGCATGTTTGTGCCCTGTGATGGATTGGCACCCCATTGAGGGTGTACCCTGCCTTGTGCCCTGAATGTGCTCCCTCAACTCTGTACAGGATAAGCAGTAGAATGAGTAGCATGAGTAATTTATTTACACACCAGTTCACACCTATGTGCGCTGCAGAGTCTATAAGGGAAATATTTATGATGTTTTTTTCATGCTGTTCATGGAAAGAAAAAAAAAAACATGCCAGTACATGCCAGTGAATTGGCTATACTAAAATGTAAATAGAAGTGTACATTTCTGTGTACTGTGATGCCCTGGTATCCCATTCAGGATGTATTCTGCTTTTAATCAAAGGTTCTGACTTGTAATTTATCCAAACTCTGACTTATATAGTATCAACTTGGATAGAAAGCACGTACTCCTCAACGTCATGTTCAGAGAAATAAAAATGGCCGCTCATGGCATGAACAGTAAACACAGCAGAATATCTTTTCTTGCAGTGAGTTATTGCTTCTAGTCAAGTCAAGTCAAGTCAATTTTATTTATATAGCGCTTTTAACAATTGACGTTGTCGCAAAGCAGCTTTACACAATCAAAAGAAGTAAGTTTGTAAGCAATGTGTATGAATCAAAATGATATGATTGTCCCTGATGAGCAAGCCGAGGGCGACGGTGGCAAGGAAAAACTCCCTGAGATGGTAATAGGAAGAAACCTTGAGAGGAACCAGACTCAACAGGGAACCCATCCTCATCTGGGTGATAACGGATAGCAGGGATTGCTCAGCATAATAATGTGTACTGGAAGTTCAGTATAACAGGAGATGTGTTTAAAATTAAAATTAAAAGGAGTTCAGTTTGTTCCTGGAGGCTCAGGTAGACTGTAGGAGATTCCAGTCCTGAGCTATCGAACAACTGAAGTCACAGGTCCCCAGAGCATCAATCGAAAGGTCTTCATGGAAACCATCCCCAGCCACCACACGAATCCACGCAGACCACACGGGGCATCCATGCGATGAGATCTCCAACCAGAAGCAGGACTCCAGGACGGGTTAGACGGGTCCAGAGGGCAGAGGGGTCTGGATCACTGGCAACTCAGGAGTGACATGTATAGCTCGACAGAGAGACAGAGAGAGGGAAAGAAGAGAGGGAAAGAGAGAGAGGAGAGAGCAGAAGAGGAGAGAACAGAAAATAAGGAGAGATGGCAGTTAGGTATGGTCACAGTCAACATGTATAAGGTGAATGTATATTTAGTGCAAAGTGCAAGCAGAGACTCCGGCAGGACTAACTATAACAGCATAACTAAAAGGGAGAGCCAGAAGGAAACACAGACATGAGGGCTCCCTGTGATGTAAAGCAACCAATCACCTCACCGTCAACAAACCTGAGTGAACAATGAGAGTGGGGAGGACAGCATCTAAACATACCAGTTCACCAGAATACTCTACGTCCATGAGACCCCCAGATCTGCTCCTTTACCTAAGGCTAATCTATTTACAAAAATGCTTGGCTAAATGAATAGGTTTTTAGCCTAGACTTAAACACTGAGACTGTGTCTGAGTCCCGAACATTAATAGGAAGACTATTCCATAACTTTGGGGCTTTGTAAGAAAAAGCTCTGCCCCCTGCTGTAGTTTTAATAATACGTGGTACTGACAGGCAGCCTG
Organism: Clarias fuscus; assembly: GCA_030347435.1. NCBI lineage: Eukaryota > Metazoa > Chordata > Actinopteri > Siluriformes > Clariidae > Clarias > Clarias fuscus. The sequence goes on from CM059209.1 coordinate 31,033,733, forward strand.
CATTCTTTGATCGAAGTAGGCGTGGCGGATCGTAAGACACTAGCAGTTCCCTCAAATACTGTGGCGCGAGACCATTTAGTGCTTTAAATGTCAGACGTAGTATCTTAAAGTCGATGCGAAATTTCACAGGGAGCCAATGCAGTGTAGATAAGATAGGGGTGATGTGCTCGTATCTTCTGGTTTTAGTGAGGACTCTCGCTGCTGCATTCTGTACTAACTGAAGTTTGTTTATACACCTAGTTGAACAACCAGACAGTAAGGCGTTACAATAGTCCAACCTAGAGGTGATAAAGGCATGAACTAGTTTTTCTGCATCATTTAGTGACAATATGTTTCTTATCTTGGCAATATTTCTAAGGTGAAAGAAAGCTATCCTGGTGATATTATCTACATGTGCTTCAAACGAATGGCTGGAATCTATAATCACACCGAGGTCTTTTACTGTTGCATTTGATGGAGCAGAAAGTCCATCTAAAGTTACAGTGTGATCAGAAAACTTACTTCTAGCTACTTGTGGTCCTATGACCAGAACTTCTGTCTTATCAGGATTAAGCAGAAGAAAATTAATTAACATCCAATCTCTTATGTCCTGCACACACTGCTCAATTTTAGCAAACTGGTTTTTCTCATCTGGTTTTGCTGAGACATATAATTGTGTGTCATCAGCATAACAATGAAAACTAATACCATGTTTACGAATTATGTTGCCCAGAGGAAGCATGTAAAGGGAAAAAAGCAGTGGGCCTAAAACTGAACCCTGTGGAACACCAAACTCCACTTGAGAACATGAGGAATGGTCACCATCTAAATCTACAACCTGATAACGATCAGTCAAATAGGATCTGAGCTGTGATGAGGCCTAAATCCTGACTGATACAGTTCATTTATGCTATTTCTGTGTAGATGTGAACATAGCTGCTGTGATACTAGTACATATCTACAGTATATACAGTATATATATATATATATATACTAGTGTTTACTTTAAATTAATCAACACACTGACATATTAGATCTGAATAAATCTGTAATGCTGAAAATATACAGGAATAATGTAATAGGAAAATATGCAATATATCGCTTATTACAGATAGTGGCCAAGGTTGTCGATAACAAAAAACCCAACATGTTTTTTTTTTATCCTCGTTATTACACCACGATCAGTTGTCTAGTATGGAAAAAGCTATTTTTCAGTCGGCCTGTGTGAGTGCTGAGGCAGCTGTAGCATCTGTCTGATGTCTGATTCTGTTGTCTGCTGTGTTTTAGGCGTGGGTCTGGACGCTGTGTATCGGCAGCTCTTTGGTGTTCGGACCCATCCTCGGGAAAACATGGCGTCTCTACAGGGTCTTTACGCAGCGGTTACCTGACAGAAGAGTGGTGAGTTTGGTCTGGGGACACGTCCCTAGAATTGAGGATAATTCAAGCGTAATATTGAAGCTGAAAAGCTTAACTGTGTAGCTTGAAAGAATAACTCTAAATATCAGGACAAAACCATTATAATATCATTACAGCGTTCTAACATCTTAATATTGTTTATCCTCTAATCAATGCATTCTCATATATTAATCATTTGGATGTAAAACGTCTTTGCAAATCTTCCAGATCATCCGTGATATCCGGTTGATGGGTTTGGTGACTCTCTTGGTGCTGTTGGATGTTCTGATTCTGTCTGTGTGGAGTCTCACCGACCCTGTGAAGTGTTCTCGATCAGTCAGCGCTGTGGTCAAGGTAAAGCGCAAAAGCTCCTACAGTATACAATTTACAAAAAGGATGTAACCTTTAAATACATAAAGATGACAAAAATGTGTTATACTGTATGGTAGGAAAACTTTGGAGGAAATTTGAATCAAGCTTTTAAAATGACAATGAGTGTTAAGATATGAGGGGCGCTGCAGAATAACAAAACACATTTATGAGAGTAAAACATATCTTTATTTCTCTATATAATCCCCTGCTACACTATTTCCCAGGATCTCCTGTAATGGCCCAAACATATACAGTAGAAATAGCTTGGAGCGAGGTCAGGACTGTATGGGGGGATTTTGCAATAACTCCCAGTCGAGTTCCTGTCATGTGCAAGTGGTGTTGGTGAACGATTGCGTGTACAGTTCACACAGACTGATGCGTCTCTTCCGCGAGTTGGCGACAAGTTTTCTGTTGATACCTAAGGATCAGGTGTTCCAACTCACTGAATGTTCTCATGAATGACTACAGTGAGTTTCGAGCCACCTTGGCCCGGGTTGTCATACATGGTTGTACGGTTGACCTTCTTTAAAGCATTTGCACCATCCAGATGCTTCACTGAGGCTAAGAGTCTCATCACAGTACTGTGCTTGACGTCTTCTATAAATGTCAATCGTAAAAGTTTTGCGGCTTCATTCATGAGTAATTTCATGACAAGTCCCGGTTTGACCTGAACGGCCCTCATATATTCACTGCTGTATTTAATCCCACTTCAGAAAGATTCCCTGACACCTCTGGCTGTTATTATTTTGGTATCTAGATGCTTGTAATGTTTCTAAAAATAAATAAATAAATAAATAAAACACATTTTGTTTACATAAAAGAGTAATTTACTAAATTTATACTCAGGTGCCTAATCATTATATTCTTTTAAATTTCACTTTACTTTTTGTCCTGTTACTGTTACTTTAGTGTTTACACAAAGTGCTGCTGTTGAAGTTTTTGTACGGTTTTCGGCAGTACAGCAAAGTCACTACTGCCCCCTGCCGGACAAACACAGGCGATGCAGTGGTTTTCTTTTAACCTGAATCGCCTGCATCTCCACATACACTACAGGATATGGACAAAAAATATTTGCTAAAACGTGTTAGTTATTAAATTTAGGCTCTTTTTCTCAAGTGAAGGGCAATCTTAATGCTTGAGCATACCAAAGACATCTTGAACGATGCGATGCTTCTGACTTTGTGGCAGCAGTTTGGGGAAGGCCCTTTCCCATTCCAACATGGCTGTGTCTCAGTGCACAAAGCAAGGACTATAAAGACACGGTTTGATGAGTTTGGTGTGGAAGAGCATGATTGGCCCGTACAGAGCCCTGTGACTAAATCCTCATCGAGCACCTTTATAATGAACTGGAATGGGGATTGTGAGCCAGGCGTTCTCATCCAACATCAGTGCCTGACTTCATAAATGCTCTACAGAATGAATGGACAGGAATTCCCACAGAAACATTTCAAAATCGTGTGGACAGCCTTCCAAGAAGTGTGGAAGCTGTTATAGCTGCAAAAGCATGAATATAAAAGCATGAAAGTATATGTATTTGGATATAATGTCATTGCAAGTTTAGCCAAATACTTTTGTCCATATACCTTTGTGCCTGTATGAAACCGTTACAGTACTGAAGCCTGAAGGATTGTTCACCACCTTCAGTGTGGAACAGTGCTGGGAGTCAGGAGGTTTTGTTTGTATTTCTCTGTATTAGGTGGTGGAGTTTGATGTGCATTACTCCTTGTCTCAGATGGACTCCTGCTCCTCTCAGTACTCCGACCTCTGGGTTCTTCTTCTCTGTGCACTCAAGGTGAGATGACGAAAATACATTCTACAGTAATTTTGCCTCACTTATAGTCCTAAAGATTTCCTGCACTGCGGAAAGAATAATTTCCCCTTCTACACAACCCTCTAATGCGGTCATTTTGTTTTATAAATGTCATTCAATTTAAAAAAATAAATTATGAATATAAAAATATATAAATATAAAATATATTTAATAACGAGCATGTTAGAGAGGGTAAAGATCCAATGTGACCATCACATCAAATCAGAAATGAAGTGGCATTTTGTCTTATTAGATTTATGCATACGTTTAGATTCCTGGTTTAATAAGTTTTATTTTCATACCAAGTCTATTACTGTACTTTTTCATGCTCGGTTGCTGAGACATGGCCAGTGTGCAGAAAAAAAAACTAAATTCTATTTAAATGAGGATTCCATGATGTAAGAAAGAAAGAGGGAACCTTCAGCCTCATTTTGACACCAGGATTTCCCTGTTTTACTTTTACAGTTCAGCATTTGGCAGACACTCTTATCCAGAGCAACTTACCTTTTTTAAATTTTTTTTTATCTCATTATGCATCTGAGTAGTTGAGGCTTAAGGGCCTTTCTCAACGGATCGACAGGAGTAATTTGGTGGTGGTGTGGTTTGAACTCGAACCTTCTGGACCATAGCGTAATGCCTTAACCATTGAGTTACAGTTTTTTTTTTAAAACTTAATCAACAGTGCAATTTTATTGCAAAAGTGCATGTTTTTCTATGACATTTGGAGTAACCACTTTAGTGTTCATTAAAGTGCTTTAAAACAAAGTTTAGGAGGAAACCTTCCCGAATTCTGTTGAAGGATCAGGATAATACTGTATTTACTTTATCAACCAATTTTTGCTGAAATTGAACTGTTGTTTTGATGCGTTTCACCTCCTGAACTCAGTGCCAAAAATTAACCTGTGTGACTTAATACATCTTTTGTTATGCTGGGTCACACACATGATGTGTAAATGATCCCTCTTTAACTTTCAAAGGCTGGACAGATTAGCGTACTCCTGGACTGTCTGGGAAATAGTTAAAGTGTAATACTTGCCAAGTATTAGAGACTGCACATTAATTATATAAATTATAGTAATTGTATATATATATTTTTTTAACTATATTTAACTCATCAGATGAAAAAAAATTGCATGAGATTTTTATTGTTTATGCTTGTATATATAAATCCCATATATCTATCTCTAAGTGGAGACTGGAATACTGCGAGTTGATTATTTCTAACTCGGGCCTCCGAGGTGTGGTGATAAAGTGCTCGCCCTATCATCCGGAGATGGCGAGTTCGTTTCCCGGGTGATGATTGGCCGAGCTCCCACATTAATCACGGCTCAACCGCCAATCAGGGACGCGTGTGAGCTCACGCAGGCGGAAGGAGCGGATGGCGCTATCCTCCGAGTGTGTTACGTTACGCTACGTGAGCGAGCAGTTCGAAAAGATGCGGTCACGTGGGTCGGAGGAAGCACGTGATAACCTTCGGCCCTCCCGACTAAGTGGTATTAGCCTTAATGTGGGAGCCCCCTAGTGACGGGGAGGAATTGGACGCGACTAAATTAGGGAGAAAATCGTGGGGGTTCATAACAATGTTCATAACACCTTAGCGCACAATAAAGGAAACAATCGATTCAGTTGCATTTCATGATTATTTTGTGTCACTACACCGACTCTAAAACTGTTGATTTAAAATGTGTTTTTAATTTATATGTTTGTAATTGAGTGCAGTTTTGTAATATGGTGCAGTTCCTCTACAATCCTACAGGTGGCACATGATAAACTATTCACACATTTGCAGGCAGTACAGAATACTTTGTGGTCTGAGCAAATTGTTGCCAAGTTAATTTAGAACTCTAACAAAAAAAAAATTGTAAATAAATAAAAATAGAATTAGGATATGTATAAAATTGAGATACTTAGAGAATTGAAATACAGTACAAATCAAATCGATGCTTAGGTATTTTACTGTATATTAAATAATATTATTGTGTCGGGTGGCCCCTGGTGAATACCATCCCGAGTCCACAATGTAAGATGTTGTTAAATTGATGTCTTATTAATAGTTATAAAAGTGATAAATGTCATGGGTACTGTGGCCCATGATGCATAGTGTGAAATCACTAAGTTGCTCATTTATGATTCAGAGTAAAATGTCTGTCCGGTTTGAAGATTAATTAAAGCAGACACAATGTGATGAAGTGGGAGTTTCGGGATTACTGAGGCGTGACCAGGGTTGTGCAAAGTCTGTCTAATTGACAAGATAATAAAGATGGGCTGTGTATTTGCACAAGACAAGTTATACAAGAAATGAAATGAAGTAGTGGCGGCAGAGTAGCGGAAAAGCCTCTCACAGACAGGCAGCTCTCTCAGATTCCTCAGCAGCACATCTGCCAGCCCCAGTAAGCCTACTTTCGGTTCAATCCAAAGTCTGGGTGGCTTTCCTGACTGGGAAGCCTTACATTGAGGCAGCGGCCTTTTCCCTTTCGGCGGCTGGCTCTCGGCGAAATTGAAAACGCATTGGCAGCATGTGCAGCAGGTGGTTAAACAGTGAGGTATAATTCCACACATCTTTAGAGCCCCTGGCGCTGCTGGCGAGTAATGATGGCACCGACGATCTAACATAGCTATACAGTTTTCCCACCTCTAAATTCCCTGGGGCACATGGCTTTGCTCTGTTCACATTCGTTTTATCCAAACTTTGGGACCCTGAGATAAGTTCCACTGCCTCCTTTTAAAGAGCAGAGCAAGCCCAAGGCAAATCGATGATGAATGCTCGCCAGCCGTGCCCGACAAACATGCAGAAGGGGAGCCCACCTGTATGAGCCGTTTAAAGTGAGCACGCATCCGTCACTGATGCATCCGTGACAATATATAGAAAGCCAATGCTGAACATTAAGCTTGAATTGTTTATTTCACCGGGTGGTACAATGGCATTTTAGATATAGTGTTTAGCAGGATGTTTGGTTACACTATAAGTGCACGACAGTAACCAATAATCAATTATCATCACTCTCACTCACTCACTCATCATCTATACCGCTTAATCCTGTATTCAGGGTCACGGGGGGTCTGGAGCCTATCCCAGGAGACTTGGGGCACATGGCAGGGTACATCCTGGACAGGGTGCCAATCCATCGCAGGGCACAGACACACACATACGCTCACTCATTCACACACTACGGGCAATTTGGGAACGCCAATTAGCCTAACCTACATGTATTTGTACTGTGGAAGGAAACCGGAGTACCCGGAGGAAACCCACCAAGCACGGGGAGAACATGCAAACTCCATGCACACAGAGACGGGAATCGAGCCTGGCCGGGGATCGAACCCGGACCCTGGCGGTGCAGACCCTGGCGCCTCAATTATCATCAGTATAGTATAATATAGTGCTAGATTTTTGTTATGATTTATTTACGATTGTGATTGGTCACAAGGTGTTGATTAGTTCTACAGTATGTGTGTACGGAAGAATAAAGCATTCCTGAGTGTCAGTGCTTTGTTCAAAATGTTTCACCCAACAGGAAACAAAATGCCTCTCGATGTCTCAGAAAGATTACACGCTGCTTTTTTTTTGTCTTGTTACTTTTGACGTGAATTGAATTCTGTGTATTAATTTTAACAGATAAAAGGAAGTGAAGCTGATGAAGAAACTCTTTATACAGTTAATGTAACGGATAACAGGAATGGACATATCGTGGTTGAATTACATCATCAAAGTGTAACATTGAATAGTTAAAAAGCATGATTTTTATTTCTTTTATTATTTTTGTTTTTCAAACTTTTGCTTTGGTATAAGTGGAATAAGCCTCTTACAATGCTGGACATGCTGTAAGCAAAAACATCAACTTTTGGGATGATAATTGTAGCTCTGTTCCTCATCACACCATCTTGCCGCTGATTATTGTCCTACAAAAGCTCCATGATGACACCATACTCCTGTTCTGTTCTGTAGGCCAGTCTCCTGGTGTATGGCACGTACCTAGCTGGACTGACCAGTAGCGTTAGCCTTCCTCCAGTCAACCAATCCCTGACCATCATGACTGCTACATGTCTGGTCACTGCATCCACCGCTCTAGCCGTCCCTGTCTCGCTCTACCTGCACTCCTGGCCCAACCTGATCTACGGCACGTTCTCTGGAACCATCTTCATCTGCAGCACTGCCGTTAACTGCCTTATATTTGTTCCACAGGTCAGTAATGTGCTACTGCTTAACATGGCATATACAGTGTGTGAGTGTCTGTCAGTACTGTGAGATCTCGGTTTTTCCCATTGCACAAAGTCAAACTTTTTCTTTGCTATAAAAAAAAACACACTGATCAATCAATAAAGTGAGCTCAGGGTTTGGTGACTCAACATTATTCACCAGGATAGAGAGAGAACATTGCTGATGTCAGACTTTCACAAAGTGCCTGTTGGCTTGTGTTACTGTGCTGGTGGTATAGAGAATAATGCTTAATCTACTGTAGCACTCCTGATACTTTACTATATATATATATATATATATATATATATATATATATATATATAGTATATATATATATATATATATATATATCAGGATCATAATATCACATGTTCTGACCGAGTAATCTGATTGGATGAGAAGCATTCCACAAGTGGTGATATTGAGGATAACAATCATTGGGCGTTTAACTATATGTACTGTATCATGTGCATCATTAGTGTTCAAAGCCAATCACATAATCTCTTTCAGCAGGAAAACACATCTGATAACGTTACTGTACTCTATATCATCTTAAACAACATAATGTCTCCTTAGTACTGTAATTGATCTTAGGTTGCTCCAAATGATTTCTGAACCGTCCATGTTGTTTTCTTCATGGCTAAGACAAGCTACAGTGCTAACTAGTTTCGAACACAAGGCTGAATCCCAAATCCATTTCTAACATCTAAACCACATCAAGGGCACTACTTGAGCCATGGAACAAGAGATTATACACCCTACGGTACATAGCGCACCAGCTTTCCAATTTAACGCTGTTTAGGATTCAACTCCAGAACCAGAACCTGAAAGTGGAATAACTGGAAATATAAAGCAAAGCTCATAAGTTTCTTATAACTGTCTAACACATACAGTACATGGTTTATTCTCCTTAGCTTTTAGCTACATACAGTAGTACTGTCAGATGCTAACTGTCTGTCGTCAGCTCTGCTAGACTATTAGGGCTAATTAGTTTGCCAAGGATATGTGTTGGCAAAGCAAAATAGCGGTGCTAATGTTAAATAACAGTAATGCTTGTGCATGGAGGGCGCCTTGCACCTCTAGGTTCCTTGTTTGATTCCCCTACTCTGGTCTGAGTGCATGGAGTTTGCATGTTCTCCCCGCGCTTTATGCGTTTCCTCCTGGTTCTTTGGTACAGATTAGGCTAATTGGCGTTATCCCCAAAAAATTGCCCATAGTGTGTGTGTACCCTGTGATGGATTGGTACCCTGTTCAAGGTGTACCCCACCTTGTGCCCTAAGTCTCCTAGCATAGGCTCCAGGCCCCTCGCGACCCTCACGAAACAGGATGAAGCAGTATAGACGATGCGCGAGTGGGTGTTTGTGGAAGTGTTGTATAAAAGCAATATCACTCCCTCTCATGTGATATTGCTTAATTATGATGTTTCATTTATATAGTATATTTTACAACCCCTTTTATGACTTTACATTGCTCTTAGTGCAGCCATGCAATAAATGCTATGAGTGGCACTTAAATTAACATTACGGCATACAGTACATAATATTCACTCGTTCCATCCCACACACATCATCTGCACCCAAATAGTTTGATCTTTAGTGATTAACGTAATCATGCACACATGCGCGCACCCAGACGAATTGCACCATTCCACCTGGTGCTATTGTATGTGTGTGAAATTTTTAGTTTGGATCATTTAGGAGTCTATAAGTTTTTATGACAATATGATTCATCTGTGAGAAGACATTCGTGCATCTGTACATGGGTCAAAACATTCAGGTAAGACGAACCGCTCAATGCTTGATTACCCACATGCTGCTTGGAATGAGTAAGCACAACTCACACACACACACACACACACACACACACACACACACACACACACACACTGCACTCATCCTCAAGGCCAGGGAGCGGTCTAATTTGTGGCAGACTAAATTAATGTGATTCACTGGAATTGATGGGATTGTGTGAAGGGTCGGAATGATGAATCATGCACATCTGTAAGGTGAAAAAAAACTCCAACCGGTCATTTGATTCAATCTTGAAGAAGCAAGAAATATACAGTATGTGCAACATTTTGTTTAATGAAACAGTATGTCTGCTCTTCCTCACCCCAGCTGACCCAGTGGAGGCGGTTTGAAGAGGATGTGAACCCTCACCCCAGCCATATGGCCAAGTACTTCAGCAGCAAGAGTCTGCGCTCCAGTGAGAACGACATCTACTACCTGCTCGGAGAATACGACTCCATGAAGAGGTTAATCAGTGAGGTGCGAACACGTCTCACATTGTCCACATACAGCATCACTGTGGTCTGGTATCACTTACAGTAGGACGGCTCAGCCGTTCACGCTTAAACTGCCTTGAAACTACACCTGGGTCTCATATTTTACCTTTTTTTAAACAAAGTTGGCACAGGTCTCAAAATTCGGGTACTCCGGTTTCCTCCCACAGTCCAAAGACATGTAGGTTAGGTTAATTGGCGTTCCCAAATTGGCCGTAGTGTATGAATGAGTCTGTGTGCTCTGCGATGGATTGGCACCCTGTCGAGGGTGTACCCCGCCTTATGCCCTAAGTCTCCTGGGATAGGCTCCAGGCCCCCATGACCCTGAATACAGGATAAAGCGGTATAGAAGATGAGTGAGAGTGATATTATCTCATTTAGTTTTATTATGTATTATTATTTGTATTAATTTAGTACACTTTATTGTAGAAGAGCATGCTAAATATACTATTATAGTAGTAAAATGTAATATGAATTAATTATTAATTAATGTAATATTAATTAGTAAAATGTATATTTATGTTTTTAATTTTGGCCATTGGGGGCAGTGTTGGCTCAGGTGGCTGAGCCAATGCATTGCTGATCGAAGAGTCAGGGGTTTGAGCCCTGGCACTCCTGGGTGGCCACTGGTGGGCCCTTGGGCACGGCCCTTAACGCTATACCCATATCAGTGAAACGTTGCCAGTCTCAAAACTCGAATGAGAAAAGGGGGAGTGTTAAGCATTGGGCTAGCAACTATAGAAATTATGGAAGTCCTGTTCTTCAAATGAGCTGACGTGCTCAAGTTTAAGTTCAAAATCATATACTGTATAATTGAGACACAGTGTAAGTAGCTCTTGAGTCAATTCTGAATCATTCATAATTCTTATTGCTTAATTTGGGATTGTCTATGAACACGGCTTAATAGTAGTAATAAAACGCTGAGAAAAATGTTGAAGTAACGTAAGCGTTGCTACATCCACTTCATCCACAAGATCACGAGAGCAAACAAAAAATCTTGGGATTTTCCAGATGCGGTAACTTCATCTGGAATCTATTTCGATCACTCAACTTTTGGTGCAATTACGTATGGTTTCTTACTTCTGAAACAGAGAGACTGTTTAGACAAAGTGCTGTCTTGTAGAGTTTTAATGTCATTATCAAAACTTTATTGTAAATTCAGTGTGTTGGAGTACAGAGTGTAAAAACAAACAAATAAATAAATAAATAATGATCCGCCCAGATCCTTATACACTGCACTGTATGGGAGATGATCACAATTTGAATGGACTGAATGCGTTTTGGCATTGTCGTTGCACAGGTATGGACGTTTTTTTTGTGATGCATAAATTGTAAGATGATTATCCTGTGAACGCTGAGATTAGTGGTTTTGTGAAGGCTCCTGTTGGGGATTCCAGAGCAGGGCGTGAGTATCTGTAAGCCATGCGTCACTGAGACATGTTTGAGGCCTAGCCCTTTTGTTTCCCATTTCCCCAAGGCACCACTTTAAGACCTCACATCCTGTTCAAGCTCTTCCTGCCCCATTCATTCACTTGCAGAGGTCTTTATCAGTTTAGAGTGCTGCTCCTATTTGCAATGGCCTGCATGATTACAGAGACCATCCATTGTATTTATTAATATAAAATATGGAAATATAAGATGATCTGGAAACAGATCATAATTTACACACTTGGGGAAAAAAAATAATAAATTCAATCTAACACCCTAAAGCATTCTTCACTTTGTACCTCTAGGAAAACCCTGTAAGGTAAAACAGAGGGACAAAACAACTCTCAAGAGCTAGAACTGTTACCTTCCAAGAACCCTTAAAGAACAAACATGTTACGTTTCTTTTTTCCTAAGATTGTATTTATTGGGCTGGATCAGCAGTTTTGCTCAGTAGAGTTGTTGTACACTCTTGGGAACAAAGTCCTCACTCTAATGGGTTCTGATATTTGTCCCTCACTTGGTGCTATACAGTACGTGTATGATCTAACAACAGAAGGTTTGTCTTTTGGAGAAGGTTCCAAGTAAGAATATCACACATCTAACTATCCAAAGTATTCCCAAACCTTTTTCCTCTTCAGTTCTTCAGTTAACGACTCTTAAGTAGCTCTCAAAAGGTCTGTGTAGAACTCCTAAAGTGCCATGTGTAGTGTCCTAAAAACCCTACATGGGTTCATGATTTAGCTTCCTGGGAAAAGGCTAATGGTTTAACGTACCATCTAACAACTGTTTCTTTTTTTTTGTAGAAATATAGAAAAACTAAACTACTTTTACGTCTACTCTTACTACTCTTACTTTTACGTTTACTCTTAAGGATTCTGTAGTTCGTCAGGTTTGAAGAGCTCTCAGAGATTCCTTAAAATGCTTGAACGGTTAACTCCAAGTGTCCAAGAAGGACTTGAAGAAACATGTTGTAACAAGTTAATGTACCTCATCTCAAGGTTCTTTATTCTCTGTTTTTCACACTCAAAGGTTCTCGGTAGAATTCCATAACTGAGGGTTATCTATCTACCTATCTTTGAACCTCTGTAATCCATCTAGGGACCATGGAGGCCAAGGGTCATTTTAAATCTTATGCTAATATTTTCCAGAATCCTTTTCTTTCCTTAGGCCATTTTATTGATGTCCACTCTCCTACTCCTCGCCATTCTTTGATGTCATCAGTTCATCTTCTGGTCTACTCGCTGCAGAACGTTTACCAGTTTACAGTGTATAATGGTTAGATCAGCAGTTTTTCAGAGATGAATTGTTGTATATTACGTAATACAGTATGTAACCCTAAAGTGGTTAAGATGTTGGACTTCTGATTGGAAAGTCACAGGTTGAATCCCCAGGACCACCAAAGTTAACCCTCAACTGCTCAGATGTATAACATCAGTCAAACGTTTTGACGCCATTTTGGATTTATTTTCTACATACAGTACTAGAACAATACTGTTTTCCCTAAACTTTGAAATAACTCATCTGGAATTAGGTAGGGGTTAGCAAAAAACCCCTCCACCACCACCACCACCACCACCAACAAAAACAGTCAGTTTTTATTTTAAGACATGAAGGTCGGCCTTTCTGGAACAGTTCTTGTAAGAACGGCATTGTCAAGTGCATTTGCAAAACCCATTAAGCACCATGATGAAACTTGAAGACATTCCCAGAAAAGCAAGACAAGAACTTACCTCTGCTGCAGAGGAGAAGTTCATTTAGAGTTACCACCTTTTTTGTTTTTTAGAAATGTTTCCAATTAGACAAACTTCAAGCATTAGCTGGATAACCCACTCATAAGAAACCCCATTTTAAAAGTGTATATTTTGGCATTTTTCTTTTTTTTATGTAGGGGAAGTCTTTAATGGGTAAATGTATAATGCTACTGTAGAAATCAGAAAAAAGATCGCAGTAGAAATTTGATGAACCCAGCAGATTTGTGTGTTTGGATAAAGGTCTTTCTACGACTAAACTGTGATTTTCTGATCATGTGTGTTCTTCTACTCCTAGAAAGACGCAGTCATAAACAGCCTCCAGGAGCAAGTGATGAACGCCAAGGACAAACTGCTGAAGCTCATGTCTGTGGGCCACCTGCAGAACGAAAGGGAAATGGACTCTTCCACCACCAACCTCAACTCCTCCTCCACGCAGACTACAGTGGTACCTCATGAGCCTTCTTCTTCTCCTCTTCCCATGAGAGAGGTTACACCTCCTGCTGCTCTCTCCCCTCCACCATATGTACCACCTCCATCAGCGCCATCTTCAGCTCCTTCGGTCTCGTCTTATGAAACGCCTCCGTCTTCACAGCACAGAGAGGCCTTACCTTCTTTCTCTCCTCACAGTGCAGTTAGGGCTCCACAGAGCTCCCAAGTCAGCCAGTTGAAATGTGAAAATGCAGGATCTCAACCCAAACTGAACTTCAAGTGCACATCTCTCAGCCCTGAACCTTCTGTAATAATGAAGATGCCTTTAGATTCAGCTGTTAACCTGATCACGTTGCACGAGTCCACATCTCTGGCTTGGTCCGGGCCACCTCAAGATGCAGCGGGTTCTGTGGTCGAGTCCGTTGTACCTTCAGCGGTGGGTCGCCAGGCGTTTGTGAGCAGCGAACAGCTGGAGGAGATTCTGCACGATTTGAGTGTGGATGCTATAAGCAGCTCGCTGAGATCGTCAGATGGTTTGAGAAGACCGTCGAATCCTGCGTCTCATTTCTCATCTAGGTCGTCCCTGCAGTTGTACTTTCCCAGCATCTCACCATACATGATGCGAAAACGCCGACCTCCGTTCCACTGCAGAAAGGGTCCGCCTCCATATTACTACCCAGGCTCGGTGCCCCCTAGCTGTCGGAGGGTACGTGACCTAAAACCAGCCTTCAGCACCTCTTTGATACCGAAAGGATCCCATAATACAGAAAGTGAAGCAAATGAGGACGAGAATGAGGACGAAAACTCTAGGATACGTTGTGACTCAAATATTCGACCACGATCACGCAGGAGGAGATCGAGACGCACACATCGAGATTGTTCTTCCGTAGGACATCCCACGGGTTCTTTATCAGGGCTCGAGCGGACTGCAGCTGCTGATTCTTATGGATATTCAGATTCAGAGTCCAGCAGCTCAGAGGATTACTGCTACTACCACCGGCCCTACTGTGAAGCCTGCATGCACAGTCCTTATGCCTCCAGCAACAGCAGCAGCTCAGAGACATCCGACAGCGAGTACACAGAATTAGATCGTTCCTCACATCCTGTGGTCAACTTCAAAGAGGACCTCAAACCCACATTTGTTTGAATAGAGGGGGAGCAATGAGACGTGGGGATCGGAATGGACCAGATTGCAACTAAACATGCTGGTGAACACAAGCATCTGTGTATGTACATGTATATTCATACACATATTTATATGTTAAGAAAAGTAGCTAAAAGCGAAATTCAGGTTTAAATGCAACCATTTTTTGGCTAGAATGTTAGAATGAATGTCCATGGAAATCAGACCATCCTGGGAAAACACTTCACATGGTGGTATGTTTCTACTATATATAGTTGTGAAAACAAGTAAAGTTATGTAAGTAATAAAACACATAAGGGCATGCTCTTATAAGAAAATAATCCACCATATGGAGAGCTGTTACCACCATGAAGTGGATTCATTTCCAGTAAAGGCACACCCCCTTTTTTTTTTTTTAAACACCAGAAATTTGCAGCCCATTAAAAAGAATTATTATTCATAAATGACACGTCATAATTTTTAACAGTTTCTAATTACACTTAACATTCTCATTTACATTACAGCAGGTATTAAAGCTCTTTAATTCCATTTCTCGTGAAGATTATAAGTCTAAAGGGGCTTCCGCACCTACTTCCGCACCCCCAAAAGAGGTGGTCTCAATCCAAATCATCTAGAAAGCATATTGAACCGAAATAAGACCAACATACAACCTTGATGGTCACAGCTCAATAGGATTAATGCATGTACTACTACTACTTCCTTTCGGCTGTCCCGTCAAGAGTTTGCCACACAGACCTTGGCACAGGTTTTAAGCCTGATGCCCTTCCTGACACAACCCTCCCGACGTATCCGGGCTTGGGACTTGCACCGCATGCAGTGGCTGGGTAGTATGGGGTGTGGCAACGCAACTGGCAAATACAAGCAATGTAATAAACAGTCACCATGGCGACAACCGACTCGCATAGGTTATCCTCCATCCTAAAATTGTCTCTTCCATATCACAGAAACATGCAGTAGTCCACAACACAGGATCTTCTTCCTGTATTTACTTTTTTTGATTCATGCAGCAGACACACCTGGCTAATAGACCAGCAGAGAGGAAAAGAAAGCAAACCAAAGGGGGAAAGAACTAAGGTGTGAAAGCACTTTTAAAATAAAAACACAGCTAGTTTTCTTTTTTTTTTTTTGGATTTTTCCCCGATTTTCTCCCTAATTTAGTCGTGTCCAATTCCTCCCCGTCACTAGGGGGCTCCCACATTAAGGCTACTACTACCACTCAGCCGGGAGGACCCGAAGACTATCACGCGTTTCCTCCGAACCAAGTGACGCCAGCCGACCGCATCTTTTCAAACTGTTCGCTCCCAACATTAGGGGCGGCGTAACACACTCGGAGGACAGCGCTATCCGCTCCTTCCGCTTGTGCGAGCTCACAGACGCCCCTGATTGGCTGTAGAGCCGTGATTAATGTGGGAGCACTAAGTACCTCTCATCCCTTCCCTCTGAGAGAGCTCGGCCAATCAGCTCTCTCTAGACCTCCAGCTTACGGCATCACCAGGGAATCGAACTAGCGATCTCCTGATGCACTTTACCACCGCGCCACTCGGAGGCCACAGCTAGCTTTCTTACTGTGAAGCACAGAATTTTTGATCCAAGAAACATATTGATTCCTTGAGGTGGCTCAAATTGAACTATATCAGTGAATATACTTTTTAAAGATTTTCTCAATAAGAACACTATTGATTATTAGACTTATTAGACCTATATTACTGATATAAACCTTCATCAACCAGTTACTATTAGAGCTGCTGTTATAGACTAGATGGACTGCTGTGTTTGTTTTACCCAACATGAGACTGGTTTTCCTGCATTGTCCATGCATTAGCATATATATGAAGTATACACCGCAACTTTTTAAGACATCTGTGGCATAAAACCATTACAGTCAACCTGGAAAATATTTGGACCCCCTTTATTTTTGCCAGCTTTGATGTATTATAGATTTAACTTTAAATTTGAGAACATTTGCATGTTTGCCATTAAGCTACACACCTTAACCCATAATGTCGGTGGAAAGAGAAGTTTTTTAGAAAGTTAAAAAAAACCGTAAAACTTTAAACTTATTTATGTCAGTACTCAGACGCTTGGCTGAAACAACACTACAAACATGAGAAAAAAAAAACGAATATTTTTTTTATATTAAACTACATTTTTTAAATTGGGAAACAAATGTAAAAGGTAAAACAGGAACAAATGTTTTACTGTAACAGGCTGCAAAGTGGCTAAAAAAATCGCTTGTTTATGTAACAACCTCAGCAGCAGCCTCATTTCCCCTCTCGTCTGCTCTGAACACTCAGCATTCAGCATCACCAGTACACTAATCACCGGCCTGATCATCTGTCATCATCTGCACCTGTTTCTCACTGAGTCATGCCTTAAGTTTTTTAATGATTGAATGCTTCATGTTGGCATGGTTGCATAGTGGTTAGCACTGTTGTCTTGCACCTCCAGGGTTGAGCGTTCGACTCCCACCTTGGGTCTGTGTACATGGAGTCTGCATGTTCTTCCCGTACTTGGTGGGTTTCCTCCCACAGTCAAAAGACATGATGCTGATGCTTTTCTATAGGATAGAACCAGATCTCCTTTGTTCACGACAGGTATAAAAGCTCCTTAGGTGCCTATAATTCAGGCATCAGGTTATTGTAGTATAATTGATTACCAATGTTATTCAGTTCACCTATTGGTGGTGTTAAGGTGTTATGGCTGATCTGTGTATATATATATATATATATATATATATATATATATATATATATGTGAGAGAGAGAGAGAGAGAGAGATTTAGCTCCTTCTTTATACTATTCCCTGAAATAATTAAACTCCAACAATAATATACAACACCATCCTTACCCACAGGGACACAAACTAATCATACAGTGGTCCTCTTAGCTTCAAGTCTCATTAGCGTAGCCGAGTTACAACAAGCTGATATCGCATAAAATCCGAAAGAGCCTAGAGCGAAGCAATGACAAGGACAAAACACTTGTGTTTACATTTTATTGCTCTTAAAAGATTCTCATTTATAAATGTCTGACATGATCATTTATATAGTATGATATAGTATATATGATCATTTATATACGTTTTAACATTTTACACACATACTGTCCATGCAGTAACTCTAGTCGAAACGACATACTATACATGCGCTCTCACTGAAGCCAGGCACATGTTCTGAACTGCTTAGAGAATTCCCTTTGTGTAGCTCTGTGTAACTGTTATGCTCATAATTAAATAACCAACTGTAAAAAAAATAAATAAATAAAATAAAAAAAATAATGTCTCGCTGTAAAATGAGTCCAGGTGGATGATAAAAGAATAAAACCACTCGGCCGGTTCGTTTGTTCCTGTAATACAGTTTGTACAGCCTGAAAGGTCAAATTATAACATTTGTTTTGCATTTCTATTTATTTCTCAGATTTGAATGTGAGGTTATTTTTTTTTGTAGAAATTATTTTTGTTCTTACTTAGATACAGGTGTTGTTTATTATTTATGTAATTTAACACTTTTTTTTAATTATTATTATTATTTTTTTTTAAAGATTGTTACTAGTGACTGCCTCAACTGCTATGTTGCTGTGCTGGTTTACGTTAAACTGAATTGTTGCCTTCATACGTCAGAGTGTTCGCTTCTTCTTTTTTGTTTGTGTGCCTTGTTACTGTTTACTGTAACCTTGTATTTTTATTTATCCTAAAGCATAGGCATCGATTTGATTTGTGATGCTGTGCAATTTCATAAGCTTTATTAACTGTGCAAGATCAGAAAGATTTTCCCCCAATAAAGAAGCCCATGTTTGACCACATATGAGAATTCTCAAAAAAAAAAAAAAAAAAAAAGATAAGAAAGGCTTTTGCATGAAGTATATTACTGTTATCTGTATTTCATTTATGACTAGACAAAATGATAATATTCTATAACATTCAGAATATTGCTAATAGTGTCGTGCTTGCAAGTTACAGTACTTGCAAGGAAGCAGTTATATTGCAATTCAACCTGAAATACAAATTATTATTATTATTATATTATTTCCTGTCCTGAAGCAAATTAGAGCTGTCGCTAGAGATATCACAACTTCTTGATTATAATTTCAGTTCAATTAAATTAAATTAAAATTTTCTTAAATACACTTTTCAAAAAAAAAATGTTGCACACTCTAAGATTTCATTCATTCACCCTTAGCTTTGATTACAGCACACACTGTGGTGTCCAGTTCATGTGTGAAAATGATTCCTCCTTCTAAGCCCTGGAATGTGCCTGTGCCATCAGGGAAGTGAATCCGATACCTTGGGCATTCAGTACATGCAGGTCATCAGCTGACTTTATTTTATTGTCACATACTGTAACAGCAACAGAAGTAACCCCAGATCATAACACTGCCTTTAGAGGCTTGTACAGTGGACACTATGCATGATGGGTACATCGCTTCATGCGCTTCCCTTCTTACCCTGACACGCCCATCACACTGGAATAGTATCAGCCCATAATCTCATCAGACCACATGAACTTTTTGCATTGCTCTAAAGACCAATCATTATGCTCCTACCAAATTTAAACCTTATTTTTTTCTAATGAGCATCACTACAAGTGGTTTTCTTATGGACACACAGCTGTTTAGTCCCAATCATGTTGTGACTTATCACAGTACGTGTGCTCATTGAATTGTTTTCACTATTAAACATTTTTGGTTTTTACTCTTGATTTTTTTTTACTATGCAGCTTCATTAAGTGTTTAAGTGATCTCCATTCATGTTTTTTTTCTTTCACCACATTTCTTCCACATAAATTGGCTGTTCAGCACTATCCTTCCAGGTTTTGATAATGTGTTCAGGAGTCCCTAACCCAGTTACAGTAAATTTAAATCTCCTTTGTTGTTTTCTTTGCTTGATGCAGCCCAATAATTTGACCTATCTGTAATTGTAACTTTTTTGGCCGGGCAAGGGTGTACTACTCAAAAATAAATAAATAAATACATAAATACATAAAAAATGAACTGACTTGAAAGATACATATACATTTGATGGCATTCAAGTCAAACCGGGACTAAGTGTTCCCTTTTGGTGGTGGCAGTGGTGGCTCAGAGGGCTAAGGCACTGAGTTACTGATCGGAAGGTAGGCGGTTCAAGTCCCAGCTCCACCGAGGTTGCCACTGTTGGGCCCTTGAGCAAGGCCCTTAAGCCTATCTGCTATGTGAAGAAATAATTTCACTATGCTGTAATGTACGTATATGTGACAAATAAAGGTTTAACTAAAACCTAGTCCACACATATACAGGTATGGCTTTCGTTCATGCAGCTGTTTTACATCACCTAAAACTGACTTGTTGGAAAACTCCTTGCAGTGTGAAGATATTTATATCAGAATGTGATGTACTCTGTGATAAACTTTTTTCACCCTTCTGATTGGTCAACATGCCCATTGCGTTTTGGGTTATATCACCACCTGCTGGTTTGGCATGCTTTGATGGCATGTTTTGGCATTTTCACATTGACAATATTTGCTCATATCCAATGGGCGCTGCCTGACCTTTCTCTATGATGATGCCTGGGCCACTTCATCATATAGTTTAACTTGTGGTAAATTATCCATAGTTTATTTTGAGTTGTAACCAGTGAAGTCACAGTATATAGAATATACATAGGGGTATGTGGGTGGCATGGTGACATATTTGTTAGCACTGTGGCCTTGCAGCTCCAGGGTTGAGATTCCCACCTCGGGTCTGTGTGCTTGGTGTGTTTCCTCCCAAAGATTAGGCTAACATGTCACATCTGTACACTAACAAATTTGATATCCAGTATCCCTGGTCTGTATAGCAGGGATGCAGCAAACCAATCCATGGGCTTTTAACACTATGCAAAGGAAAGTATATGCTTCTTTCTATATTTTCATGTTATCTTTAGTCCTGGAGATGAAGTTACATTTGTGCTGCTGTTAATAACCTCAGCCCAGGTCAATGTGCAATAAATAAGAAATGAATATCCAACACATCATCTTTTTTCACCATTAATCTTTTCTGTTTTATTCCTGTATAGTTTTCCTCTCTTCCTTGCTGAAGCTTTGAATTATTTTGCTTTGGATATTTTTTTTTATTAACAAATGACTTCAGTTTGGGTATGTTATCTGTACACAGTTACGATCGGTATAAGCACCTCCTCCATTCTTCTTATCATTACAACACTTGGCAGACACCCTTATCCAGAGTGACTTATATTTTCTATCTGTTTGTACATCTGAGAGTAAAGGGCCTTGCTCAAGTGGCAACTCAGTGGTCATGGGATTTGAACCAAGGAACTTCTGAACTATAGTCCAAGGCCTTTGCCACTGAGCTATCCCAGCTGAGAGACTTCCCTTATTCTGGCTGTAAATGAAATCATTTAATTTAATAATTTTAACAGAGAAAAAATTCACACGATTTCTGTGTTTTTTTCAACAGACAACACAATATACTTTAACTTTGTGGGATGTGAGACAGGATCAGTCACATGGTCAGCTAGTCAACCATGCCAGAATGCAGACATTAATTAAAAAAGAAAGAAACACACACACAAACAAACAAAAAACAACATTAATTATGAGTAATTATGCTTTAAATATATTTTTTGTCTCCAGGTAAACCTTTAGATATACATTTTATAATAATAATAATAATAATAATAATAAAGTAATTGTCATAATTTCCTTTTTATACTCATCAAAACCATTTATTTTTTATTATTTTGATAAATCTGTTCATTGAAAAGCGTCCTAACAAACGATAAATAAATGAATACAGTACAGACCAAAAGTTTGGACACACCTTCACATTCAAAGAGTTTTCTTTATTGTGTTCTTCAGCCCAAACGCGTCTCTTCTGCTTGTTGCCTGTCCTTAGCAGTGGTTTCCTAGCAGATATTCTACCATGAAGGCCTGATTCACACAGTCTCCTCCAGTTGTTCTAGAGATGTGTCTGCTGCTAGAACTCTGTGTGGCATTGACCTGCTCTCTGATCTGAGCTGCTGTTAACCTGCGATTTCTGAGGCTGGTGACTCAGATGAACTTATCCTCCGCAGCAGAGGTGACTCTTGGTCTTCCTTTCCTGGGGCGGTCCGCATGTCAGTCAGGTTTCTTTGTAGCGCTTGATGGTTTTTGTGACTGCACTTGGGGACTCTTTCAAAGTTTTCCCAATTTTTCGTACTGACTGACCTTCATTTCTTAAAGTAATGATGGCCACTCGATTTTTTCCTTCACTTAGCTGCTTTTTTCTTGCCATAATACAAATTCAACCTCTTTGAATGAGAAGGTATGTCCAAACGTTTGGTCTGTACTGTATTTGTTTTAAATGTACGTTCTTGTTATATGTTGCAGGAAGTTACAAAGCTATCCCTTTATTTACATTACATTATTATTAATGTTATTAATTAATAATTAGTTTTTTTACTCTTAATTTGTACGTGTTTTAATTGGACTGGCCTTAGCAACCTGGCTGTATCTAAGGCCATAAGTTAAAAACAAAGGCAAAACAGGAAGTCAACTAGCAACAGTTGCCAGCGCGACCTAGAATGCGACTTCATGAATGGTCTGCAGCTTTCCGCCGGTGGAATTCTATTGGTCGTTTTTGCGATCCATCTTTCCATTCTGTGTCCCGCCTACCACACCGCCCCCCCTCCTTGATCCAACCGTCAAGTCAGCTACGTCACCTGGAACTCCGGAGGCCGCGGTGGAAGATTGGCAGATTACGCCATGTGTTCTCCGCACGCGCGCGACACGATTGGGCGAGAGCGGGCGCGAGCGCGCAGCTCCCTCGCTCGGCGCCGCCCCCACCGCCCCGCCTCGTTGGCGTCTGGATTGGGCCATGCTCGGTCGGGGCCTTCGTGCGCGTGCACCGATTTCCGATTCTGCCTGCTACGCTTGTTGCGTGCGGCCCCAGTGTGGGTGTGAGGAGCTGCGTAGATTGCGTAAGGGAAAAGAACCCAGAGCGAGCGAAGAAAGCACAGAGCAACGGACGGGGAAGGGAAAAAAAAGAAGAGCGGAGTGCACAAGAGGATCTCAGGCTCTCGGAAGGATATATCTTTTTTTAAATCTTGGGTGTTTTTTTTTGAAAGAAAAAGGAAAATAATCAGTGTGCATGGAGTTACGTGGAGCGGAAGGGATATCAGGGTTTAAATCCGGCGACTGGAAAAAAATCTCATTCGTCTCGTTGGGTGAAAGCGAAGGGAGCCGCCATGGCCGGAGCTGCTGCATCTCCACCTCACAGTGTGCGGAAAATATGAAACCTAGCCCGGAATTATATTTATAACAAGAAGAAAAAGGCAAACTCCTTGTTTTCTTAAGAGGCTGTTGAGTGTCTTTTGTGTGTCAATAATAAGACAAATAAACAGAAGAAACCGGTGAGTTCGAGGCCCTGCTGTTCTCTGCTTAGTTACAGTTTTCCTTGACAACAGAGTATTCAGGATTTAAACGACTAAATACACCATACAAGCGACGAGACAGGAAACACACACACACACACACACACACTGTGGACCTGAAGGGAGAAGGAGGACAGCTGGTCTGGAAGAAAAACCGAGTCCCTCTTCCCTTCACCCCCGTCCTCAATTTTCACCCACTGCTCAGAGATTACAAGTCGAGCCTTGGACACAGTTGCCCTGTCTCTGTCTCTCACACACTCACACACACACACACACAGGTTGGAGTCGGTGGTGTTGGGGACTGGGAGCATGTCGGGTCGGCCCAGGACCACGTCCTTCGCTGAGAGCTGCAAACCTGTGGCTCAGCCTTCAGCGTTCGGCAGCATGAAAGTCAGCAGTGAGTATCTGTGGGCAGGGTGTGAGGGAGGGACAGGGACATACACACTCACACACTTTACATCTATGTACTCACATTAATACACATGTCACATCACATCACATTAATACACACATCACGTCACATTAATACACGTCACATCACATTAATACACACGTCACATCACATCACATTAATACATGTCACATTAATACACACATCACATTAATACACATCACATTAATACACATGTCACATCACATCACATTAATACATGTCACATTAATACACACATCACATTAATACACATCACATTAATACACACGTCACATCACATCACATTAATACATGTCACATTAATACACACATCACATTAATACACATCACATTAATACACACGTCACATCACATCACATTAATACATGTCACATTAATACACACATCACATTAATACACATCACATTAATACACATGTCACATCACATCAATACACGTCACATCACATCACATTAATACACGTCACATTAATACACATCACATTAATACACACATCACATCACATTAATACACGTCACATCATTTCACATTAATACACATCACATTAATACACACATCACATTAATACACGTCACATTAATACACGTCACATTAATACACATCACATTAATACACATGTCACATCACATCACATTAATACACGTCACATTAATACACACGTCACATCATTTCACATTAATACACATCAAATTAATACATGTCACATTAATACACATCACATTAATACACATGTCACATCACATCACATTATTACACATCACATTAGTACACACATCACATCACGTTAATACACACGTCACATCACATTAATATGCAGCACATTAATGCACACATCACATCACATTAATACACACATCACATTAATACACACGTCACATCACCTTAATACAAACGCCACATCACATTAATACACGTCACATTAATACACATCACATTACTACACACGCCACATCACATTAATACACACGTCACATCACAACACATTATTTCACACGCCACATCACAAAACATTAATACACACGTCACTTTAATGCACATCACATTAATATACATCACATTAATGCACATACACACGTCACATCACATTAATACACGTCACATTAATACACACGTCACATCATGTTAATACACACATCACATTAATACACAGCACATTAATACACGTCACATTAATACACATCACATTAATACACACATCACATCACATTAATACACGTCACATTAATACACACGTCACATCACCTTAATACACATCACATTAATACACACGTCACATCACCTTAATACACATCACATTAATACACACGTCACATCACATTAATACACATCACATTAATGCACACGCCACATCACATTAATACACGTCACATTAATACACGTCACATCACATTAATACACACGTCACATCATGTTAATACACACATCACATCACATTAATACACAGCACATTAATACACATCACATTAATACACGTCACATTGATACACATCACATTAATACATACATCATATCACATTAATACACGTCACATTAATACACACGTCACATCACCTTAATACACATCACATTAATACACATGTCGCATCACCTTAATACACATCACATTAATGCACACGCCACATCACATTAATACACGTCACATTAATACACATTAATACACGTCACATCACATTAATACACACGTCACATCACAACACATTATTTCACACGTCACATTAATACACATCAGATCATTGCACACATCACATCACATTAATGCACATTACATTAATACACACGTCACATCACATCACATTAAAACACATCACATTAATACACATCACATTAATTCATATGTCACATCACATTAATACACACATCACATTAATACCCATCACATTAATACACACGTCATATCACACCACATTAATACACATCACATTAATACACACGTCACATCACATTAATACACACGTCATATCACATTAATACACCTCATGTTAATACACCTCACGTTAATACACATCACATTAATACACATCACATTAATACACAAGTCGCATCACATTAATACACACGTCATATCACATTAATACACCTCATGTTAATACACCTCACGTTAATACACATCACATTAATACACATCACATTTATACACAAGTCGCATCACATTAATACACACGTTAATACACATCACATTAATACACATCATATTAATACATACGCCACATCAAAACACATTAATACACATCACATAATACACATACGTCACATACACATCACATTAATACACACATCATAGACACATTACATGAATATACATAACATTAATATACACATCATATACACATTACCATTAATATACATCACATTAATACACATCACATTAATACACATCGCATCACATTAATTCACACATCTATATACATGATTTCATTACATCTGACTTACACCTGCCTGTAGCCAGAGGTTCAGTCCTCTTATTTATTTATTTATTCATTTATCATTAACACACATTCTTCTAGAAGGGTTCAGTATTATTATTATTATTATTATTATTATTATTATTATTACACCACTTTGCACTTATTAAGCATTTACCTTTTTTAAGGGGAAAATGGTGAAGGCACTGATTTGAGATGATATGACATCATGATAATTTGTTGCCTTGTGTTCACATGGGTATTGTGGATTTTTAAGCAGTATTTCATTTACTTATTTATTTTAAACAATTGCAAACTGACTAGAAGGAGCCGTGACACTCCGGAGCAGCCCGGGTAAAAGGCTGGCGAAGTGGCCATCTAACACAGACATCGTGATACGTTGTTTCATGACATTTAAAATCCAGAGTAAACGATCCTGCAAATACCTTGGGAAAACATCTGGTCCGAGTGATCATTCACTTGATTGAGGATGGTTTTTGGTGAAGGAAATGGTAACGAGACAAAATTTTTAGAGATTGACCAATTCTGTTTGTGGAGATCTTATAGATCACACTTGATCCCATTGTTATCTATTATGATGTACATATGTACATTATGTTGGATTAGCAGGAATCTGGATCTGGTGATCTCATGGATCACATTTGATCCGTCTGATTTGGGTTTTTCTCCTTTTTATTTATTTATATTTTTTAAAACGTGGATCTCACATCACGGACATATTCACGATTTTGTTGCGATCATATTGATCATAATCCTTGAGACCGAGATCCAAAAGAGTGTCAAATTTGTGTTGAGGTTGAACTCTGAAGTGACGCCGTCGTATACCGTAATTCAGACTGGTGATCTAGATTGTCCCGATGATCTGGATTATTTTTGTGTGTGTGTGTGTGTGTGTGTGTGTGTGTGTGTGTGTGTGTGTGGGTGGGTGGGTTATAGCTGTACATACATATAGCTTCTATATTGTTTATGCAAAACTGACTGTGACATACACGCTTTTTCTCGATATCCCAGAAGAAGGACTTGGTTCGAGCATCACACCTAAGCTGCTGATGATTATTCTCCTATAACAGCATACCCGCAAAGTAGCACATGGTTTTTAAATACACATTGCTCTGCAGTTTTTCATTCATATAAAATCAGGTGTCACTATAAACCTGTAAAGTGTGTATATGATTCGTGGTTAACTTCAGAGTTGTTGTTGTTGATGATGATGATGATAATGGTGATGTGCCGTAATCAGCGCTGATGCTCCTCGAAGCTGGTGACATTATTTCCGAAGCAACACTTGCACACGGTAGGTTTCGCTTTAGTCACCTAGAGAGCGAGGTTTGTCAGATATAGTGCTAGACTTTTTCTCAGAATTGTTAGGAAGAGGGAACCGATGCTCGTCAGTCCACAGAGGGATGATGGATAACGATCTCGAGAAATTTCTGTGCAGCAGCAGCAGCAAGCGCAACAAGGAGATACATCCGTTTACATTTACAGCATTTACCAGAAAACCTTCATCTAGAGCGAGTTACAGTTTCATCTCATAAACAGTTGAAGGTTTAAGGGCCATGCTCAAGAGTCCAACAGTGGAAGCTTGGGAGTGCTGGAGTCGCAGCTGACTTCAATGTTCATGCAAATGCAGAAAAGAAATAAATAATAAATAAATAAATAAATAAATAATCCAAAAGCATGACTTTCATGCAGACTGCTTGTTATTGATTTATTTTCTACATATAGCATTAGGTAATTAAGTCAGCTGTTATTTTAAGACATGAAGGTCAGCTGATCTGGAATAGTTCTTGTAAGAACAGTATTGTGTCGAGTGCATTTGTAAAACTCATCAAGCTCCATGATGAAACCGGCTCTCATGAAGACCTTCCCAGGAAAGCAAGACCAAGACATAGTCCTGCTGCAGAGGAGAAGTTCATTTAGAGTCACCAGCCTCAGAAATCACCAATTAACAAACCTCAGATTAGAGATGTTGTGAAGGGGTTTGTTCAAATTCAGAATGCTGTCATTAGGCACATGCACACAGTCATACACGGTGTGATATAAAGTGAAATGCTTGTATGACCGCTGATGACCTAAAATAAAAATAGAGGTTCAAAGAATATAAAGTATGAAATAATAAAAAATATATAATTATACATGTAATTAGAAAAGGAGAAGTATAGAAAAAAATGTAGAAAAACATTAGCTGTAAAAATGTACAATATGTACAAATAATAAAATACAATAGAATTGAACTGAAATGGTATTTGGATATAAAAAAGCCATAAGCCGGTGTAGAAAGAAATAACAATCAAGAATGACCATGGGATTAGAAAGGTGTGTCCAAACTTTTGATTGGTAGTGTATATATATTAAGTATTAATATCATAAGGTCACATATATCATAAAATATCCAATCCAGTCTCTTCTTTCTGTTTCATTGAAACATTTCCTGTCCAATTTTCCCCCTCTAAATTCAATTCTAAGCTTTGGATTGAATTTAATTTCTTATTTTGTTCTCTGATATCTGATATATTTTTTCTTTCCCTCCCTGAGTATTGTATCAGTGTCATCCCTGGTTGTTATTACCGAGCTCGACATCAAAGTGTTATTTCTTTTTATTGCATGAATATTGCTTGGGAAAGGAAATGGAACAGTTTTTTTTACATTCCATATCAAAGTTAATTTATTCGTTTTTATTTATTTTTTCTGCTCTGATTTTTAAGGTGTTTCGGTAACTATATTCTTTCTGTAAGAAATTCATTGTGTCTTAATAGTTGCTGATCAGAACTACATCGCTGTGGTTTGTGAAATTTTCGCGAGGAAGCAGCCGACCCGCGACCAAAGTAGCGTAGAGAGATGATTTATGCTCGGCTCAGGGTAAGGAAGAGTGAGTAACAGGCTGAGGAAGGCGTTCTTTCTACAGTAAATTCATCACACACACACACACACACACACACACACACACACACACACACACACACACACACACACACACATGGTGTATCTAAAACAACCCTCATACAGTTACAGTGCTGAAAGTCTTAATCCATCATAATCACTTTATATATTGTTTAGTGTTGAGTCGGGTATTAATCCAATACCCCGAAATATTTCAGTAGAAATAGTAGATAATCAGTCAGTAGATAATCAGTCAGTAGATAATCAGTCAAAATATACAGATTTAATGCACAAGTCGTATCTGTGAATGTTCGGGCTCCCGGCAAGGGGTCGCCACAGCGGGCATTGGTCCGCACATACAAGCTTGGCACAGGTTTTACGCCGGATGCCCTTCCTGATGCAACCCTCCCATTTTACCCGGGCTTGGGATCGGCACTATATCCAGTGGCTGGGGTTTGGGCACCGGCTGGGAATCGAACCCGGGCCTTTTCCATTCCCTTTCATTTGCAGTCCTTTTCCCATTCACTTTCCTTTTTATTCTCTTTCCATTTCCATTCCTTTTCAAATTCCCTTTCCGTTCTCTTTCTATTTCCCATTCCTTTTTATTTCCATTCCCTTTCCATTACCTTGAATTTTCAATTCCGTTTTCTTTGCTTTTCCTTTTCTCGTTACAAAGTTTCCTTTACGTTTGAATATTTTCCTTTTTCTTTCCTTTCCATTAAATTTTTTTATTCATTTCCTTTTGCTTTGATTTCCTTTCAATTTCTTTTAAGATCTCAGTGAAACATCCTCGAGTTTCTTGTACTTTTTGCGCATTGTTTCCTAACGTTGGGGGTGCCATTATTTCCTACAAACCGCTGCGTTACTGGTACACGGGACTAAGGTGCGTGACATGTCCCGTTCACGTTGTCATTGTATTATACGCTACAGGAGGCCGGGCGAGAGGCCGAGTGCTTTCAGCTCCTGTGATTTTAATATTTAATCAGATGGAGGTGTCTCTCTCTCTCTCTCTCTCTCTCTCTCTCTCTCTCTCGTCATGTACGGGTTTCGTCGTTACACCCCAAAAAGCAGTGTACGTGTGTGTTCATTCAGAATGACATTATACTTCCATGTATACACCGAGTACCTCTCTCTCTCTCTCTCTCTCTCTCTCTCTCTTCGCTGCGTCAACTGATGAACTCGTCATTTCTCACCGATTGGGTCATCAAGATAATAAAGTAAAGAAACCTCTCTCGTCTGTAGCGTGGGGTCGGGAGAGATAAAACGTCAGCTGTAACCACACGCTGTTATCTTCTGCGTGGTGTGGGTGTGTGTGGGTGTGTGCGTGCGGTTTGTTCTACTTCACACACTTCCTGTTTCACCTCGTGTGTTTGTGCAGGGAATATAATTCACAAATTTAATCTCATCCTGATAGTTGTTTAAAACGTCACTGCATCTAGATTATGATATTTAATTACATTTATATCACTAGTTACACACACACATGTGCACACACACACACACACACACACACTTGCACACACACACAGAGAACATTCTGCTCACAGGGAAGTGCCCATCGATTTATTTACTCAATGCAGCTTGACTAAAGACATAAAAATTGAACAGATTTCATAATGAGATTTTTTTTTGTTTCTTGAAATTTTTACGCAACTGTACGGTGGAATCCGAGCAACTCAAAAAAGCATAAAAAAAATAATGTCTCAGAGCAACGCTCTTTAATATTTGCACGTATCATCTTTTCGAGACGCTCCTCCCTCATGAGTTTACTTCCTGGTCTGTTTTTTTCCCCTCTCAGAAAACTACAGGCGAAATGATTTACTGTTCACGATCGTCTGATGATTTTAGTCCTGATCCATATGTGTGATTTTTTTATTTTTATTTTTTAATAAAAAACAAAAACATTTATACACAGGCAGATATTCTCATGTTAGAAAAAATAAAAAGATGTTTGATTGCTGTGTTTAGTCTGTGTGTGTGTGTGTGTGTGTGTGTGTGTGTGTGTGTGTGTGTATCCGTGCTCCTCTGTCAGATAACAAACACTTCCTGAGTAACGAAATGAAAAACGGATGCCTCTCGCATGCTTTGAGAACATTGTGTCGTGTTTGGTTTTGGAGATTTTGTAATTACACGTCAAACAGGATCCAGGATCCAGCGTCTCTGTCTTTAGAGTCGGATGCCGGCGAGCAAATACTTTTGGCAATATAGTACAGTATATGTCATCGTTTCTGATCACCACTTTTTTTTTTTTCTTCCTTTCAAATTTGCATGTAGCATCTTTGGCAAAGTCATTAACACCGCCACACAACGAGACCAATTTTAAGACCAGTTTCACTTTAGGCGTGGTTGATTTGTACTGCGCCCAGGACCACGATTGCTCCTCCTTCCCCAAACCTCGCTGGAAGGCGTTCACATTATAATTTCTTTTCTTCATATTCAGGTACATTTGAATATTTACACCCTCCAATACAACAGTGTGTGTACGCTATTAAACACAAAGCGAAGAAGAGAACAACAACGTTTTATATTATTGATGTTTCGGATAAAATGTCAAGAGGAACGCTCTCGAGGATGAGATTGCAGCGTGCTACGTGCACACAGGAATGATATCGCGTCCACTTCCGTCCTCAGGTTCCATCAGATTCCGAGACAACATAATGTTGTACCGGAGGGTGAAAATACCCAAATGTACCCGAGTACAGAGAAAAAAAACTAAGAATAATAATGTGAACCCTGGCCAGCGAGGTGTGGGGAAGGAGGAGCAGTCGTGGTCCCGGGCACGATACAAAATCAATCGCACCTAATGTGAAACCCTGCTTGAAACGCGAGGACAGTTCCCGATCATGGAACATTTGTCTTCTCACTGATCAAACTGAACCTGACTTTGAGGTCAAGTATTCCCGGGAACCAAATGATCCCAAGGCCCTGCTATCTTTATGCAAGCTTGCGTCATGTAAAGATTAACAGTGCCGGTCTACTATCACGATTTATTTCAGTCTTGAACAGATTCAGAGCGTCAGATCGTCAGATTCTGATGTCACGTTACTCCTTTGTCGGCGCAACTCATAAACACAAAGGTTTAATGTGGTAACCTGCGTGACCTCAGACTGACCCGTGATTGAAAACAACCATGTTATAAGATCCCAAGCGTGGATCTTATTAATCAGCGGAATCAAGAACTCTAGCGTTTTTTTTTCCTACTCGTGTTTGTAAGAATGTGACCCTGTGTCGTGACGGATATACACTTCCCTTTGATCTTGTCTCATTTATTCCTTTACAGAGCGCATTGAAAGCCTCCTTAACCTTTGGTTAAAACAAACCAAAAAAAAAAAAAAAAGCGACCGGGCCTTTTGTTCCGTACATCACAAGCAGCCGAACCGGTGAATCGTAAAAGCATATCAGTGGGGAAATTACGCTCTCAGCGCCGGAGCAGCCTTTTCTCCGCCTCCCATAACGCAAGTCTGTCGCGAGCGGATAAGTACGGTTACGCAACGTCGGTTTGATATCTGAAAGAGTCGTTCACGCTCAGTCTTTCTCGTTCTGAAAGATATATTTTATTCTTCTTTCATGCTCTGGTAGTTTCTTCGAGCTGGAATTCTGGATCAGCTGAAGATCTGGACATGAAGGAATTCCCATGTGCGCAGTGGGAAGCACTCTCTCTCTCTCTCTGAAATGGCATTTTATCCCCACGGGAGGTCTTCTTCTCACTGAGCTCTTAAAGCCTGACACACTGTACGAGGACGCATTAGTACTCGACTGAGTGCCCTAGTTTCTCGCGCTGCCTCATTCTCTCGTCTTGTGAAGATGAGTCCATCTGCTAGATTTACTCATCAGTCTTTCTTTTCCTTTTTATTTTTTTCCCCTACTCGCTGTATCTGTTTCTCCTTGGCGTTCTCTGATCTGATTGGTCAGAAGGTGTGGATTATTTTCATACAGTATATATCAAGTCTATATCAATTTCACCCTTCTTTAAAAAAAAAGAAAATGGTTTCATTAGTAACAGCTCCTACACAGGGTTTCGTGTATACGGCATTGTGACACTCGACATAATCAAGACTAATAGCAAACAGGTTAAAAAAAGTTGTTGTTTCATAAAGAAACACAGCTATTCTTTGACCTTTTATGAAATGTTTATGGTAGATGATTCAGGTGTTTTGTAATGGTTGTAGATGCTTTAGACAGGAAAGTGGTGAAAAAAGAGGAGGATTAGACTTAAAGGGTGAAAAGTGACATCACTAAAGGGAGAGAGAGTGTATGAGGGAACAATAAGATGGCAAAAAAGGTGAGACAGAAAATAAGAGCGATAGAGAAAAAGAGAATAAGTGAGTGAGAGAGGGAGACAGTGTGAGACCAAGACAATGAAAAAGAGAGACAATAAGTGAGAGAGATTGAAAGAGAGAATGACAGGTGAGTGTGTGTGTGTGTGTGTGTGAGTATATAGCTAGACAGACAGCAGGAGAGAGACACAATGAATGAAAGAACAAGATGGCAAACAAAAGTGAGACAGAAAATAAGAGCAATGGAGAAAGAGAGACAATAAGTGAGTGACAGAGGGAGACGGTGCGAGACCAAGACAATGAGAGAGAGAGAGAGAGAGAGAGAGATTGCTTTGGCAACAAATACCAGTGAAGCACTATTAAACTGAACAGTAAGCAAGATAGAGACAATGAGAGAAAAGGCATGTGTGTGTGTGTGAGAGAGAGAGAGAGAGAGTAAGCCAGCAGGGCAGTAATCACTGTGTAAAAGCAGAATAAAACACTCAATTCTGCTTTTTATATGAAGCGAAAAACAAAAGTCTTTATTCATCCTGGAGGGAAATCTTATTACCAACGGCTACAGAAATAGAGACGAGTAAAACAACAGCAGTGCGTGTAAAATAAATCAGCAGCAGGCTACAGTATATAAATGTAAATAAAAAAAACAAGATATAAGAAATACAAGTGCAGAAGGTTATAAGATCCTGAAAATGTTCTTATAAACTGCATGCTTTGGCATGTTATGTTTTTTTTTTTAATTTATTTGTCGTTTGATTTTGAGTTAAAAGGTTGAGAAAAATGTAAGATTTTCCAGACCCACTTCTCTTGGTTTTATATTAAGTGGGTCACATGACCTTAACGCATGCGTTCACCTTAATAACTGAAAAGAGCTAAAACTTGAGCCTTCAGTCCGCCGAGTATTATTTTTTCATCTCTCTCTCTCAGCTCATGATGTCGCTCTGCTGGTTTATCAGTATTAATTATAATTCACTACATCACGCTTTTGAGTAAATAAGCGCAAAGAAATGGCGCAGGATTGTAAATCCGGGTCTAACGGAGCCGAGACGCGCGGTACACCAGCGGGAACACGGGATCATATTACACTAGCAGTTTAGTCTAAAGTCAGAGATTAGCTCAGAGTGCCGAGTCAGCGTCTCTCTTAAAGTTAGTACAGATCCGTATTTGTGGCGCTCGGGTTCGTCCGCGCGCCTCGTCTTTTGATCCGGGTTTATCCTGTTAAATCTGCTCCGTCTCTACAGACACAGAGGAGACGGGACGCCGCCGCGGCTTTTTAAATGCTAAAACAAGAGTCTTCATTGTTCCTGGACAGCTGCCTTTTTTTCCTCATAAACAAACCCGGACGAGTCGTACGGCCCACTTCAGATTTCCGCCACCTCCTCTGATGTGCTGCCCAGACCCCTGGGTGTGTGTGTATTATAAAAGAGAAATGGTGCAGGTTCTCTGTAGTGGATAAAGCATTAACTCAGACAGCTTGCTTTCTATGTGGTCTATCAAGATTTAAAATTTCAGAGGAGAAATTTCAGCGGGCTTGGGCACGGTTCCCGAGCGCGGAATGGTCGTGACCCAGACTTTGGGTCAGAAATGACCCGGGGGCGCTGATGTGAAAACGCCCAAATTAGAGTTAGCAGCATGCACCCAAGTGCTTGCAAACCGATCAAATTGAACTCAGCTCAATTTTCTGAGGCGGTAAAAAACATTTGTGTTTCTTTATAATCCTACAGGAGGTACACTCTGAACTATTCCCAGACTGGCATCCTGTGTGTGTGTGTCTGTGTGTGTGTGGCAGGACTGAATAATTTACCATTATTTACCATTTTATTTATATTTGTTTTATTTGTTTATTTATATTTGCTCAAGTTTTAAGTTAAAGGTTAAACTCTCGTATTTGAAGTTAGTTTGTATTGTTTAAATGCTGCACTCGGAGAAAAATAACTTCATTTAATTAATCCTGTCTAATTCAGAACAAAGCTAATGTATTCAACTTTAGAGTCTTGGCACATTTTTTTATCGACTCACATTCCGAGCTGAATCATGTGTTTTATTAGAGACAGTCTAATTGTGTGTGTGTGTGTGTGTGTGTGTGTGTGTGTGTGTGAGAGAGTGTGTGTTTTGTGAGTTGTGTCTGCCTTTTACAGCGAACTACTTCATCATCCTTCTCATAAAACACGAAGCTGAACATCTTCTCCCCAGCAGAGTGATTTACTGTAACGAGAAAAGAGGAAGCGTCCTAATATAATTCCGGGTAGCCTGATTCAAAAACAGGATGTTACCGACACATGTCCGATCACCATCAGGGATAAAAAGTCACAGAGAAACAGAAGTGATGCAGACGCACGTCCGTCAGTCAGCGAGTCCGTGACGGCGAAGTATAACGATGGCGACTCTCCGAATCATTCAGCACTCGGGTTGTTCAGAACGCAGGCGGAGGCGCAGACAGTGGATCACCTCCTAATCGGATGACGAGTCGTTTTCAGTGTTTAGTCCATTTAAATCAACCTGGACAGGAAGCCGATCAAACTATTATTATTCGTTGCCACTATGTGTGTTGTTCTACTTTTTGCACTACTTTGATTTTATTTGGTTTGCGGTACCTGTAAGATGGAAAATATACACTTCATGAAGTATCCTGGAACTTCCGGTGCTTTCTTTTACTCTGGGGAAGATCCATAGATTATAGGAAATTGTCATATTTAAGCTTCAGATAGATAGAGAGAATCCGCACGAGGGAACGGAAAGCGAGCAGCGTGACCACAACCCTGATCATTTAGATTGGTGCTTTTTAAAAATGTTTTTTAATTTTATTTTTTTGGCGTTCAAGTCAAAGCTGGACTTTTGATTGCGCAGCACACAGTTATTAGAGCAAAAACTTTTATTTCTCTGTATAATACCCTACTACACTAATCTCAGTGTCTCACTAGTGCTCGAACAGCATCAAGGTAGAAAGTTTTATCGGTACGCCCGAGCCGTGGTCTGTCAGATTTATGTCTAAAACACTGGTCTCCAGAGAAATCCTGAAATCACTCAAACATATTGAAATGGTTATAAAGGACTGTATAACTCTCAGTCGAGTTCCTGTAACGTGCAAGTGGTGCTGGTGAATGATTGTGTGTTCACACAGACAGATGCGTCTCTTCCGAAAAAAACTTGGGTTATTTTCAAGGATCAGAGCTCTACGGAGCCCCTAAAGGGACATGGGGGGGGGGGGGGGGTGTTATGGGGGTAATTTTAGGGGAGCAACTTTTTTTTTTCTTTTTCCTAGCTTCAATTTTTTCCCCTCCATATCCCTTTAGGGGCTCAGTAGAGCTCTGAGCCGCCTCGCTTCACTTTATACCTACGGTATATACCTACGGTATAAAGTGTGCAACGGTTCAAATGTAAAGACTTCTGTAAATGTCTTTCTTGTTTACTCCTTCATTCACCAGAAAGTCCCGGGTTGACTCGAACACCCACCGTATTCTTGAAATAGTTCGTCTTAAATAACATTTACAAACTGTAGTTAGATTTGTGATCTCACATTTCATACAAACTTAATTCTTTTGATTGTGTAAAGTTGCTTTGCGACAATGTCAATTGTTCAAAGCGCTATACAAATAAAATTGAATTGAATTTCAATTTTCCGTCTTAATGTAAAATATCAAATAGTTGAAAATTTACTAAGACTTTGATTATTATCATTATTATTATTTTTTGTATGATTGTTTTTGTAGATTTTTTTAAAAGTATCAATCTCAGTGCGTACTCATTAATTACATTTTTAGCAGACCGTCCGTGATGCGTATCGTATAAATATATATTTATACAGATACACTGATATCGCGAGGCATTTTATCACTTTTCTGAGATGTTGAGATCAAATAACAATTACAAACTCTTTTAGCAGATTTTAGTTTAAAAAAATATATATATAATTCGGAATATTTCATTTTATTACGTGATTTATTTAAGTTTTTCATGACACCAGTCGAGGAAAAGTGTAGGAAACATCGGTGTGTGTTTATTAATCATATTTATGTTTACATGTTTATGTTTACATGTTTATAGTGCGGCAGCTATACATTCTAATAGATGCTCACATGTATTGTAGTGAACACTAACACTGTTTATTGAGCCACAGTGTAATTCTAATCATAATTATAAACGAAATAATAAACAGCCCCCCAACCCCGTGTGAAGTCGAGCGTATCTGTATGAGCCATAGAAAACGGCTGCTCTTGAGAAGCGCACAGGGTGTTAGGTTGCTGTAGACAAATAGGTTAACAACTAGAGAAAGAAAGTAATTTCCAAATCTCACGCAGAATCAGTTGAGTCAGAGTCTCACGTCAGTCGAGAGTTTCCTGCCGCTCGCTGAGTGTTTTAACAGGAAATTCTGAAAAACCTTCGAGTGACGTTTAAAGTCAGACAGACATTCATCCAGTGCTGTCACTGACATCACCACACAAATCTACACAAATACCCACAATGCAACAGGTTTAACTACACGTTTCTAATTCTGATTCTTGTCAGTAGGCCTGATCACCTGAAACTCAAAGTTTAAAGTTTAAAATGTCAAGATTTATTTAAACGAGTCAGCGTAGCGGTTAGCACTGAGCACCAGAGGTGGGTAGAGTAGCCAAAAAATTTACTCAAGTAAGAGTAGCTGTACTTCAAAATAATATTACTCAAGTATAAGTATAAAGTAGTCTTTTGAAAATATTACTCATGTAAGAGTAAAAAAAGTATTCTGTGAAAAGACTATTCAAGTACTGAATAACTGTTTCATCATAATGTCTGATTTTTTTTTTTAGAAATAATGTAAGCAGCCCAACAAAATTATAAAATAATATACAAATTGCAACATTTCCAAATAATAAAATAAAATAAATAAATGTAATAAAATAAATAAATAAAACCAATTATCTTTACAAAATAGCAAATTAAGGAATAAGAAACACAAATTTCCTAATCTCACTTTTTTCACAATATAAAGTTTTTGAAATAAATACCTACTGTAGGTAACATATGTATGTTTGTGCTGTGTAAGATATGCTGTATATTCATTTGCCCTGCACATGACTCAGCAGAAAATAACATTAGAACTTTACCATAAACTGTGTCCAACAGAACAAATGTAAGAAAATTATATATTTTTTAGCCTCTAGTTTATTTGCTAATTATATATATTAGATTAAATTAAGCATTAAACATTAAATAAAACAGCTAAACTAACCGCTACATGTTTGCTTCACTGTCTACCACTGCTGAAGCCCCCCCCCCCCCCCTTCTGTGTGGTCATGTGGTTATTGTTATTGCGGCTGATTGGTCAAATGGAGTCATGTGATTATTGTTGCTACATCTGATTGGTGAAACACAGTCACATGGCAGATCCACCTGCTGCATTTCTCTGGCAAACACAAAGAATATCTAAAGTGTAGAATAAACGGTTAGAAAAGTAACGAGTCGAGTGTAGCTGAGTAAGAGTAGTGTTACTTCTTCACAAATCTACTCAAGTAAAAGTAAAATGCATGGTGTGGTAAAACTACTCATAGAAGTAAATTTTTTGTTCAAAAAGTTACTCAAGTAAATGTAATGGAGTAAATGTGACTCATGCATTTGGGGATGTTGGGGGTTGGGGGGGGGGGTGTTGTGAGTTTGCCAATTTATTCGTACTTGTGACCTGTGGTAACGCTGTATCTTCCACACACGGGACTCAGTGAACTTTCAGCAGAAAGAGTGAAGATTCGGCGTGTTGTCGGTGTTTGATGTCTCATCGACGACTCGCCACTCATACGTATTCATCAGAGTCGAAAGAGATGTGTGCTTGCACTGGATTATGGGCCGTGTTCACACACTCCAAGAACGAGAACAACAAACGCTAAAAATAACAGCTATCGAGACATCTGGCTTAAATGGAGTGTGTGTTTGTGTTTCAGTGTTCTTTCATTGAACTTGTTTACTCTTAAGGAAGAATACTACTTTTAGCTGGACGAAGGACGAAGCGAAAAATCACCAGTGACGCAAGCGTACATGTCTGCCATCCAACGTGACTACTCGTTAAACATCACAGAGACGGCACAGTTTTCGTCTTCTGCTTCTTCTTCTTCCACAAATTTCCATCAAAGACCCGGTTCTGTCTTTCTCTCTCTCACACACACACACACACACACACACACACACACACACATAGACACACACACACACACACGTCTTCCTGCCTTTTGACTTCGACAGGTTTGTTTCTTCGTGTTCGCTGAGCCTAAGCTGAGCTTTTTTACGTGACAGAAAAAAAACATCAACCAGTTCTGTCTGGAGCGAAAGAGTTTCTGTTTTTTTTTTTTTTTTTGTGAGAACAAAGAATTCTGCCTGGAACATCTGCCGCGCTTAAACGCTGCCTAAACAGACGGCTTCATCTGCGTGTTTTTGTTCAAATGCCTCACACGAGAAAATCGTCCTTCCAGGCACGGCTCAAGAGGTGAAAAGGTCACCACGGCTTTATTCCACACCAGCAGTCCAGTTCTGAATCTGGATGCGACCGGATTCTTTTCGGAAATCTCTTACTCCTTTTTCGTTTCTTTAGAAACTTGTTTTTTCTCGTACTGACCTTGTGGAGCAGATTTCATCATGAGGAGAAAAAGCATGAAGGAAGCTGATAACACACTGCCGGGGTTTCGCAGCAAAGCCTACAACGATCCGTTTCCTTTGGCACAAATGCTATTTCTTTCCACCTGCCTTTTTTTTTTCTAAGTTTTAAATTTGCATCTTAAAAAGCCTAAGGATTTCAAGACACG
Source organism: Clarias fuscus (assembly GCA_030347435.1). Taxonomy (NCBI): domain Eukaryota; kingdom Metazoa; phylum Chordata; class Actinopteri; order Siluriformes; family Clariidae; genus Clarias; species Clarias fuscus. Next base: position 31,073,679 of record CM059209.1, read on the forward strand.
CTTAAACCTTCCAGAGCGTTTCATTACGCCTGGCTCGAGTGGAAAAACTCGGTGTGATTTGGATAAACAGAAGATGCAAAACGGCTGAAACGCATGCAAAACCGCCTGCTTCAAAGAGAGCAGTATTTAGTTTAAATGAAGCCGCAGGTTTTGGACGTAACTGCGCGGAGCCGCCAGTCATCGACTTGAGTCTAATATACACAACTTTTTGTTAAACCTCTTTTGTTAAAGTTTTTTTGTTTGGTTTGGTTTTGTTTTTCCTCCTCAATGTGGTCTGAGCCAGTTCCCACACACTAACCAGGTCTCTCTATCATGTGACACATAAACCACATAAGGAAGCACAAAAGGCTACCACGTGCTTCCTCTGAGAACCGCCGCTCAGGCCGTGTCACACAGGAAAGTGCTATCCGCCCTCTTCTACATACAGGAATAGGAGCGACTGCAGTGGACTCATACAGCGTTCTTTAAAACATTCGCACCATTCACACGTTTTACTGCGGATCAGAGTCTCATCACCGTACTGTGCTCAAAGTCGTCTGTAAATTTCAATCAGTTTTTCATCTCACCGCGTATTAAAAAAATGTGCCGCGCCATCTGTTGAATTCTGGAACGAACTAAAGTTTTTTGTTACCGTGAAGCATGCAGAATGAAGGTGTGAGATTTCAATCGCACACTTAAGCGCGTATTTAAAAAATGTACAGCCTTTGAGATAAACTAATGATTTCTTCAAAATCGATTTCCCGTTTAAATTTCAAAGTAGCGCGTCTTCTCATCTCGTTGGGCCGATTGTGATGAAACGAACCCTGTACGTTACCTCAAGCTCGCTCAAATACACCTCTGAAAACACCATTAAAATTCGTTCAGTAGTTCTTACGTAATGTGTGCAAAACAAACAGACAGATAAAAATTCCTAAAACCATCTTGATGTCTTCTATTACTCATCAAACGTCGCCCAAAATTATTCTTTCGCAAACATGTTCAATGTACTGACAACCTTACAGTTTTAAGGTGCGCAGGACCGTCTTGTTTTCCTAAGGATTATTCTTTTTTTTCCCACCCTTTTGGACTTTTCGGGGGTCTTAACATGCTCAAAAACTCATGAAACTTGGCAGACAGGTTGGAATCTGCTGCCATTCGAATGCCTGGGCGTCTGGGCCACGGGCGTAGATCGAGGGCCTCAGGGGCCCTCACAAGAGATTTTGCTCCATAACTCATACACACTTTCATGTAGGCACACGAAACTCATTTACACATTTAGAGCTCATCGAGCCGAACAACTTTCGCCCTGCATGTCCTGGGCTCAACTCAACAGCAGGGCGATTATTTTGAGTTGTTCGCAAAAACGTACCCGATGGATTTTGATATACTCCTCCTAGGGAATTTATACAATCGCTACCAAACCGGGCCGAAGAGATCTAAAGACATTGCGGATGCAAAATTGCCGAGGGATTTTTGATATCTCAAACGGGTCAGTTGTGATAATGTCTTAAACTTACACAGAAAAATGATTAATAACTTTCTGTGTGGCCTTATATTGAGTGACATTATATTCAGTGACACCTTCAGTGACATCACATTCAGGAACATCATAGCGTGATGCTTTTCTTCCAGCATCTGCGGCCTATTGTACACACATACACATCACTAATGTTAATACACACCATACACACAAACAAGCACAAACACAAGCACATTTACTCGTCACACAGACTTACATCCACACGTCACACACCTCTCTCACTCACTCTCACACACACACTAACCCTCACACACTAACGCGCACACACACGCACGCACGCATGCACACACACACTCATACATCACACACATGCACACATACATACACCCATATTACAAATTTTTACAGTAATACACGCACACACACACTAACGCACTCAACAAATATTTAGGGCCAAACTGACATTAGCCCTGCAATAGTGTGTGATGTGTGCAGGTTGTGCAGTGCAACTGGGTGGCGATGGCTTTTTCGAACACACTCAAATAACACACTCAAATAACACACAGTTTGTGCGGTGCGCCCGGGGTGGCGATGGTACAGGGTGCTTGGGCCCTTCATTGTTGCTTGCAACTATATTTATTTATTTATTTTTTCTCTAGTGTGTTTGAACAATAACCACCAAACAATAACGACATCTCTGTGAATTCGCTTGAGTGGATGTGCCTCAGTAACTCACATTCCACACATGCTTCTTGCTCGGGCCCCCGACCGACTTTAAAAAGCTCGGCAGCCTTTTAGAGACGCACGCCGTTTCCTGTGGTGTTCTGTAGCTGGTGGTTAGGAGTGTTTTTATTTATCTCAGGGAACTGCTGTCGGCTGAGGTCAAAAACATGACACATACGAGGCAGGCTTGTGAAACCGTGTGCGGTGCGCGATACCGTGATACACTCTCATCGCTTTGGGTCGCGTAGGGTACAGGGATGATTGAGGGGAGGGGGGAGTGTGGGCGTGGCCAGACAGGGGTAATATGAACAGAAGACATGTAACAAAGAGGATCAGAAAGGAAATGCATAGTTAAAGGTATCTATGTCAGGGTTTAACCTGGAGACGCCGAGTTTTCCACCTCGGTCACACTAGCCAGAGGACGTTAGCTACGATACACTCATTCTGTAGGAGACACTTCGTCCCAGGGACTGACGGCACGCTGGGATTTACACGCCAACACTAATGTAGAATTAGCGTAAATGTTTTAAAGCATTCAAGAAGAGGAAGAAGAAGAAGAGCCTCAAGGCTGAAATGAATCAATGCAGTGCTGTTTAATATCACAGGAGACCTGAGGCATGTTTACTCTGGAAATACAGAAAGGGTTATTAAGTAAAAACAGGAACAGGAGCACTTAGAGCGAATGATAGTAGATGGGAGTCATTTTCATTAAATATCTTTTATTTTATCAGAATAATCGTTTGCTGTTGATGGTGCTGTGAGTCTGTCTCCACAACTTCAGTCAAGTAGAGGGAAGAATTAATAATTAAAAAAAATATAAAAAAAACAAACAAACAAACAAAACAAGAAAATTCTTTACAAATGTGAATTTTTTACTATTTTTATTTTTTTTAAAGCAAAATCACCCAGTGTGTGTCTCCTGTCTGTGTCTTTTCTGTCTATTTGTGTCTCTCTTTCTGTGTTTGTGTCTTTGTGTCTGTCTGCCTATGTCTGTCTGTGTGTCTATGTCTTTGCCTGTCTGTCTGTCTTCCTTTCTTTCTGTTCTTGCGTGTCTGTCCTTGCGTGTCTGTCCTTGCGTGTCTGTCTGTCTGTCTTTCTGTCCTTGCGTGTCTGTCTATTCGTGTCTGTATGTCTTTCTGTCCTTGCATGTCTCTGTGTCTACGCGTGTCTGTTGGTGTGTCTGTCTGTGTGTCTTTCTGTCCTTGCGTGTCTGTCTGTCCTTCCGCCTATGTTCTGTCTGTGTCTATTCGTGTCTGTCTGTCTTTCTGCCTGTCTGTCCTTGCAGGTTTGTCTATGCATCTCTTTCTTTCTTTGAGTGTCTGTCTGTGTCTATGCATGTCTGTCTGCCTGTCTATCTGTTCCTTGTGTATTTGCATTTTTTTCCCTCAATATCACCCAGCTCTAACCAGTTTGTTGCTTTTATTTAAAATTATTATTATTATTTATTTATCACCTGGTCTTGAGTTTTTATCTTATTTTTTAAATTTAATTATAAGAATTTTTTTTATATTCCCCCCGTGTGAGTTTCTGCCGTGGTTTATCTTCCGGTCGCGTCGCTCCGATTACGCAATCTAACGCTAGCTGCAGACGAGACATCATTCACAGCTCGGTATCGTTTGTTCAGGAAGTCAGACACGCTTTCTCGCGTTGGTGTTTTCTTCCGTTGGCGTACAGTTAGTCACTTTAGTCCTGAAACACACCCCTGTGCTATAAGCGCACACTGTCCCCAAAAAATACCTTTTCTTTTTTCCATCAGTGTCACTACAAAGCTGTTTTCAGTTCAGATGTGCTCCTTATGTAATGAAACAGCAGGACTAACTTTGATCAGTATGCGTGAGCTTGCTACATTCACTACGGCCCGCCTCGCCTCGCCGCTTTGGACCTGAAAATCTTTTGATCGTCTTCCATAAGCTCCATCAGCGAGGGGCTGTTAGCGAGCCCAAGGCACACACTGATAACACACACACACACACACACACACACACACACACACACACACACACACACACACACACACACACACATCGACAACGCCATCACCTTGAATTTCCACTGAAACACAGCACATCGATCATTCCTTTGAGAATTTTTTTTTTTCTGATTAAATGTCAGTCGATTGCCCTGTCGACTGACATTTAATCAGAAAAAAAAAATTCTCAAATTAATTTCATTAAACAATGATTCATTAAACAATGCTTATGACTATTCAATTCAAAAAACTTTATTTATCCCTCGGGTGCAAATTAAGGCACTGAGAGTAGAAAAGAAAAACAATAAACCAACAAACATTTGTACATCAAGGCGTTTAGATAATTAATAAGCTTCCTAGGAAACAAATGTAATTTGACCATATCCTCTAACGGTTAAGGTTTGCTTTTATTTATGGCAGGTTTTCAAGTCAAACCGAGACTTGTCATGAAATTTTTTGTGAATGAAGCCATAAAACCTGTTTGTTTTTACGTTAACAGAAGACTTCAAGCATAGTTACGGTGATGAGACTCTTAAACGCGCCGCAGTAAAATATTTTAAAAGACGCAAATGTTTTAAAGAAACATCTCGGCCGAGGTGACTCAGAGCTCAACGCAGTCGTTCCTGTAAACATTCAGTGAGGGGAACGCCTGATCCTCAGTTCTTGAAAATCGACATGTAACTGATCACCAGCTCGCAGAAGAGACGCATCTGTACGTCGGAACTGTACACACAATCATTCACCTACACCACTACACTACTATTACAGGAACTCGGTCAGGAGTTATTTCCTTGTCCCGTGTACCGGTCCCTGACCTTGTACCGGTCCCTGACTCCTCTTGCATGCAGCGAACGTTCATTAGTGTGGATGCGTGTCCCAAACAGCATCTCTACTTGACCTGACGTGGGTTCCTCATATCACATCATGTGGTGTTTATCTCGATGTTTTTTTGCATCAGCAGCACTTTTTTTAAAACATACACCGCACTCGACTAAATCTCGTAACTTGACCTCTGACCGAAACAAAACGAAGTAAACACGTCTCCAACACAGAATTCAGAGACTGAAACCTGATCACATCACAACTCCTGAGTTCGGCAAATGACGTCGATCCAACAGGGCTGCTCAGAACATCAACAGGGTAGCAACGTCTGACCTTTACATATCTTACACAAGTATTCACTTTAAATCCATCAGCACACTGTTGTATATCGGCACGTTCAAGGCATGCTTTTAGGGCTGTACGATTCCTGCTAAAACGCCAATCACGATTTTTCTCACACAATTCTCTCTTCTTTTTTTTTTCAACCAAAAATAAAAAAGATTTATTCCAAACACACACTATTTTCAACTCTTGTGGGGGAAAATAAAATATTTTTCTTTTTTTATAACCCTTAAAGTGAAAAAGCTGTTGAGCATAAATGGAATGTCAACAATAATAATTAAAAATAACTAATAAATGGCATCTGTGGTTTTTGGACCCTCGGCCAACTACAGCACTTCACCACCGCATGTGTTAGTTTATACCGTTATTTTGATTATTTTTATTTAGATATGTATTTATTTTATTATTTTTATTTATATATTTATTTTTTAAATTATGTTTATTATTTCATTTATATTTTTATTATTTTACTTCTATTTCTATTTTTATTTTTATTTATACATTTATTTGTTTTATTATTTTTATTATTTATATATTTATTATTTAATTTTTTTATATTTTCTATTTATATTTCTATGTATTTTATTATTTTTATTATTTATATTTCTATACATTTTTTATATATTTATTTATTTTATTATGATTTTTTAAAATATATATAAGGATAAGGAAAATGTCCTGAAGAGTTTATTAGGTAGTTTGTAAGTAAGGTCATAGTTTGTAGTACAGGATTCATTGTTGTTGTAGGTTTTCAGAATCAGGTCGTCAGAATGAACCCCCTCAATCAAGCCTCTGATTGGCCGGTCCTGTCCCTCCTCTAGCCTCTGATTGGCTGGAATCGAGCGATCACAGCTTCTCCGATATCGAGCGCAGTCGATCAAACATCGGATCGCCGTGAATGAGGAAGAGAGATGAGAGGAGTGATGGAGTTGTATGACTGTACACTTTGTAAGCGATACAGCAACCTGAGATAAATAAGAAGTAAATAGTAAATAAGCAAACACAGGAATACAGCGTGATCTGAATGCAGGGAAATACATTTTTTTTGCTCATGCAGCCCTATATGATTTCAACGTGTAATTCCTTGCATACAACCAGAAAAAAAAAACAGAAGCTCACCACCTTAATTTGATATTTCAGTAGTCGTCAAGTCGTCTCTTTTTACTCGTTTAGGAAGCGACGTCACAACAAACTCTAAACTATAAAGTCGAGCTTCTCTACTTGTAAATGAGTTTATACAGCGTACTCCTAAAACACATGAATCACGATCGAAATATCAAACAACTGGTCTTCAACATAATGCTTTATTATCGTCACCCGGCTGATTTGTTGCAGACACGGCGCAGTATCGTGATGCTACTCAGTCCGATGGGCGATACGAAAAACACGAACACAGAGGCATGTGCACAATACGGTTTTCTAACGAGCTTCATGCTGCTGAGTAGAAGTATAGGTGACACCAGCGTTAGAGTACCGGTTATGAAACGTCACTGGAGTGATTCAGCTGCTCCTCGAGGTGACCAGTAGATCAGCAGACGTCTGGACGAAGCCTGTGTCTTTTCCCGGGAAACGCCGGGGAAATAAAAATCTTTGTGTCTCTTTTCTGGAGCGTGATGCTGGACAGGGCGTTTTTACTGTTAGAATTACATCCACCCGCATACGCAGCACAAATCATAGTGTTAACCACAGCTGTAATAACGAGGCTGCTGGTGGTTATGGTGTTGGTGGTGATGGTGTTGTTGGTGTTGTTGTCGTGCAGCAGCCTCGCGGCCGAGCTCTCAAGCCTGAAGCAAACGTTTTCAATAAATCAAAAAAAAAAGTAAAGGATGAAAGGATGAAGCATTTCTTTTATCTTTTCTCAAAAAAAAAAAAAAAAAACAGAGAAATGAGTCGAGTCAGCACTGTTAGAATCGGTTAGTGACATGTGCTGGGTTTTTTATTATTATTTTTTTTTTTTCGTTTTTCTGAGAATCTCAGTGCAGTCATGGTGTTTACGGCACTCTCCGCTCTGTGCGCTGGCTTCCATTAAAACTATCAAAGTTTCCAAGCTTCAGGACGAATAAACAGCTCAGTGTGCGCGACTCTCAATGAATACCATCACTCTATCTCTATCCTCTCTCTCTCTCTCTCTCTCTCACACTACTTTTTCTTTCTTTCTTTCTTTCTTTCTTTCTTTCTTTCTTTCTTTCTCTTATGCCATATCTCTCTCTTTGTCTTGTTTTACCTCTTAACTTATCTCTCTCTTCTCCTTGGAGGAAAGGATGAATAACCGGATCTAACCCCGGTTTATTAGCGCTCACACACTAAAGTCTCCCTCACTCAGACACTGAAGCCCTCATTAGACTGGAGTTTACATTATTTTCAGATTTATTCAACTTTTGATTAAAATCATTTGTCTGGTCACCTCTGCACCCCCCCCCCTCTCTCTCTCTCTCTCTCTCTCTCTCTGTCCTCCTTTCTTTCATCATTATATAGAGTTTTGTAGTGTGTGTGTGTGTGTGTGTGTGTGTGTGTGTGTGTGTGTGTGTGTGTGTGTGTGTGCGTGTGTCTTGTCCTTGCTCGTGTGTGTTAAGGGCCGGAGAAGTGCTGGCTCATCTGGTGAACAGGTGGAGCTTCAAAGACCCAACTTAAACACACAAACACTCCTCACAGTCATGTGCTCAACAGCCGATTTATAGCAGCATATAGAAAGACACACACACACACACACACACACACACACACACACACACACACACATACATACATACATACAGGCTGTTCGTGACTGTTCGTAGTTATTTTTAGGCCTTCCGGGATTAAAGAGTGTTTTCTGAGGAGTGATGCAGTTCTACTGTGAGCAGCTCTCTCTCTCTCTCTCTCTCTCTCTCTCTCTCTCTCTCTCTCTCTCTCTGTCTGTCTCATATATTTTTACACTCTCACACACTCACATACTCCCTCACTCCCTCTCAGTTCCCTCTGTTTTTTTTTTTTGTATGCCGGTTTTAACCATGTTGCCAAAGCAAATTATACTAACAAACAGTTCAGGAAAACAATAAAACAAATAAATTAGCGTTAGAGAATTCAATTACAAAAGGCGTTAATAACTCCGCTGTGAGTCGACGTTACTGAACAGATGTACAGTAGTAGAGGAAGACGCAGTACAGATTAGATTATATAGATTAGATAGTAGTACAAAAATATTACAATAGATAATGTTCGATTAGATTAGACAAGATTAGTGTGATGTCGCTTTCTTTGTTTCTCTCTCTCTCTGTCTGCCTTTCTATCTCTCTTGCCGTTTCTCTTTCAGTCTCACTCCGTCTCTCGCAGCGTCTGTCACTCTTGCTTTGTGTCTCGTTTTCGTCTTTCTCTCTTTCACTCCTGTAGTGTAGTGTGGTGTGCGCTCGCTTGCCGTGTCTCTTTCTCTCGCTCTCTTCAATTCAGTTCAATCGAATCAATTTTATTTGTGCTTTTTATACAAATCAGCTTTACTCACACACAAAAATGTAAGGATATCATTAATCAAAGGGACATTCTAATCATTTTGATTCACACATATGCCCTCACATATGTAAGTAACATTCTATTGAATTTAATTGAATCTACTGAGGTAAAAATGTAAGAAAATAAGTACAAATCACACGCTTGCCCCTGATTAGGAATCCGAGAGAGGTGAAGTGAGAAGGAAAAGCCTCACCTGAGATCCGGGAAGAAAAACCCACCGTCATTTGTGTGACATCAGAGAGTTTAAGCGTAAATCAGTCCCTGATGTATCCAGACGCTATAACTCTGAAAGTTCAGTCTAACAGGGTTAGACATCAGGGTCTCGGGGTCGTTTCCAAAAAAAATAGAAACATGACACGGTTCACCCTGATAAGTGAGAACACAATCGTTCCGCGCCGAGGAACCTGATAGAAATAGGTGGTCTCGAGAACGGTACAATGCCGGCATATAGTTTATGAGTTTATGAGAATGGAAGTAGATCTTTGTTTAGACGTGACATCATCAGTGCCGTCGGTCTGCCCCGAAATCTTAGCGCTCGCGTCTTATCCTCTGAGCAATCACAACAAGTGCTGAGGAGAGCGGCACTCTCTACAATTTTATTTATGTTTTTTGTCTGAGATATCAATAATATCGAAACTTCCCGTCTTGTGTTTTAATGGCGGCTAACAAACCTAGTAAGTGCACACTGCCACCTGCTGTTTTGGAGCGATCGAAAATACGCAAGGGCGACAACGCGAATGCTGAGGAAGTGACGAGAGGGGCACATTTGTTCCTGGACATGATACAAATCAATCTGTCTAATGTAAAAACACACTGAGTGTCTCTGAATGCTGTGTGTGTGTCTTTTTGTCAGATTTCAGGATGTGTGAAATAAAAAATACAAAAATTCCCTGTCATTCTTGGGAAAAAAAAGGATATATAAAGAAGATATTACCCCTATTACAGATACTACATGGTGTTTATTACAAAACAGCATGAAAGGTTCGTAGTCAAAGGAGTTAAAAATATAATTAAAAGTTATTAAAAATGTATTCATTTTAAACTTTATTATTTAAAAGTTATTAAAAAAGTTATTTAAAAGTTATTTAAAGTTAAAATGTTTTTTAAAAAGTTTTTAAAAAAGTTTATTAAATGTATTTATTAAATAGTTATTTATTTAAAAGTTTATTGTTAAAAAGTTATTTAAAAGTTAAAAAGTTAAAAGTCAAATCTGGCTTAAAATATTTCATTTCAGCAGTAATTAATAATAAAGTCCTCTATCTGTCCATCCAGGTGAGAGATTAGAGCAGGTCTTTATAAACCTGAACAGTTCACATCAACTCATAAACAGTACCAAGTACTCCGTACCGCTTCTTAACGGTTCAGTGTGAGAGTCGAGCGACCGACAACCGTTAATGATTTCAGTTAGGGTTTACAGTTCTTGTAAAAGATTTAAGAGTTCTCTCTCATAAACCACGGTGCAAATCAGGTCTAAAACCATGCTTCAACATCCAAGTATTAGTCGTTGCTATAGTAACGATAATGCGTCAAAGCCGCATCTGTGTAGCGTAAGATTTTTCGCACACGTTCCGGTCAGACTACAGTTTATCGTCCTTTTTTAAGAAATATCCGAAACGCACAAGGGTGGTGATTTTAGTGCTAGTTATTACGTGATGGAGGAGTTCTCCGTGTTCCTCTGTGTGACTGTCCTCGCGTGTGAGGACTCCTGAGCCGAAATTCATTCGAGCCTGACTTACAGGTTAATCTGCACCGCGTCTCGTTCGAGTGCTGAGAGAAGAGTGGGTGTGCATGGGTGCTTTCCTGCCAGCGCTCTCTCTCTCTCTCTCTCTCTCTCTCTCTCTCTCACACACACACCTGTCTCAGAGAGACGGAGAGAGATGAAGCTAGGTGATGTAATGCGTTGTGGCAGGACTGACAGGACAGAGCTTCATTGTGCAACGTAAGACACACAGAATCCTACAGACCATGCCCCTCTGAAGGTGTGTCTCACAATCGTACATGTTTCTCTTCCACGCGCTTCCTCTTCATCTGTTCTTTCCTTCTTATTATTCTTTGTCTTACTTGCTGTCTCATTTCTCTGTTCTTGCTGCTCTGTTCTCTCTCAGTCTCTCTTTCACTGTCCTCTCTCTCGCTCACTCTCTACCTCTGTCATTCTCATCCCCTCACGCACGCACGCACGCACACACACACACCTGCACATTATTTCAGTTCTGTTCTCTTCAGTGACACTCTGGTGGACGTGTGTGTGTGATGAACGCTGCAGCGTGTCCTTCTCCTTAAAAGACTTTTAAGTTCTCGTCACCTGTTTGTTTCTTTCATCTTTTTCTCATTTCTTTCACCTGTTTGTTTGGGGAAGTTTGGTATTCCGTGTGTGATGTTATTTTCTTTTTCCCTCTTTTTTTTTTTCATTTTTTTCCCATTCATGTCTTTTACTTTTGCACTGCCGTTCTTTTGCTCTCTCTCTCTCTGTTTCTCTTGGTTGCTCTTTATTTTTCCTTTTGTCTCTGTTTCCCCCACTATTTTCTCTCTGTCTGGCAGTCCTTCTCTCTCTGTCTCCTGTGCTGATTTTCTCACTCACTCATCTTTATTAGTATTTCTTTCTTTCGCTCTTTGGCTCGGTTTATTTTTCTCTGTCCCACTCACTCTCTCTGTCTTTCTTCTGGTTTCTCTTTCTGTCCCCATCTTATTTTGTTATGTCTGTCAGAATCTTTCTCTCTGTCTCTTTCCCTTTCGCTCTGTGTGTATGTCTCTCTCTTTCTGTGTGACTCCTTCTCAGTATCGGTCTGTGTGCATGTCTTTCTTTGTCTCTGTCTGTGTGCAATTCTCTTTTTGTCTCTTTCTGTGTCTCTCTCTGTCTCTTTCTCAGTGTCTCTGTCTCTGTACATGTCTTTCGCTGTCTCTTTCTCAGTGTGTCTGTCTGTGTACATGTCTCTCTCTGTTTCTTTCTATGTCTCTCTTTCTGTCTGTGTGCATGTCTCTCTCTGTCTCTTTCTTGTGTCTCTGTCTGTGTACATGTATCTCTCTGTCTCTTTCTCAGTGTTTCTGTCTGTGTACATGTATCTTTCTGTCTCTTTCTCGTGTCTCTGTCTGTGTACATGTCTCTCTCTGTTTCTTTCTATGTCTCTCTTTCTGTCTGTGTGCATGTCTCTCTCTGTCTCTTTCTCGTGTCTCTGTCTGTGTACATGTATCTCTCTGTCTCTTTCTCAGTGTTTCTGTCTGTGTACATGTATCTTTCTGTCTCTTTCTCGTGTCTCTGTCTGTGTACATGTCTCTCTCTGTTTCTTTCTATGTCTCTCTTTCTGTCTGTGTACATGTATCTCTCTGTCTCTTTCTCAGTGTTTCTGTCTGTGTACATGTCTCTCTCTGTTTCTTTCTATGTCTCTCTTTCTGTCTGTGTGCATGTCTCGCTCTGTCTCTTTTTCGTGTCTGTGTCTGTGTACATGTCTCTCTCTGTCTCTTCCTCAGTGTCTCTGTCTGTGGACATGTCTCTCTCTGTCTCTTTCTCAGTGTGTCTGTCTGTGGACATGTCTCTCTCTGTCTCTTTCTCATGTCTCTGTCTGTGTACATGTCTCTTTCTGTCTCTTCCTCAGTGTCTCTGTCTGTGGACATGTCTCTCTCTGTCTCTTCCTCAGTGTCTCTGTCTGTGTACATGTCTCTCTCTGTTTCTTTCTATGTCTCTCTTTCTGTCTGTGTGCATGTCTCTCTCTGTCTCTTTTTCAGTGTCTCTGTACATGTCTCTCTCTGTCTCTTTTTCAGTGTCTCTGTCTGTGGACATGTATCTCTCTGGCTCTTTCTCAGTGTCTCTGTCTGTGTACATGTCTCTCTCTGTCTCTTTCTGTGTCTGTCTTTCTGTCTGTGTGCATGTCTCCTTCTCAGTCTCTCTGCCTGTGTCTCTCCTTTTCTCTTTCTCTCTCTGTCTCTCTCTCAGCATCTTTCCCTTTCTGTGTGTGCCTGTCTCTGTCTCTGTCTGTGTGCATGTCTCTCTTTCTCTCTCTCTGTCTCTCATTAAGAAATGATGAGGAATAAAAATACAATCATGAAGAGTTTTTTAAACAATAGAACTGACACTGATATGAACAGACACTATAGTACTGTACTATATGAAGTGATATATAAAGTGATACACTAACAGTACTGAGCTATATATAACGCTGCATTAAGTATTGATTAAATGATGATAATCACATAGAAATAAAAATACTGTATTACACACACATACAGTGTTATAATGGGACTAGATGAGATCGGAGGTGATGAGTGTTCCTCATGGAGTGGATGTAGAGGGAGCCACTAGACGAGCGCTTTCATCATTGTTCCTGTAAAAACACATCTCGGGTCCTGCGCCGCGCTCAGAGAGGAGACGGTCGGTCGGGATGACATCTGTGAGTTTTACAGAAATATTCCTGTCCAATCTGGTGGTATTTTGGACACATCAGTGTGAAAGGTGTCTTTGTTTCTGCTCACAGGATTCTCTCTCTCTCTCTCTCTTTATTTCCCTTTCATTTTCAAGAATTACACCCTGTTCCTCAAGTCAAGTAGGCTTTTATTGTCACTTCAACCATATACAGTTCAGTACACAGTGAAACGAAACAACGTTCCTCCAGGACTAGGGCGCTACATACAACATAAATTAACAACATCAATTAACAGAAGCTAAGTAGCTAACTAAGAAACCCGTTTAGCTGGACAGCTGAGACAAGACAGATTGACGTGACACCATAAATTAACAACAAAAAAACTAACTAGCTAACTTGGAGACCTCATTAGCTGGTTAGCTGGGACAAGACAGATTGTTCCAGGTCAGGTGTCCTGTATGTGGGTTTATCGGTGACCCTGCTGCACTCGACCCCCAGAAATGTAAAACGTGTCTCCGGCGTGAACCTGATCACCGTCTGTCCTCCGGTATTTAAATCGGATCTGACCTGTTTGATCAGCGCCGCCGCTCCTCTCGTCAGGCTTCAGTTTGAAGAAAAAGCAGCGTAAAAACCACCGTACCAACGTTCTGGATCACACGTTTCACAGCTTGGCCTTTCGAAAACGATGACCTTTAACTTTGACCTCCTCAGAGGAGTTTCTCAGAGGGCTTTATGGAAAAACCTGACTAGAAGCTTTTTTATTTTATATATTTGTATACGTACGTTCGCCCATGTCGATATGCCCATTGTGTGTGTGTGTGTGTGTGTGTGTGTGTGTGTGTGTGTGTGTGAGAAAGTGTCACATGCACTAGCAGTGGCTTAATGTTGAACTGGCTGTGGTTCTTTTGATGTAGAGAGATGAAAGCACGTCAAGGCCTTATATAAAACCACACAGTTAACATTACAAAGCGACTCCCGAGCGTTTTACAATTTTGATTGCGATCAGCAGCGACTCGATTTCCTGCGTTCAAACCAGGATTCACGTCGCCATCGACTCCACCTGTCCGTGGCCGAGTCTACGCTGTTCTCTACGCTCTGTGTGTGTGTGAGTGTGCACAAGTCGATGTGACTCAATTGAAGGAAATTAGGCTTCTCCAAGGAAAGTGCCTTATGGACATCATTCTGTTTTTTCAGTGTCGAGTGTGTCAGCGTCCTCCACTCAGTCCGTCTGTCATTACTCATCACTGCCAGTTGGGAGAGAGTGTGGAGAGAAGTGCGTAGGGAGCAAGTGAGCAAGACAAGAATGTCATGAGGAAGACAGAGAGGGAAGAAGACCGTGAAGACAAGTGAAAGAGCCGCACCAGGAGGGGGCAAATAGTCGAAGGCAAGCGAGGGAAGAGTACTAGGATGGAGCAAGAAGTGGAAAAGGGACTATGGGAGACAAAATGAGGGGCAAAGGGGGGGAGGCAAGTGAGAGAAGAGAAGTAAGGGAAGGGCACTGAAGGAGAGCGAGTGAGCGAAGCAAGTGAGGTAGCAAGCCTAGGGAAGGGGACAGAGAAGGTGAATGTGTTGGAAGGGGACTGGGAGGGAGCGAATGAGGGAACAGGCAAAGGCAGGGAACTGAAAAGGAGCAAATGTAGCAAGCTAGCAATTTCACGTATGAAATGGACCTGATGAAAGGACAAATGATGGAACTGGATCAATCGGATGAATACGGAGTTCCCTCTTGGACTGGGACGGTTTAAGAATCAGAAGCAATCAAGGAAGAGGAAAGAACTTAAGAGAAAAAGCTATCAAGTGAGCAAAAGGACAGGGAGCGAGCAGGAGACAGGGACTGAGAGCGAGGGAGGTGTCTCAGCTGCTCTCGAGGTCATGGGTCACTCCACAGGTCACTGCAGTCGAACGTCTGTCCTGAACATGTGGACAACACGGTCATGTGTCCCTCTTATGTCACTGTATGTTTACCTCTTTATCTCTCTTCCTAGGATTTCATCTCTCTCTCTCTCTCTCTCTCTCTCTCTCTCTCTCACTGAGAAAGGCTTCCACAGAACACGTCCCTTAGGAGAAAGAGTAAAGACTTTACGTCAGTGGAAAAAGACTTGCCCTACAGCTACTGACGATGTGGAAATCGTGTACACACACACATACACACACACACACACAGAGAACGCACTGCAGTTCTTGTTGATCCGATGATGTCAGTGCTCGTGAGCAGCTCCTGTGAGAGCGTGGCTTTCGCGATGTCTCCGCTCAGCACTGGCACAGATCCGCCCGGCCGCTCGCCTTGTGGCAGAACGCCACGGTTTAGGTTTGTTTTGCCCACAGCACTCACTCTTGCACTCGTCCAGCGAGAAGTTGCACTCCAGTACATCTCTGGTTACACCAGTTGTTCATGTGTCTCATGCATCGTGTACAAAGTGATCTAGGTTACAAATGACACTCCCCCCCCCTCTTTCTTTTGTCCCGGTTTAACGATCTGCTGCTTGTGTCAAGCGACTCCGTGATGCTCCACCAACCAGTCTGACAGCATGCTACAGAACATAAGATCGTCCTTTTTGTTTCCACGTCTAGAGAATGTCTTTGTCTCGCACGCTGCAGGTTGTCAGTCATGCTACACGTGTACCTTCACTCATACTCCAGTGTAGTCACATGTATCTGCTTGTGTGTGTGTGTGTGTGTGTGTGTGTGTGTGTGTGTGTGTGTGTGTGTGTGTGTGTGTGTGTGTGGATTGGGTGATGGAGCGGCGTCGGTAAGTGGGCCAAAGCATCTCTGAGAAGTCTGTGTTCCCATGGAAACGGATGTGGGAAGGGCTGGTGGGTAGCCAGTGCAGCTGTGGCTGGTTGGACAGGTTTCAGGATTTAGGAAGGAAAAAGAAATGTGTGTGTGTGTGTGTGTGTTTGGAGGTTATTCAGGGCTGTGCGCTGGAGCGTCTCCTTTTGAGCAGGTTGCAGCTTTGTCTCCTTCCGTGTTCAGCCATCTTCAGTGTTACAACATGAGTGACATGTTGAATTAAATGTGATTTAAGTTCTTAGTTTGGAAACAGGATTTTGAAATGTGGATCCAGTGTTACCCACAGGTGTGAATTTTTTTTTCAGCACAACCTAGGCAATATGATGAACTGAATTTTAATTAATTTTAACCAACTATACAAACATGTATGGGTAGTTAAAAATTGAAAAAAAAGAAAAGAAAAAACATAGGCAAAGAAATAGCACAGATTCATAAGATGACATGTTTTGATGGTGGTTCTTGGTTGTTTCTGTGGCTCAATAATAATAATTATAATAATAATTTCATTTTTGCATTTTTGCAACGTCATTCCCATAATCCGGTAGCAGGACAATTTACATGATTTAACAGTAATGATCCTTCCGAATCTGGGACCTTTAAACCTGCAACCTTTAAACCTGGGACCTTTAAACCTTGAACATTCCAAACCTGGTGCCTTCCGAATCTGGGACCTTTGAATCTGGGACCTTTAAACCTGGGACCTTTAAACCTGACAACTTCCAAACCTGGGATCTTCCGAATCTGGGACCTTTGAATTTGGGACATTTAAACCTGGGACTTTCCGAACCTGGGACCTTTAAACCTGCAAGCTTCTGAACCTGGAGCCTTTAAACCTGGAACCTTTAAACTTGGGACCTTCTGAACCTGGGATCTTTGAATCTGGGACATTTAAACCTGGGACCTTTAAACCTGGGACCTTTGAGCCTGCGAGCTTCCGAACCTGGGACGTTTAAACCTGTGAACTTCCGAACCTGGGACCTTTGAACCTGTGACTTTCGGAACCTGGGACCTTTGAACCTGTGACTTTCTGAACCTGGGACCTTTGAATCTGAGACCTTTGAACCTGAGACCCTTAAACCTGGAAGCCTTGAACCCAGGCAGTTATATACTTGAGCGAGTATACTCTATGTGTGGGAAACACTGGTGAATCAGATACAAGAGCTTTAAGAATTTTATTAAGTTATGAATTCTAGATGTGTAGTTCCAAAATTTAAAAATGTTTATAGTTTTGGATTGAAATGAAGTACCCTAAGGACGTTTTCACATTATGGCCCCCGGATAATTTCTGAGAAGACATGTTGACTAGTGGTGCTCCGATTGATCGGTCGCCGATCATAATCGGCCGATAATAGCTTTGGGAAGTTTGATCGTCAGTCTCTATAATGGCCGATATAGAAAAGCCAAACAGATGACGCAAAACTTGCGGGACATTATTTTTGCGCGCTGTTAAAATGGCTTCACCAGTTTGGCAATTCTACGTCTTGAGTGAAAAAGACAATACATCAGCAATCGGTAACCTGTGTAACAAGCAAATTCCACGAGGCGGAAGCACCCAAAGCATTTTAACACCACGAACCTCATCAGACATTTGAAGGTTAGTCACGTAAAGGAACATGAGCAGTTTTCAAAGTTGTCTAGCGCTAAGAGAGCGGGAGAGTTCAGTAACTCACGCGCCGCCGCTCACTCAGCTGTTGGTAATTCCACTATCTCACATACGCGGTTTCGCTCGGTGGCCGTAAGTATGGTTCATCATGATTCACCGCGAGTTATATACAGTGATAACGTTTCCATCTTTCCACGCGAAAAATTAAACATGTTTAAAAATAAAACGTTTAATTTTTTTGGTGGTCCTCACGGATGCTTGTGGACCTTGCAGAACTTCCGGCGACTCACGTCCTACTTGTCTGTTATTTAATTAAATTTTATACAATCTACAGGAAAGTTGTATTTGTCAAGCTCTAAGCTGTTCCCAGTTACTAACCAAGCACATGTAGGTTGCCAATAAATACGGATGTCAATTCATGATATTCCTCTTCTTGTAAGTTCAATACTTAATTTAAACTCTTGGTAGATATAGTTTAATAAGTAATGCTACATGATAAGGCTTCGAGTAGACCCTGTAATCGGTGATCGGTATCGGATCAAAAATCCTGATCGGAGCACCCCTAATGTTGACCCTAAAGTCTGGTTCATTCTGATCAGTGAGAACACAATCGTTTCAGGCTCGGGAACCGTGCCCAAGAGGCGGCCTCGGGCACAGTACGTTATAATCGGGCACAGATCAAATCGGATATGAAAGCCATTCCTAACTCAACGTGAAAGTGGACCTGTTTAGAACGTGACATCAGCGTTACTTACTTCACCGCAGATATCAGAGCATTCAGAATTCAGTCCAATCTAGCAGCAATTAAAGGCTTTATTTCAACAAATGATCCGATCTATGGTCTAAACGCCGGCTGCGCTGCAGTGTCAGGGTCGGAGCAAGGCCCTGGCCTCGAGTTAACCTTTTACAGAATTAAGCAGGACTTTGAACTGAGATTTGGAACCCAAAGCCAATAATCCTTTTCAGCACAGCCAGCTACTTAATACGTGCACACACGCGCACACACACACACACACACACACACACACAGACACAGAGTGCTCTTTATGGATCTTTTATGTGGACTTGGTGAATGACTAACACAGAACACTGATAATCTTTCTGTGCGTGCTTTATACCGTGAGGTTTTTATAATACAATAATCTGTTATCAGGATTTACATACGTGGCTCCAGATGGCGACTGAAACGCTCGCCAATGCGCTTTGTGTTTTTATTTTGTGACCGATTTTATCCAGACGGTCACTAGTGGCGGCCGCCTACACACACAAAAAAAAAATCCTGTTATAGACTCTCTCCTCTATAACAGTACAGGAGCTCTTGTGTTGGTACAGAAGGGCTGCGTTCCATAGCAGTGTTCAGCCGTCACATGTTTACAAATATTTCACAATAACGCTTGTTATTAAATGCAGCGCTGCTGTCCCAGGGGCTGGATGAATACTCGGATGGATGAATTGTAAAACAACAAAAGAGACTAATTTAACATGTAATTCTATAGTATTTTCTAATTAGCATAAAAACATCTATTTTAATGATGTTTCCTTTTTATTCTTTGTAGCTTTTGAAACACACCCTAACTAGCAGGCATGTCGTAGCGTAGCTAAAACCAGTGAATGTTAGTCTGGGATTGTCAACAACCATACGGAAAATCTCATGCTCTATGTCATATGCCTTTGTGTCACTAAAAATGCAGCTCCATGTTGCAGAAAATGAATGTCACTCACTGCGAATAACGCACTTTTACCTTATACTACTGTGCAACTGAATGCCGTCGGGAGCACTTTATGTGCTGGTGATATTCATTTCCAAAGGTTTAGACTTACTCCAGAGACTAAGTGCTGGTTTAACCTCAGCGTCGCTGATACAGTGAGTCAGAGACTCAGGCCTCATAAATATAGTCTGTCTCCTGCAGTTGGTTTCTTGGGAGGCTGTCATGAAGCTCCACAGCAGCATGGAGCGATGGCTCAGTCTAACAGGAAGCATTAAAGTGTCGTTTTAGGTTTCAGGGTCAAACCTTAAGTAGAAGGCTTTGCTTTATACAGGTAGTACCCGACTTACGAACATTCGAGTTACCGCAGGTACGAACGGACCGCGGAAGAAATGAGTCGGCCTCACTGGTTTCAATGAACCAGTCTGGGAGCACGATGATAAAAAATGGTTGTCCTGTAAAGCTGGCTTGATGGTGAATAATCCTCAAGGAAACAGAGTTCACAGTCCAACACAGTGGAAAACAGCTGCGCCTGTTCAAACGCACAGTTACGCAGAAACACCATCCTGGGCTGCTTTTAAATGAAGTCAGCTTACCCCGTTTCATCACCGGGATTCCCCTTGCGATTCAGAGGCGTAGTTTTGCAAAAGTCTAATGCAGAATTAAAACACTGTGTTTTTTTAATGGTTTATATTGTATATTTGTGTCAAAGGTGTATAGCACCCCTATCTCACTTATGCAGTTTGTTGATTCGCGGTGTTGCGCATCGCAAGTGACCGCTCGATGTTTCACAAGGTTCTGCAGGGTCCGCAAGCGTCTGCAAGAACCGGCAAAAAAATAAAACAAATTTTTAATTACTACACCAGAACTGTGAAAAAAACAGAGATAAACCGTACTTACGACTCAGTGTGCGTGAGATGGGGGTTGTAAGACTCACTTTATCAGACTTACAAACGAATCCGACTTACAAACATGCTCCCGGAACTCGTTCGTCATTAGGGACTTTACTGTAATGACTTTTCTGGGAGTTTAATTGCTGGGCAAACTTTTACTATAACTGACTGTGTGTGTCCTGAGACTTGACTGTTTCTCTCTCCTCTTGCCATGTCTAGGAGATAAGGACGGCAGCAAGGTGACGTCAGTGATGGCAACTCCAGGCCAGGGTTCAGATCGGGCCCAGGAGGTCAGCTACACGGACACGAAGGTGATCGGGAACGGCTCTTTCGGTGTGGTCTACCAGGCCAAGCTGTGCGAGTCAGGAGAAATGGTGGCCATCAAGAAGGTTCTGCAAGACAAGAGGTTTAAGGTGAGAGAAGATTGAGAGTTTGACTCCATGAGAGATTAACACCATGCCATTTGTAATGGAATATAAGTGTAAGTTGAGCCAAAGATGTGCATGAGTGTGTATATGTAATGTCTTTTTATAGTTGATGAGGCGACCTTGGTGACATCAGACTGCTTAACTTGATCCACTGTGGCTTAAGTGTGTGTGTGTGTGTGTGTGTGTGTGTGTGAGAGAGAGAGAGATCAGAGCTCATCGCATGCAGCACGCTCGTCACGTTAAAATTACCAGCTAGTCATCATGTTAGGCACTGTCACCATGACAACCTGTACTGTCAGGTCGTGTCACGATCGATTTATCGGCTCTAATGAAGTGCCCTTTTGAGAAATTATTTCTCGCGTCCACAGAGCAAGACCCTGCACTTATCACTTATGAGGAAAGACGTTAGCTCTTTCAGGTTAGCAGGTTCATTCCAGACGTTATTATGTCTAATCATTCCTGCCAGTAAGGAAGCACGTCTGGCCCTGCAGGGAAGATTGAGTATCGTGCTGAGTCATTCCCCGAGCCAGCGATGGACGTTTGATTATTTACCTTGGCACGTGGCCGGATGGCATACACGAGCGTGGTGGATGAAGGCTTGAGGAAGAGTAATGTTTCAGTTCTCTGCAGTGCTGTTCCTGCACCATGAGCTGTTCCTCATTACGCCCTAAACAGCTTCCTTATAGATCAGCTTCTCTGGGAAAGTGGTGCATATGGGTGCTTATAATGGCACGATGTGTGTATGTGTGTGTGTGTGTGTGTGTGTGTGTGTGTGTGAGAGAGAGAGAGAGAGAGAGAGATGCAGAGTGGCCTGGCATACTGCCTGGCTGACAGACGAAACCACAAAGGTAGCTGAAGTCATCAAAATCGTGCAAGAGTGCAAGAGCGAGAGAGAGTGAGCGAGAGAGCGATGATGAGTAGAGTGTGAGCAGGGTTTAATATTTCCATCATAAAACTGTTGAGGTCCATGGTAAACATCATGGAGGAGTTCTCGGAACTTCCTGCAACGTTTAAACGGAATACACAAAAACAAGATGCCTGCGGGTCAGGCCAGTTTGAGAACTGGGTCGTGGTCTAATATTTCTAAATTCGACTAAAAAGCGGTGAGGTTCGGCGTCAGCTAGAAAGCGGTGAGGTTCGGCGATGGCTAGGATGTTATGAGGTTCGGCGTCGGCTAGGATGTTACGAGGTTTGCCGTCGGCTAAAAAGTGGCGAGGTTCGGCGTCGACTCGGACGTTACGAGGTTTGGCGTCAACTAGAAAGCGCCGATGTTCAGCGTCGGCTAGGATGTTACGAGGTTCGACGTCGGCTAGAAAGTGGCGAGGTTCAGCGTTGGCCAGGGCATTACAAGGTTGGGCGTTGGCTAGAAAACAGCCAGGTTTTTGGCCTCGGCTAGGACCTTACGAGGTTCGACATCGGCTAGAAAGCAGCGAGGTTTGGCGTCGGCTAGGATGTTAAGAGGTTCGGCGTCGGCTAGAATGTGCTGAGGTTCAGCGTCAGCTAGGATGTTACAAGGTTGAGCATTGGCTAGAAAGCGGCGAGGTTCGGCGTTGGCTAGGACCTTACGAGGTTCGGCGTCGGCTAGAAAGCAGAGAGGTTCGGCGTCGGCTAGGATGTTAAGAGGTTCGGCGTTGGCTAGAAA
Organism: Clarias fuscus; assembly: GCA_030347435.1. NCBI lineage: Eukaryota > Metazoa > Chordata > Actinopteri > Siluriformes > Clariidae > Clarias > Clarias fuscus. The sequence continues at coordinate 31,095,897 of CM059209.1, forward strand.
GTGCTGAGGTTCAGCGTCAGATAGGATGTTACAAGGTTGGGCGTTGGCTAGAAAGCGGCGAGGTTCGGCGTCGGCTAGGACCTTACGAGGTTCGCTGTTGGCTAGGACCTTACGAGGTTCGGCGTCGGCTAGAAAGCAGCGAGGTTCGGCGTCGGCTAGAAAGTGCCGAGGTTCGGCGTCGGCTAGAAAATGCTGAGGTTCAGCGTCAACTAGGATGTTACAAGGTTGGGCGTTGGCTAGAAAGCAGCGAGGTTCGGCCTCGGCTAGGATGTTAAGAGGTTCGGCGTCGGCTAGAAAGTGCCGAGGTTCGGCTAGAAAATGCTGAGGTTCAGCGTCAGCTAGGATGTTACAAGGTTGGGCGTTGGCTAGAAAGGGGCAAGGTTGGGTGTCGGCTAGGACCTTACGAGGTTCGGCGTCGGCTAGAAAGCAGCAAGGTTCGGCGTCGGCTAGGATGTTGAGAGGTTCGGCGTCGGCTAGAAAGTGCTGAGGTTCAGCGTCAGCTAGGATGTTACAAGGTTGGGCGTTGGCTAGAAAGCGGTGAGGTTCGGCGTCGGCTAGGACCTCACGAGGTTCGCAGTTGGCTAGGATCTTACGAGGTTCGGCGTCGGCTAGAAAGCAGCGAGGTATGGCGTCGGATAGGATGTTAAGAGGTTCGGCTAGAAAGCTACGAGGTTCGGCGTCAGCTAGGATGTTACAAGGTTGGGCATTGGCTAGAAAGCGGCGAGGTTCGGCGTCGGCTAGGACCTCACGAGGTTCGCTGTTGGCTAGGACCTTACGAGGTTCGGTGTCGGCTAGAAAGCGTCGAGGTTTCTAGCAGCATCTGCGTGAAAGTTTGCAGTCGCATCCTGAACCACTGAACCGCTCACGGTGCATGAGAGGTTACCATGGCAACGTGCAGAGTTACCAGCGAGATGTGGGGGTGATATGCAAATTCCCCCAAATTAAGATGCAGCATTACGGCTTAATGTGTGTGTGTGTGTGTGTGTGTGTGGGTGTGTGTGTGTGGGTGTGTCTGTGTGTGTGTGTTTGTGTGTGTCTGTAGCCGGGTTTTCAACACACGTACAGTGTCTAGACTCTTAAAGTCTAATCCCATTTTTTTTTTACTATTCTGAAGCTTTAAAAGTTCAAGGTGTGTGTGTGTGTGTTTAAGCTGCTTTTTAATTAAATAAATGCGTCTGTGACTGATCCGAGCATCCCACGCTACGCAGCTGCGGCAGGACCGCCGAGGAACGTGTGATATTTCTGGTTTTGAACGATTGCAGCCGGGTTTATTTTCATACGCCGCCTCTACATTTCCCTCACTTCCCTTATCTTGCTCCTCTCTCTCTCTCTCGCCATCACCGTGTGGGTGCTGTGCCAATTACAGCCTCTGTTTCAGGCAGCATGGTTCAGAGAGATTTGTGTGTGCATATGTGTGTGTGTGAGCGAACTGAGCCTTCGCGTGAGGCTCGGCCCTGCGCACCGTTTCTATTTTCATTTACTTCTCCTCATATTCAGGTCGGGAAGCGGACACGACGCTCTGCAGCAAGACGCTCTGCTAAACTTCCGTTTTCAGACCGAGGGATACATCACAGCACTACTCTTAATCTTCACTGGAATGTTGTGTTGAAACATTTATGAATTTTACAGCGTACTTAAAGCAGAGTAGCTGCTCTGTTAATCAGTAAAACATTCAACAATCCAGAATATCTCAGGAAGCTGTAACATTACGCCTGATGTAATTGTTAATTTATTTATTTTTTTATCCCCTTCTTTCTGTGCACTCTGACGGTGATGAGTTCATGTCCTTAGTGCTCATGATGCTGTGTATGTTTTTTTTTCCCTCCTTTTCTTTTTTCTGTGCTACAGAATCGCGAGCTACAGATCATGAGAAAGCTGGACCACTGCAACATCGTCCGTCTCCGGTACTTCTTCTACTCCAGCGGGGACAAGGTGATCAATTCAATTACCTAGTTTGATTTTTATTGTTTAGTTTTTTTATGTATCTAAACTATCCGTACATTAAAAGTGGGGGAAAAGTACTAGATACGTTTGTTTAGAAGTGTTACAAAATCTCCAGGAGCGAGGGTTTGATTCCCGCCTCAGGCCTGTTCTCCACGTGCTTGATTGGTTTCCTCCGGGTACTCCGGTTTCCTCCCACAGTCCGAATTGGTGTTTCCAAATTGCCCCGTAGTGTGGATGTGGTGTGTACTGCACCTTGTGCCCGAAGTTCCCTCGGTAAGTCTCCAGGCTTCCTGCGACACTGTACAGGATAAGCGGTATAGAAGATGAATGAATGTTACAAAATCGCTGGCATCGCAAAGTCTCTGCACAAAGCACGGTCACACTTCTTTCATCACAAGTTAAGCCAAGTCTGGTTATCTCGAGTCATCATTTTCAGCCTTGAGGACAAAAGGAGGCGTGTCCTTCAGTCACGCTGCCGGGCAGAGAGAGATCAGGACACGCCTCCTCCTGGATGAAAGATGATCTGCACATAATGCTGGTTAGAATATCCATTATCGGTACCGCTAACATGTTTATCAGCTGCACTGATTTGATCTTTTTTCTGCACGGGAGCATCATCAGATCACACACTGTAACTGAGAGTGCAGGATCCAACCTGAATACCAGATTTTGCTGATTTAATGCTGGAACTCTGCTGGAACTCGTCAGTTGGTGTCGTCAGTTGCCGTGACGTCACAGTGCTGTAAGGTTTGGCTTTAGATAATGACATGTCTCTCGTCCATAAGTTTGAATTAAAAAAGTAGAACTGTAGATACAGCTGGAGAGAAATCTATTCATCTGTCTTTCCATCTGTCCTTCCTTCCTTCCGTCCGTTCTTCTTTTCATTCATTCAGTCATTCATTTATTTGTCTTTGTTTTTTCTTTTTCTTCAATTCTTGTTTTCTAGTTCAAATTCAAATTCTTTCCTCCTAACTTTTTTATAATTTTTCCCCTCCCTTCCTAATTTACACTACCACTCAAAATCACTCGTGGGATCACTTAGAACTTTTATTGTGTTCCAAGGAAACACGCATGAAATTAGTCTGAATAGAAAATTTAGCAAAAGAACATGACATGCTGACATTGCCTTCATAAAATAAAAAAATAAAAACACTTTTTGCAGCAATAACAGCCTGGCAGACATTCTAGCTGTCGATTTTTGAAGATAATCTGATGAGATTTCATTCTTCTGCTTCCTGGAGCATCTCTCTCCCACAGGATGGATTGTCTTGATGGAGTCTTCCTCTGTACCCCACACTCAGGCTGCTCCCACAACAGCTCAATATGGTTCAGATCCGGAGATGTACTGGTCACACCATTACAGTCAGAACTTTTTGTGAAATGGATAAAATTGTTTGTGAATTGCATGAAAATGTGTTTTTCTTTGGAAAACAAAGACATTTGCAAGTGATCCCAAACGTTTAATCAGTAGTAGATTTGTTTACTTACTTTGTTCCTTCTTTCTTTTCATTCTGCCTGTCCTTCAACCCAATTATTCATCTGTTCTTTCTTCCTTTCTTTTCATCTTTCTTTTTTTTCTCCGAATGTATTTTTATCTCCTTCGATCTTTCCTTCCTTCATAGCATACTTGTTTACTTTTTCGTTCTTCCTTTCTCCTTTTAACTCCACCCTAACATCCGTCTTCTCATTCCGTCCGCCCACCTCCCGTCTTTCCTTACTTGTATAAACTTTCTGTCTTTCTAGTTCCTTTCCTCCCTTATTCCAGGACAGAATTTCAGTGTAACTCGTAGTTGACACGTAGCTCCCGCAATGAGAGGATCGTCACTTCTCTGACATTACACAATATACGTCTAGCTGTTGTTGTGAAATCTGCTGAGCACAGCACATCTTCCTCAATCTCTTACATTCTCTCACTTTCTCTCTCTCTCTCACACACACACACACACACACACACACACACACACACACACACACACTTACACACGCCGTGTGCCAGAAACCCGTCTACCCCGGAGAGCATGAGACTTTTAGAAGCGTTTCATGTGGTTTAACTTTGTTCCCGCGTTGGCTCGTACTGTATGCGTGCATTTCTGCCGATTATTTTGTCACGTCCTGTCAGAATTGTGATATTCACAAGAGATCAAAAGCCCTCGCAAAGAAGTCAGTATACTGAAAATAATCCCACTCTGAAACACATACTGTGTTGAATCAGGAAATATTTTAGGGATTCTGCCATAAATTTCTTTCTTGACAATGTATTTTTCTAATTCCTGTAAGACTTACTGTAAGCGCCGCCGCATCGCTCTCTCTCTCTCTAGCTGGAGATGAAACGACCCCTAATGCTGCGTTTGAGTGGGAACTTTTACGACTTCCCAGTACAAACAGTTCTCCATCTTACAATTCCAACTAGGAATGTCAGGCGTTCAAAAGCTGTGTTGTGAGGTCGCTACAGCATGGTGGCACTCGTCCTCTGTTTAACAGACTACTGCAGTTTGTTGTCTTTTTGTACAGTGCTTAGTTTATTTTTTGTTTTATTTAAGGTGTTAATTTGTCTTGTCAGCTAATTAGGCATCTTAATTAGCTAGTTAGTCTTTTATCAATTTAGGAAGGTTAATTTATGCTGTTGTAAGTAGCACCCTGGTCTCGGAGGAAGTTCCCTTTCAGTCGATTCACTCGGTACAACACATATTGTATGGGATATCACGCCCTCTCGTGTCCTGCCTGAAGCCACCTTTATTCACGCCTTAAAGGCAGTCAAACCTGTGGTGACGTAGGTGTAGCCCCGTCTATACCTATAAGCCCTCATCACCACGGTTGACTCTCAGTTCTTACGCTCTTCACCTCGCTGTGAACACCTTTTCCGTAGAGTTCTTCTAGGTGCTGCTAGTCAACTCTACATTTGACATTATAAGACTGAGCTTAAAATCAGCTTAACTGTTCCTGTTGGTGTTAGCGACAACAGCCTTATTTGGTGAGTCGTCTACCCGCGGAGCGCTGACTTTAGGTTCACTGTCAGTCAACGCATTAGCGACATCTCAGTTTGGTTGGCTCTTTTTAGCTGTGCTAACAGTGCTAGCTAGTATGAGCAAGGGAGCTAATGTGACCAAGAAGAAGTCAGCGGTTCTCCCCTGTCCGCAGGAGGGCGGCATCTCTGAGCCCGAGTCATGTGCGCTTTGTCGCCAGCTCCGGCATTCAACGCTGGAAAGACCGATCACGTTCGTAGAGACCTGGAAAATAAATAAATAAATAAAATAGAGTCGCTCAGCAGGACCCCCTCCTTTCCAAATTAGCAGTTCCAGCTTCACCTGTGTCTGCTGAAGAGGAGTTTTCATCAGAAGTCCCCGCTCTTAGCTGGGCAGACAAAATTGAGTATTTTGAGGGGTCGGAGGACCTTGAGCTCTCTTACAGCGCTGGCCAGAAGCGTGCTTTCAAGGATGATACCGTGCTCGACATCGGTCTAGAAATGCACGGCTTGTCGGAGGACGAGCATGAAATGTTGCCGTCTGCTCAGAGCTCCGCTGCTACTTCGTTAGCGGCCGAGACGCTGGAGGTGGAGTGGCCCTCCCCACAGCCGGCTCAAAAACCGCGGAGGTTTCGTGGGATTTTTTCTCCCTCCTGAACCGACAACCGTTAAAAACTGCTTGCACATTTTCCCCGATTTTATCGGTGAGTTAACATCGTCATGGAGCAAACCACTGCTTCAGACATATCAGGCACTGTGTTTAGCAGAGTTCGGCTCACTGGTGCCTCAAGAGAGCCCGATGTGTGCGCTACTTAGCGAGATCAGGATCGGGGCAGACTACATTTTGCGCATGTCTCGTTGTGCAGCTCTCTCCCTCGGCAAAGGGATGGCGAGCAGCACAGAGGTATTTATGGCTCACGCTCTCTGACATTCCGGACATTTCAGCGGTTCATCTACTCGGATGAACCGCTATCTGCTGAGCGTTCGTTCGGCCAGTCACTCGATGCCATTCAGGAAAAGTTTGACTTCAAGAGAAAACAGGCTGAGGCGTTGCGAGACATCATTCCGCGACGAGAGATGAAGCCCAAACAGGCTCAGACTTTAAAGGGAGAGGAGCTCTGGCAGCAGGGAGACACTGTTTCTCCTCTCTCAATGCCGCCCAAGAGGCCGCTATGTTATGTTCAGGGAATCAGTCCCAAATGGCGTTGCACTTCCCTAACACAGTCCCCCCCCCCCCCCCCCCCCCCGCCACACACACACGCACGCACGTAAGTGTATCATTTCAAGCTATGAAAACACATTGAAAAACAAATAAATTCTCAGGGACTTATGAGAAGTGCCCTCGGTGTTTACAGTTTATTTGCCCCAGAAATGGTGCCTTTTGTAAACTGTGTGAATGGCAATAAAGAGTTTTTCTGTTTACAATGTTGCAAAAAAAAGGAAGAAAAAAAAAAGTCCAGTGCCATCTATGAGGCTGCACTTTGGCGGAACGCCAGGTTGCCCATGACAGTAGACTGTGAAACGCCAGGTTGCCCATGACAGTAGACTGTGAAACAAAAAAAGGAATGGTTATGACTATAACCTCTGTTCCTTGAAGGAGAGGAACGAGGTACAACACATTGCTCCCCCGCCTCTCAGCTTAGCTCGGCGAAGAGCGGCTGTCGAACTGAGAGTCAACCGTGGTGACGAGGGCTTATAGGTATAGACGGGGCTACACCTACGTCACCACAGGTTTGACTGCCTTTAAGGCGTGAATAAAGGTGGCTTCAGCCAGGACACGAGAGGGCGTGATATCCCATACAATAGGTGTTGTACCTCGTTCCTCTCCTTCAGGGAACAGAGGTTATAGTCATAACCATTCCTTTTTTTGTTTCACAGTCTACTGTCATGGGCATTGCATGTCATGGGCTCTACTCAAAAGGAAGTGAGTTCTTTCGTGTCGTTTGCAAACCACACCCGAAGGAATTGATACACTCTTCCTAGGGAATTTATGCCATCGCCACCAAACCGGGCAGATGCGATCTCAATACAGTGAGGATGCAAAATTGCAGAGGGATTTTTGATATCTTAAACGGGTCAGGTGTGACAATGACTTAAACTTATGCTGAAAAGTGATTAATAACTTTCTGTGGGACATCATGTTCAGTGACCTCACACTGTGTAAGGTTTTTTTTCCATCATCCTCGTCTGGTTTTTTTTTGGAGATCTAAACATAAAATCCCCCCTTCTAAAATTATGTCATAATGATATTGGGATATCCCCTTTAAATGCATGTGCCCACTGTGCCCGCTGTCTTTCTGGTGTGCCCGGGTGGCGACGGCACAGGGTTCTTGGGTCCACTCATCGTTGCTTGCAACTATATTTTATTATTATTATTATTTTTTTTTATAAGGCTTTGAGTTTCTGTTTTTATTTGAAATCGTTGAGTACTTGGTGAGGCTTCACTATTTACAGCGTTAAGTTTTTGATCAAGCAGCTCTTGCATGACGTTTGTAACATTATTATGTGTGAATTATGTGTGAAATCCAACGTCGCTTCAGTTCTAGGTTTAGTATAAAGCTTCAGGAAAGCGTTCGAATTATTTTTTCAAATTCAGACGGCCGAGTTTACATCACCACTCTAAAATTGGAGGAAGGAGGAAGTTCGGAGTTGGAAAATGTTAAGGTTCCAGTTAACACGAACACAGCATTAATCCCACTGGCACTGCCGTAAGTATATTTAGAAAGTAAATATCACTGAAAATTAGATGAGATAATAAGATATACCTTTATTCATCCCACAGTGGGGAAATTTCTATGTTATAGCAGCAAAGAAAAAACATAAAGTAGGGACATTACTAAAGAAAAGAAAAAACAAACTATTAAAAACAAATATTTATACACATTACAATATAACAATATAATAGTTAGACTTTCAATCAAATTGCACTATTATATTGTATATTATATACAGTACATATAAATAATATATATTCTCTTCTATCTGTTCCGTCTCTTCTCTCATCACACCTCGTCAAGTGACCACAGAGCCAATCAGGCTGCGTCCTGACCTGGTGGAAGCTCCTCCGTAGCCAATCAGCCGGGAGCGCCGCTGGTCAGTTGCAATTGAGGAAGCGTTACTGTTGCCGTAGTGACTCGTATACAAAGCTAATTTTAGCCACGTCAGGAAGGCGTCGTGGGGCCGGACCCGCGTCCGTTTATGCCTCCTGAGCTTCATTTACATCAGGAAACGATACGACAAACAGTCGCTCAGTCAAAAAAAAAATTTAAATCCTCGTCTGGTTTAGGAGTGCGGCTAAAATAAAATTCTAATTTATTTCCTTTGACAAGCGCATGTCTTTGCATAGGTTGTGAAGATGTGGGTTTGTGTCTCAGCACGATGACCAACATGGTGGCGGAAAAGAATATGATGTAGGAGGGAGGTGTTTTTATACTTCAGAACTTTTTGAATGACCCCAGAAATGACAAAATGTGTGAACCGCATAATTTATGTGTTATTAAATGTACATAAAAGTCTATATAGGAAAAAGTGTAGAAAAGAAAGTACAGTAATCTCAAAAATAGATTTTCAGTAAGGTTTGTGTTTGTTTTTAAATTGATTTTTGTAAAATAGTCATCTAAAGACAAGCTGGTGCCGGTTTTGTATGTGTTTACATGTAGCATCTTAACATTGTTAAGGTTGTGCGTTATTAAGCGATGTTTCATGCATTGATAGCACGGTGTGTTTGTCAGGTGAGCCTACCTCCACTTTGCATACATTTGTGTGGAAATGATGGCATTTGAATGTAAACAGGCAGCGAGGGAGAGCAGCTGTGAGCAGAGGTCAGTGGCCGAAAGAGGAGACGGACAGATCAGGGCGTGTTCAGATTGACGTTCTCAGAAGAGCAGTTTCAGTCTCTACACTAATGTATACTGTCCTCACATGCATATGTACTTGAGTAACATCCTATTCTTAATCTGTAGTGTTCAATATGATGTTGGCCCTGCCCCCCAGTTCAGCTATAACAGCTTCAACTCTTCTGGGAAGGCTTTCCACCAGGTTTAGGAGTGTGTTTATGGGGATTCTTGAACTAATGTTTTAGATTTGCTGGTGCGCAGTCATGCTGGAACTGGTGTGGGGGTATTCTTCTGGAGTTGGGCTCGGCCCCTGACTTCCAGTGAAAGGAACACTTGATGCCTCAGCATACCAAGACATTTTGGACAATTTCATGCTCCAAACTTTGTGGGAACAGTTTGAACAGTCCAACATGACTGCACAAAGCAACGTCCATAAAGACACGGATGAGCGAGTTTGATGTGGAAGAACTTGACTGTGGTAAAGTGCTTGCCCTATCATCTGGAGATGGCAAGTTCGATTCCCAGGTGATGCTGTAACCTTTCGCAGCCGGAGGTCTAGAGAGAGCCGATTGGCCGAGCTCTCTCAGAGGGGAGGGTTGAGAGGTACCTAGTGCTCCCACATTAATCACGGCTCTACAGCCAATCAGGGGCGTCTGTGAGCTCATGCAAGCGGAAGGAGCGGATAGCGCTGTGCTCTGAGTGTTACGCCGCCCCCTACGGTGCGTGAGCGACAGTTTGGTCGGCTGGTGTCACGTGGTTCGGAGGAAACACGTGATAGTCTTCGGCCCTCCCGGTTGAGTGGTAGTATTAGCCTTAATGTGGAGCCCACTAGTGACAGGGAGGAATTAGACACGACTAAAATTAGGGAGAAAATCGGAGGAAAATCCCCCCCAAAAAAAACTGTATGGATTAAGAAATGGATGTTACTCAAGTTCATATGAACGTGAAGGCTGGCGAGCGAATACTTTTGGCAATATAGTGTATGTACACTACTGTGCGAAAGTCTTGAGCTGCCAATTAGTCCACCATCATCTCAAGTCTTTTGCACAGTAATGTATGTGTGTTTTAAAACCTACAGGACTAAATTGATTTAACGTGATGAGTTTGATTTGAATAGAAATATAGCTGTGTTCTGTCAGGTTCGTGAGACAGCTATACATCTCACTGTCGTGAAAGAGACAGAGAAGTTTGCCGGTACTTTTAGAGTATTATAATAAAGCTGTTACAGATCTCTCAGATGTGTATTGTAAGCGATATGGTTTCTGAAGCAGCTTGTAAGTTCCCCAGGTCAGCAAGAGCATGTCAGATGTATTTGATGGATGAAAAGCTGAAGCTCTGTTTGGTTTGTACATGCTCACTGAAACGGGACATTATAAAAAACATCACCATGTCTTTTTATAATTGATGTCCGGTTTCGGTGGCCCTGCAGCCTCGAGTGCCTGTCCGTGTCTCAGAGGAGTGGAACTCAGTAGGGTGATCTGCTCTGGAAGATCATCCACCTGAAGAATTTTGCCACCTTCTTCTTTTCTGAGGCTTCTTTCACACAACAAGCACATGCCGACATCCCAAAGTCCAGTCTGTTTGAGGAACCCGAACACTTTCCCCAGGCACAGATCAGTAGTGTGTAACGTTCAATTGCATTTATGTCCTAAAAACAGTTCTGTTCTTCATGTCTTCAACTACCAATAGTTTACACATTCATATACTTTATACAGTTTTTACATCTTCAGGAAGCGATCACACTCAGGCGAAGTATGAAGCAGTTGTGTCTAGGATGCTTTTCAGCTCAGCGTGGATATGCAGAGTGGCTGTTTGAATCTGTCACCTGAAAACTTGTCATCCTTCTCTAATCTCTGTCATTATTAAAGATCTTCCATATCACAGAGAGAAGCAGCACGTCAGTATAAGATAAGATAATATACCTTTATTCGTCCCACAGTGTGGAAATTTCTGTTACAGCAGCGAAGAAAAATTTGCAAATATAATGTACAACAATACAATAGTTATACTTACAAACGAATTGCACTAGGATAATATTGCACAGTTAAAAATTGTTATTGCACAGTTGCTATTGCACAAAAAAAATTAAGTAACTGTTGTAACTATAATGTAAGATATTGTAACTATTGTAACTATATTTAAGATATTGTAAATATTTTAACTATACTGTAACTATATATAAGATAGTGTAACTATATTTTAAGATATTGTGACTATATTTAAGATACTGTAACTATTTAAACTATATTGTAAATATATTTATAGATAATGTAACTATATTTTAGGAAATTATAACTCTAGTGTAAGATATTGTAACTATTTAATCTATATTTAAGATATTGTAACTATCATAAATATAGTTACAATATCTTAAATATACTACTTTAATAGTGTACAGTAACTATTGTATGTATATTGTAAGATATTATGACTATACTTAAGTTATTCTAACCATATTCAAGATAATATAACTATATTTAAGATATTGTAACTATATTGTAAAATGTAAGAAATTGTGACAACAGAATATAACAGTATACACAGTATGCATTATGGAGACTGGTTGATTGGGAGCAGCTCTGATTGTACAGTCTAATAGCAGCAGGGACAAAAAGACCTTCAATATCGCTCTTTATACACTCAGGATGTGTATATCACCGACACACAGCCGACAGTCAAACCTGAGATACGCTAAGGAGCTTGTTTGTGTGAGCCAGCTTGAATACATCTCCCTAACAGCCTTCTTTTGAAACGACATCAGCGCGCCTGACCGAAGCTCATTGTTCGACACACTTCACATGACACACTCACGCATACCCCGACGCCAATGTCACATCCTGCCAGGCCGATTATAGACACCAGACTTGTTTGTGTGTGTAATGGGGGGGGGGGGGGGTGGTCGCCACCCCCCAGCTGACATAGTGGTACATCTGAGGTCACTTCCTTTCCTTTTTCCTTCCTACGTCTTTCTAAACCTGAAGGAGACGCACTCCAGTGGCAGCCAGATGTCGTTGATTCAGCATCACGAAATAATTTTGCTGCTCGGTGATCCAGGATGCATTTAATCAGCGCTGATGAAATGAACAGAATGACCCGCAGATGGGGTGAGGTCTGTCTGAGACTGGAACTGAATTAAACTGAAGGACAAATCTTTTGATTGCAGCATTTTGACATTTAATGAAGAATCTCAGCAAAGAGATTTAGAGGCTTAGAGCTGCTGTAGTGAGGATTAGAACACTCGGGTAGCATGCTGTTTTTGAAAAATAATTAACCACGGGGTGTTGTGAAGCGAAGGCAGTTTTAACACTTGAAGTCGTTTTTTTAAAAATTCCAACATAATGAACTTAATTAATTGTTTTATTTCCCTTACACCACTTTATGCTTGAGTTTGTTTAGGAATTTGTTTAAACAGGTTACGAACATTCAAGAACAAATCACAGAAGTAGCTCACGTGTATTGTACAAAAAACAGACACTGCGGTGCACCAGATATCAATATTTACAATTATATACAATATTTTCAGTGTGTAAGTGAATGTATAAAAGTTCTGTACAGTGGACCCTTGGATTATGAGCATAATTCGTTCCGGAAGCAGGCTCGTATTCCAAAACACTCATAAACCAAATCAAATCTTCCCTTAAGAAATAATGAAAACTCAAATAATTCGTTCCACAGCCCAAAAAAATTTAATACAATATATAAAGTAAAAATAAAACAAATTAACCTGCACTTTACCTTTAAAAAAAGTTCAAATAAATCCCAACAGATAAGTGTTTCCGTTTGTACGCGCAGACGCCGTGTATTTGTGTGTGTATGTGTGTGTGTGTGTGGAATTAGCCCCTTCCCTCGCCTCGTATTGCACAGTAAAACTCCTCCTCCCTCTCCCCACCTCGCTTTTTAAGTTTCACAACAAACACACACACATCGGAAACACTGTTTTAACGGGAAAAAAAGAAAACTCTCTAATGACACTCGCGTGAGCGCAGACTAACGGAATCACTGCTGTAATGTAAAAACAAAACAAAACAAATGAACCAGCACCGACAGAGCAGAGTTTCTGTGTAGAACAGAGTGTGTGTGTCTGTGTGAAGCCAGGCAGCGGGGGGTGTAAAGGCGAGTGTGTGTGTGTGTGTGTGTGTGTGTGTGTGTGTGTGTGTGTGTGTGTGTGTGTCGGTGTGTGTCGGTGTGTGTCGGTGTGTGAGAGTCAGTGTCAAAAACTGGGTACTCGTAACCCAAAACATGCTCGTTTTTCAAGTCAAAATTTATTAAAAATCTTTGCTCGTCTTGCGGAACACTTGTAAGATGGGGGTGGGGGGTGGGGGGTGAGAGAAATGAGTCGGCCTCACCAATTTCAATGAATCAGTCCGGAAGCACAATGATAGCAAATGGCTGTCCTGATGGTGAATAATCCTAATCTTGGAAAATTCTCAACAAAACAAGAGTTCACAGTCCAATACAGTGGAAAACAGCTCTAAGCCAAAATGGTGTCCGGATTTCCCTCGCGATTCAAAGGTGCAGAGACAACACTGTTAGATTTCAAAACTCACTGAGATTCATTTCCTTAACTGCGATTATGGTTTTTGGCCACATGATGGCAGTGTTGGGAAAGGGGGCAGAGATTTAGTCAAGTGGATTGGTATGCTTTGCAATGTATAATTGTATCAAAGGTGTATAAGCGTCAGTTTGTCGGACTTAAGAACAGATTTGACTTCTGAACATGCTCCCAGAACAGAACTCGTTCGTAAGTAGGGGACTACCTATTTGTATATTGTTAAATAGAAATTTTATTTTACAGCAGTTTAAACGGCTGCTTGTGCTCAGCGCTATTCGCCATCTTCCACATACATGAGCTCACAGAACCCTCTGATTGGTTACTGCCACCCTTGACATGGGCAAGAAAGCAGACACCAGCATTTCTTGCTTGCACATTAATACAAACATGAGATTCAGTTTGCAGCGAAAGCTGCTTTCAGAGCTGCTGTTAGCGAAAGCAAATGCCTCCTGACCAATCAGAATCGAGGATTCACAGCCTCGGTCCATTTCACCGTAATTGATGAAAGAGAAACGAAAGAATGAAAGAACGGTAAGCAGCGTAACGCTGCATGCAGATGTCCGCCGTTTTAACCACATGTTTTGTGTTCCATCCTCACAGAAGGACGAGGTGTACCTGAACCTGGTGTTGGACTACGTCCCCGAGACCGTGTACAGAGTCGCCAGACACTACAGCCGAGCCAAACAGACCCTCCCCATGCTTTACGTCAAGGTGTGTATGAGAGTCAGAGCAGTGTGTTTTTTTTCCAAGATGTGTCTTTTCAGGTTTTGTGTGATGAATTAGTCATTTTATCCTATTAAATGTTTTAGTAACTTTTTTTATAACTAAAATGTTGTGTGTGTGTGTATTGTAGTTGTACATGTATCAGCTGTTCAGAAGTCTGGCCTACATCCATTCGTTCGGAATCTGCCATCGAGACATCAAACCCCAGAACCTGCTGCTGGATCCCGAGACAGCCGTCCTCAAACTCTGTGACTTCGGCAGGTCAGTACTAGGTCACGGACATCCACATGCACGTGCACACACACATACACACCCGTTCATCTACACGGGTGCCTCCCTGCGTATCCTGTATCACCGAAGCGTGCGGCGATGTGAAATGCGTCTCATGTGATGTATCCCAACCCTGGTGGGAATCAACAACGCTGGAGCCCTCTTTCACACCCCGGTAACAGTGTGTAAAAGTGTGCAGGAGCAGCAGAGCTCAGGTGACACGGTGCCCGGGCGTGCCAGAGCAGGCTCTGCAGTTCAGTTAACGTCTGAGAGTAACGTGCATGCTTAAACACTGCGGAGAAATTTAAAGCAGGAGATTAATCACGGGAAAAAAGTGAATTAGCGGATCATAAGCACGCACGGCATTCAGAAAGTGTCAGCCAGCCGTGCAGTGTGTGTGTGTGTGTGTGTGTGTGTGTGTGGAGCTTTAGTTAATTATTAATAAACATAGCCTTTCTGTCTGCACTTTTCTCCATATGATGCGGTTATCAGAGCGAGACGAGTGTTCATGAAAGATTTATGATCTGCATGAGTACTGGACTCCACTGTATGCAGCATGTCTCTCTCTCTCTCTCTCTCTCTTTCTCTCTGTATGTCCGTCTCTCTGTCTACCTCTCTCTTTATATCACTTTGTGTGTCTCTCTCCAGACATGATCTTTCTCTGCTACTGTTTATGTCTCTCTCTCTCTCTTTCTCTTAATTCAGTTCAGGTCAGTTCAGCGCTGCTTTATTGTCATGACAGTTAAAAAACTCACATTGTTATGCATCTCTCCGCCTTTGTGTGTGTCTCTGTCTGTTTATCCTTCGTGTCCTCATGTTTTTGTCTGTCTATGTCTGTAGATCTCTGTTTGTCTTGCTCCGTATCCCTTTGTGTGCTGAGCTCTACTGTATGCAGCATGTCTCTCTCTCTCTCTCAGTTCAGTTCAGCAGAGCTTTTTTGGCATAAATGTAAAAAAATAAAAATAAATTTAAAAATCAATTGCACACTCATAAGCGTGTATTTAAAAATCACCAGCACCATGTGTTGAATGTTGAGATTAACTAATTATTATTTTTTAAATGATATAAGGACGTTTTACATATACGTTGCATATCGTATCTTCCCGTGAGCCGAATCATGCGATGAAACAAAATCTATGTTACCTCAAGCGCAGCTAAATACACATGTGAAAACCCCATTAAAATGTGTTCATTAGTTTTGTTTATGTGATGCGTGCACAAACAAACAGACACAAAAATTCCAACAACCAATTTGATGTGTCCTATTACTCATCTTGCGCCGCCTGTCCCATTGTAGAGACACGCAAACTTTACAGTTCTATTATATGTATAGATTATAAGAGTTTTATATATAAAAGAAAAACATAGTAGGTAAACAATAACAACAACAACAACAAAAACTATGAGTATCTGAACAGTAGTGAGGTTAAATTGTGGTTTGTTAGTGTTAGGGATATTCAGGGTGTGTCTCATGCTGTGTCTCACTGTCTCAGGCTCTCATAGTCTGACACATATTGCAGTGAAGGCAGCAGTGGGGCTACTCTCTCTCTCTCTCTCTCTCTCTCTCTCTCTCCCTGTCTTTCTCTTTATTTCTGTCTCTCTATCTCCCTATGTGTCACTTTGTTTCTCTTTGAGAGTGTAAATTAAATTAAGGAAATGCAAAAAATAAAGAGTGTGTTAGCTGTGAGATTATTGTGGTGTTATTTGTTTCCCTTTAAACGCCATGTTCTCGCCTGCACAGTGCTAAGCAGCTGGTCCGTGGAGAACCCAATGTCTCCTACATCTGCTCGCGGTACTACAGAGCTCCTGAACTCATCTTCGGAGCCACTGACTACACCTCCAGCATAGGTATGTACACACACACTCACACTCACACAATCACACTCACACACGCACACACACACACATGCTAAAGCTATGTCACATAAACCTTATACTTAGCATACAGTAAATATAATAGCACACGAACCATTAAACTGTGTGTGTGTGTGTGAAATAAATCTTAGGTCTCTGCCTGAAGAGGATGTGTGATCGATTTCATTACTAGTTTTAGGCTTCTCTTACTGACCTTTGACCGTCTCTTTTTATTATTATTATTATTTCAGATGTGTGGTCAGCTGGCTGTGTGTTGGCTGAGCTGTTGCTAGGACAACCAATTTTCCCTGGCGACAGCGGAGTGGATCAGCTGGTGGAGATCATCAAGGTACTGACGCCTTCCTGGTGTGTGTGTGTGTGTGTGTGTGTGTGTGTGTGTGTGTGTGAGTGTGAGTGTATGTGTGTGAGTGTGTGTGTATGTGTTTGTATGAGTGGTATGAGTATGTGTGTATGAGTGTATGTATGTGTGTGCGTGTGTGTGTATGCGTTTGTATGCGTGTGTATGAGTATGTGTGTGTGTATATGTGTGTGTGTGTATGTGTATGTGTTTGCATGAGTGTGTGTGTGTTTGTATGAGTGTGTGTGTATGAGTGTGTATGAGCATGTATGAGTGTGTGTGTGTGTGTGTGTATGAGTGTGTGTGTATTTGTATATTTGTGTGTATGTGTGTGTGTATGTGTTTGTATGAGTATGTGTGTATGAGTGTGTGTGTGTGTGAGTGTGTGTGTGTTTGTATGAGTGTGTGTGTATGAGTGTGTATGAGCATGTGTGAGTGTGTGTGTGTGTGTGTGTATGAGTGCATGTGTGTGTATGCGTGTTTATGTGTGTAAGTATGTGTGCATATGTGTGTGCGTGTGTATGACCACAATCAGTTCTAGTGCTTCTGTCTCATTTCTTTCTCTCTCTCTCTCTCTCTCTCTCTCTCTGTCCCTCTCTCTCAGGTCTTAGGCACGCCCACCCGTGAGCAGATCCGAGAGATGAACCCCAATTACACTGAGTTCAAGTTCCCTCAGATTAAGGCCCACCCATGGACTAAGGTGAGTCAGCAGGTACAGAAAAAAAAACAATTTCTCTTCCTTCACCTCCACCTCCACATCGTCCTTGTGCTCATCTCGTTCATCTCCATCCTGACTCACTTAACACTCATGCTGTGCTGTCTGCATGCAGAAGCCATCTATCATTTTTACACCATATGTACTGATCGCATGTCTTCTTCCTGATAATAGTCACAGAAATATTTTAGTTTTAGCTGACTCGTTTCCATCTGTTCCCTTTTTAGTACATTCATAGTAGGATTCTTTATTTGTAATGCCTGTGCATGCGTTGTATGTTTTCTCTGTAATCAGAGACGAATGTTTTTTTTCTGTGTGCTGCAGTTCACTAGGGAACAGTCCCAGACCACCTCTCCACCACAGAGGCGCGTGAATCAAATCCTGGTTCTGTTCAAGGGTTCTGTCCAAGCGTACTAATACTCCTTTTTCCACCAAGGCGGTTCCGAAGGTAGTTCGTAGCCGGTGTCCAATTTCGAACCTGCCAGACAGCCAAAGCACCGACCCTCAAACAGAAAAACCGTAGCACCTGGTTTACTTTGGTGGAAAAGTAGCTCAGAACACTGCACCGTAAATTCCCGAGCTGATCATCAGAATGCAGAAAGTCTGTTTGTATGAACTCCATGCTGTTCTTAAAGGTTGGGTGACAGAACCTAAGGGTGTTACTGCTAACACGATCCTGACTTATATCACACACACACACACACTGACACGAAAGTCTTGTCTTCAGCTCATTATGTAGGTATGTGTGCTGAATCGACTGAACGAGCTTCTCCTTGGTATTCATAAGACGGTCTGGCAGGATTCAACGACTTAAAGTGAAACCCACACTAATCCTATATAAGTCGTCATACACACTGCTATATGCGTGCCCATGATATACATATACTTTACACACTCCCTGGTCAGGAAAAAGTCACACATTGTAAGAGTTCATTCAATCACGTTTAGCTTTGTGTAAATGATTCCTCGTTCGGAGTAATATTACAGCAATCAGTTCATGTGTAAAAATTATTCCGCATGCTCGCAGAATCACTGAGTCCTGGAATATGCCCATTACATCAGAAAAAAAAAAATCCATAGGTGTGATATCCTGGTCATTCAGTACATTCAGGTCGTCAGCTGACTTCAGTTTATTCCCACATTATTCCCCTTGCTGAGTCTAGAAACAACCCCAGATCATAATACTGTCTCCAGAGGCTTTTTTTTCCCAGTGGACACTATACATGACGGGTGCATCACTTCATGAGCTTCCCTTCTTACCCTGACACATTCGTCGCTATGGAGTGGTGTTGATCTGAACTCATCAGACCACATGACCTTTTTCCATCGCTCAGAAGTCGAATCTTTATGCTCCCTAGCAAATTCAAGCCTTTTTTTTCTGATTAGATTCACAATTCAAAGGTGTTTTTTTTTTACATGAGAAATATTTCTATTTATATTGCCAAAGCTTAGAATTAAGTCACAAGAAAGTAACAGGAGTAGATAGTAGAAAAAAAAATGAATAGTGTAGAAAGAGTAATAATAAATAAAATTAAATAGTACAGACATTTGGTTAAAGTCAAAGATAAAGTGACTCTCATGAACTAATGTTCAAGAAAAGAAAAAAAGGAAAGAAACTAGATATACATTATAATAATATTATAATGATACTATTATAAAATTATAATAGTAATAGTAATAATAGTAATAATAACAGTGATCAGTGTGTATTTGTGTGTGTGTGTGTGTGTGTGTGTGTGAGATATGGTAAGGTTTGGTCACTTGCTGCCCCTCACTTGGTGGCATGTGTGTGTATTGTGCTGCTGGTGTCCCTGTGCTCCCACAGACGGGGCAGTTTTTCGGGGTCAGGGAGGCAGTTGGGGATGATTTTATCAAATTTGGTGAAGACTTTTGTTTGAATGTGGTGATATTTCAGTCTCACTAATAGGTGGTTTTCTTATGGACACACAACAGTTTAGTCCCAATCCTGTGGATAGAAATGCACTTATTGTCACTATTAAACATTGCTGTGTTTTTTTTTTTTTTTATTTTTTTAACTGTTCTTAAACCACTTCTAGTAATTTCACGTGTCTTTATTTGTTTTCTTTGCTTGATGCAGCCCAAGATGCCCCTCCTGAAATGGCAAGGTTGTGTGTGTGTGTGTGATTGTGTGTATGTAATATAGCAGAAGAACTTCTTGTTCTTCTACTCATTATTATTGGCTCGAGTGTTGTAGTGTAGAGTGGTGAAGGAGAATTAGTGCCTCCTGGTGGTTACGTTACACGGTGCATAAGGAGCAAAAGATTATTCTATCTTTGCCGTCATTTCTCTCACTCTATTTCTCTGGGATTTTTTTCCTGTACTGTCACAAGCGTAGGTGAAAATGAGCCCAAAATGAATCACTCAGCTCATTGTTAGGTTTAGTCTGATTGTGATTCAGGGGCGGTAATGAAGGCGGTAATGTCAGACGCTTAGTCTATTGACAAATATTTGAAATTTAGTTTTGGGAAGGATTTTTTCCCCCAGAATCACAGTTCCAGAGTTTGGAAAGTTCACATACAAAGACATGCAAGAAGTAATTATTAAAGCATTGCTGTTAGTTCTAATAGGAATGAATGTCTATGCAGAAATGACACACTCCACTTGTCTTGCATTAACTCTTGTGTCTTGTGTTTGCAGGTGTTCCGGCCACGCACACCTCCCGAAGCCATCGCTCTGTGCTCTCGTCTGTTGGAGTACACGCCCACGGCTCGGCTCACACCGCTCGAAGCCTGCGCACACTCCTTCTTCGACGAACTGAGAGACCCGAACATTAAACTCCCCAATGGGCGGGAGAAGCCATCGCTTTTCAACTTTACCACTCAAGGTTCGGACTGACCAATAAATCTGATCATCACACTCACCAGTGTTCCAATTTTGCACACTTTATTCACTCCTTTTTTTTTTCTTGAACAGAATTGTCCAGTAACCCATCTTTGGCCACCATCTTGATTCCTGCTCATGCACGTAATCAGGCAGGTGCGTCGACCCCCACCAATGCCTCCAGCACTACAGGTCAGTCTCCAGCTTCCTCCTGTTTAAGTATTTCATTCTTTTCCTCTAAGAATGTCAAACCTAATCCCTCCCAGGACATGAGAAATAATAATCCTTTATAATTAGACATCAATGTTCTGTTTATTATAGAAGGATTTTCCCTCATTTAAATAAATCATGGCCACAGAAGCTCCTCTAGCCCAGAACCAACCCGGGAGTTTTTAACTGTAATTACAGCAGTAATGCAATAACCGCTTCAGTAATCAGTGGAGAAAAAAAAAACAGATCTACACAAGCTACTGTACAATGAGGCTCACACTGATTAAGGAAGCAGCTGTTTTAATCAGAATCCTGAGTCTGACTTTCAGACCTCGTACATTCTGACATAAATATGAGGGACGTTCAAGTCAAACCAGGACGAATTGAGTGAAAGAAATCTTCAAGCACAGTACAGTGATGAGACTTTTAACTGCAGTAAAACATTTAAATGGTGCAAACTAAAAAAGCGTAGATGAACATTGGGCGAATGGAACGCCTGATCCCTGGAAATCATTTGGTTTGGTTTGTTTAAACCCTGACTGAAAGAACAAAGAGGTCAAAAAAACTGACAAAAAAGCGAGTTTTTCATAATAGGTTTTCTTTAAAGTGATACAAAGCCAGTTTACTTACATTTACGTAACTAGCTTTTATTTAACCATAAAAATGTTCAGGTCGACTAAATTTTGTGAATAATATCTGGCCAAATGTCTAAATTTTGGGGTTTTTAGACCTCATGTTGGTTTTAGATAGTTTTTTTCCCACTCATGTGAAAGCAGTCGTGAACGGGAACCGAGTTTATAAAAGGTGGCAGAACACATTCCTCCTCCATACCCGTCCCGTTGCCCCGATCTTACAGTACACCACCCCAATGCCTACCTGTGAGGAACGTTAAAGGAGAGTGTGTTCATCTGTGTAGATCCGCCAAAAACTGTGCCTACGTTACGCCAGCAAACAGTCTTCAGCGACCATTGTTTCGGAAATCCGGGTTGAGAATCTGCGAGAACGATATGAACACCGTCTACACACTTACGTCCATCGCACATACCGTGGTAAAATCAACACGCTAATGTTTCTTTCAGGAGAACAAGGTGATATCGTTCGTCTTTTCATTTCAGTACTTTATATTTTGGCGCATACTGTAGATAAGAAACTGCCAGCCAAGTCTGTACCATACAGGAAGTGTGAACGCTATCATGTGTATCCTCAGACCCGTGAAGCCTGGCAGCGTAACATGCTCTAAGAAAAGCGCTCAGAATAAGATGACAGACATTCATGGTTTGCCAGGATTGCTGTGATTGGCAGGAGAATGAGAGCACGCGAAATGAGTTGAAAAGAGTTTCACTGTCTGTACAAGTTTTTACGTCAGATCAGTCAACATTCAGTCGTGTGTTAAATCTGTAACACTGTACAGTTCTCTGACTTATGGAGGAAAATATCCATCACTTTACACATTAAATTACAAGGTTTTTCCCACTTTGCAGCTTAAATGTCCGGCGGGTGTAAATTAATAATCTAATTCTGACAGAGTTCTGACTTCCCGCATTTCCGTGTGCAGCATTAGTTAGTTTGCTTGATATTTAACATGCAATGTTTGTGTCAGAGTATACAGTGGAACCTTGGATTACGAGCATAATTCGTTCCGGAAGTGGGCTCGTATTCCAAAACACCCATAAACCAAATCAAACTTTCCCATAAGAAATAATGAAAACTCAAATTATTCGTTCCACAGCCCAAAAAAATCAATACATAAAAATAATTAATACAATATATAAAGTAAAAATAAAACAAATTAACCTGCACTTTACCTTTAAAAAAAGTTCAAATAAATCCCAACAGATAAGTGTTTCCATTTGTGTGCGCAGGCCCCGTGTATTTGTGTGTGTATGTGTGTGTGTGGAATTAGCCCCTTCCCTCGCCTCGTCTTACACAGTAAAACTCCTCCTCCCTCCCCCCACCTGGCTTTTTAAGTTTCACAACAAACACACACACATCGGAAACACTGTTGCGTTAGCGCACACTGACGAAATCACTGCTGTAAAGTAAAAAAAAAAACATGAACCAACACCTTACCTTTAAAAAGAATCGAGACAGAGCAGAGTTTATGTGTAGAGCAGAGTGTGTGTGTGTCTGTGTGAAGCTGGGGAAGGGGGGTGTAAAGGCGAGAGAGTGTGTGTGTGTGTCGGTGTCAAAAAACTCAGCACTCGTAAACCAAGACATGCTCGTTTTTTCAAGTCAAAATTTATTAAAAATCTTTGCCCGTCTTGTGGAACACTCGTAAACCGAGTTACTCGCGATCCGAGGTTCCACTGTATTATAATTATTACTATTATTAGTATTATATCCACACACGTCTCTATGAACACATTTCCACAGCAACAGAACCTTCATCTCGTCTCTTTCATGTTCCAGATGCCAACAGTGGAGAACGCAGTCAGACCACCAATGCAGCCTCTGCCTCCGCCTCCAACACCTCCACCTGAGCGTCCCAGTTAGTTCACCCCTTCCAGGCCCCGTCCAGTCCAGCCCAGGCCATCCGGACAACACCCTGCCCGTTCCCCAGATCAGTGGGCGGGGTCAAACCCCCTCGAACCACCACCACACCTTAACGAAACTGCAAGAGCCAAACCATAACGTCAACGTTTTCCGTGCTGTCCAGGCCGAGAACCCGGACATGTACAGAACCATGATAGTGGAGAGAGTGAAAGAGAGAGAGGTGAGCAGTGGCACAGGGGGGAGATCTCACATCATCATCATCATCAGTCCCGTGGACAATCTCTTAACGAAAGCAATCCAGTAGCCGAATCCACCTTCTTCCATCTCAGTTCAGCGAGCCTGCTGTTCAAACGGGCCGCGTGCGCTCTCCGGCTCCCCCTCTGTCACACTCTCCTTATCTCTTTTATTATTTTTGTTTCTCACACACACACACACCCACACACACACACATACCGTCTGTCCTTCCTCATTCTCATCCTCCCTCCCCATCAAACCTCCTCCACATATAGTGCATGGCTTGAATTTGGTCAGGAGCACTCAGAAACGTAAAAAGATACAGGAAACTGCAACATTTTTGTGCATCACACATATATATATATATATATATATATACAAAAAACATATACTATATAGAAAATACACTCGGACTGCATACCAAGCGAAGTAACACAACGTGTGCATGATTCAGCAACAAAGCCAAAAGCAAACAAATAAAAAAAAGAATCTGGATGTGATCTGAAAGATTTAGTTAGGTGTTTGAAATATTTACATATGGTTGTTTTATTTTGTATGTTTTATTTTATTTTGCAAGTATATCGAATCAGGGGGATTTTATGACGTTGCGTAGGGGCGGGGACGGGACAGGGTGTTTTTGATTGACACGAGAGACTTGTTTGTCTCCTTTTCTGTGTTTTTGTATTATATATACATATATAAATACATACACAGTTGATATATTTCTTTGCATTATGTAATATATATATGTGTGTGTGTGTGTGTGTGTGTGTGTGTGTGTATATATATATATATATATATATATATATATATATATATATATATATATATAAATTATGAATGTGTGTTTGTGCGTGTATATGAATAAAAGCTCCGCCTCTGGATTACGCATATCAGATACAGTGGGTCCAGGGGCGGAGCCTTCGTGTGCCGAGTTAAAGATCGCATACTGTACGTGTAACCGAAGGAACGGGAATGCTGTAATTCCTCGCTCACCTTTACAGTTCCGAGCCTGTAGAACTGTAGACCGTATTCCGATCCTGAGTTTAACGCTCACGCTCTCTTCTCTCCGTTAGTATCCCTAGTCCTCAGGTTTCTTTGTTTTTTTTAATCTGATGATTTCCTTAAAAAAAAAAAGCAGTTTTTTTTTTATTTTTTATGAAACAATCTATCGGATGCTAGACTTTGACGTGACACGAATACAGGAGCATGGTTAGCCGAGACGTCACGTCACTCAGTGTTTCTTAAAATTAAATTAAATTAAATGAAAGCTCGTAGGCAGACGGCCGCGACGCCGATTGTTCAGACCGGTGAACCGAACATTTCCTGTTTTCCGTGTTAAATCGTCAGTGCTGTGCAGGAGTCATCGTAACCACTACCGGAACATTCGTTTAATTATTATTATTATTATTATTTTCCTCTTTCCTGTTTTAACATCATCTTAAATGGAAAACAAGGGTATATTTTTAATCTAGATGTCTTAAACACATAAATGTAATGGCGTGAAAATGTGTAAATACAGTACAGCACAGATGCTCCTTGCCAGATTCTGGCTTGTACGTTTTGTTTTTATTATTTGTCGTCTTACACACACTCACACACACACACACACATATATATATATATATATATATATATATATATATATATATACACATACATACAAATCTACATTGTGCGTGTTTTATGGTTTCTGTCTATGTACATATGCTGACCTGAGAACTGTTACCAAGCAAAAATGAAATCATGATAACAAAAAAAAAAAAAAAAATGTAAAAATTGAATATACAGTATATATCTATCAAATCTCATAAAATGTTGGAAAAAAAGACAGGAAAAAAAATCAGGGCAAATCTGAACTGAACTGTTTGTTGGAAAATGTAGATGCTTTCTCCAGCCATATAGTTCAATCTTCTCTGTACAGTAGGTGCCAGCTATATTATTGTAATGATAAGTAGTAACTGTATAGTGTATCTAGAGTTTGGAGTGCCTTTGCTTCCATTCACCCCTTTCTACCCCCCCTTCTCCTTTTCGAACCTCATCCTTTACTCACACAGTACTGTAACTCTCTCGGTGACACTCGGCACGTGTGCCGTTGGTCGGTCGGTGTTCAAGCTCTTCTGGCCTACCTCTTTATTTACATCATTAACCCCTGTCAGTCATAACCGCTCGTAACTCGGCCGTAATATTTTTAATTTTTAACTCGCGATACAGTCAGGGGACGCGAAGGCACCAAAGCCCGGCAGGATACACAGTTTTATTTCATGAACAAGCCTGCATGCTGTGCCGCATTTTATGGTTTTAACCAAAAGCTACACCTGATAATCTGTCGAAAGCCACACACGACTAATTAAACAGCCACAGCTCGAGTTTGACATCCCTGCTCTGGATAAAGGTACTACTCAATACAAGTGATACGACGTCATGTGCCATCGTCGAACCCAACTCTCGAATCCTCGATAAAAATCCCCTCCGTCACAGCCAGCGCTCTCCCTCTGCATGGTGCGTCTCCAGTGCCGCTTTCGTTAAACTAAACTTCCTTTAAACGTCATCGTGCACATTGCTCTCGACAGCAGCGCCATCTTCGTAATAGTTTGCCGTAAAAACAACCTGCGCCCCTCCTTCATCAAGAAGCATTATTATTATTATTATTATTAGAGGAAGAGTTACTCTACCAGCATGTGCAATTTGACCAACCTGTGTCAGTTCATGAAAAAGTTAATGAAAAAGCCTACTATTACAGATCCAGTATTGATTTAGAGCGATTTCATCTTGATTGTGCCTTTTTTTTATAATCAGATTTTAAAAAGTTTTTGGAAGTTTTAGTTTAGAACTAATTTATAACAGGTTCCCACAGATATGATATTTAGCATAAAAGCACCAGGACGTCCCCTGATTGTGTCCCGTCACTCGTCTGTTTATTAGGAAATACAAGTTGAACCCGTTCAGCAGTTCATCACATTAAAATCATTACTAGACTTATTAGGGATGTTGTTCAGTCAGCAACGCTCTGATTCTTATCTGATCGATGGAGCGAAATTAACCAAAATATCTGGGGTCTGAAAATATGAGATGTTTCCTATTTAAGTATATAAAGTTTGTTTTAAAAGAACTGTTGTATAAAAGCAATATCGTACTCGCAGCAGTGCTGGTGTACCGAATACCGCGCCGATATTCACTACAAAAGCACTCTTGCTTGTGCAATATTGCTTAATTGACACCTGGACTATGATGGGGATTTTTTTTTTCCTTTTCTTTTTTTCCCGGC
This sequence comes from Clarias fuscus, assembly GCA_030347435.1. NCBI lineage: Eukaryota > Metazoa > Chordata > Actinopteri > Siluriformes > Clariidae > Clarias > Clarias fuscus. Next base: position 31,122,157 of record CM059209.1, read on the forward strand.
CAGTATTTGTTAGAGATCTGATGACGTCTTAATTTCCGTATAGGTGTGTTCAGTGTGTATGTGCGTGTATGTGCGCATTTTCTCAACCCCAGGTCGTAGTGTCACCCCCTACAGGCAATAACTCCTCAGCGTACACACACTTGTGTTTAGCCGACCGACCGACAGCAGCATTTGAAGGGCGTCGCGTAGCACCCACAATCCTCCACTCCTCCAGCTTTCCTGCTCTGTAAAGCTCGCTTTGTACATTTTTTGCATTCGTAGACGTATTACTTTCCACCAACCGTGTGACCACTTCTTGTGAGGTAAACCTTAAATAAGTGTAAAGACAGGTATAAAAATGGAAAAGCCAAAAAATAATAACGTTAGCTATATTCAGACCTTTACATCGCATTACATACATCAAGAAAAAAAAGGTGTCTTGGTTTAAAGTGAAAATAAAGGAAAAAAATATCCAACCTGTATAACATTACTACTACTTGAATGCTTCTGTTTGTGACTGATTTTTTATTATGATTATTATTATTATTATTTTAATTTTAAGTATATACATCTTTATTTCTGTGAAGGTATGCTAAATGTCTCTTTTTCTTTGTAAATAATGTCAGTTTTTGTTTCTCGGTGTGACTCGGATTCAGAGAATAGTTACCTGGTACTGTAATTTGCATTAAATAAACAGTAGGATAGCTTGGAAATGAACATCACACTGTCTGTCTTGTTTTTGTCCTTTATTGTGTAACATGATGAAAGCAGAGGTGTAAGACTGAGTCCAAAATGACTCCTAAACCCTGCGGGACTCTTCCATGTGCATTATAAAGGTGAGTAGTCCTGAAGGGGGAGGCATTCAGGACACAAATGTGTTTTACATAACTGATGGGGTTGGGTTTTTTTTTTTTTTTTTTAGGTCCCGTGGAAGATCACAAACAACGCAGCATGTTTAAATAATGGATACTTATATTAATCATTGTAAACTACAAGCATGTCAACAGTGTGCTTTCATTCTCCTTGTCTGATAAAGCTAGCTTATTGATTGAAACATTGTGGGTATTGCAACAGCCAAACACACACAGACAACTGCTCCACAGGTTTCCAGTCAGGCAGGCCCATGGCCGCCCTCACATGCAGTTGCTAGGCAACGCCGCCATGATGGCAATCAGGGGGATGCATGACACCTGGATGCATGTCTATATAGGCCCCCAACACAAAGCAATAGACGTGTGGACATTTAGGTAGCACCAGGTCTAGGAGCATGGCTCCGGTACAGAGAAAAAAGAAAACTAAAGGACAATAAAGAAGGATTAATTAACCCTGTTTGGAGGGGACAGGAGACTTCTTTGTTGTATATGTTATGTTTGTCTTTGTTCTATTAGAAGTTTTCTGTTTAATTAAATTTCCCACGTTATCTCAGAACGGGAAAAGCCTCCCGTAAGTGTGCACAATCATCCCCACAGCTCGCTCACACACACACACACACACACACAACCTTTCCTCCGACACCCTGCATCAGAGCTCTGTAGAAAAAAGAAAACCAGACGCGCCACATCATAACAATTGATAACACGGAGCCATGGTTTCTCCTCCAACCATTGCCCATGTTGTTCTCTGTGGAATCTGTGGAATACCTTGCACTGTATAAAATACTCACTGGTGTTAGTAGTCATGAGGAAATTGCAGGTACAGTGCCTTGCAAATGTTTTTTTTTTTTTTTAATGAAATGTTTTTTTTTTTTTGTAATGTGACCTGCACAAAAAAGTCTAAGTCTAAATAAATTATATAGTGCACACAAATTACCTTCAGACGTCACACACTTCAGGTGGACTTCATTTCACTAATTATCACGTGATCTGCCAGTATAAACACACCTTTTCTGAAAGGCCCCAGAGGCTGCAACACCACTAAACAAGAGGCGGCACACTAGGGCTGAAACGATTCCTCGAGCAACTCAAGTAATTCGATTACAAAAAAAAAAATGTGAAAAACTTCTTTTAATTAATTTTAAAAGCTTGCGTTATGTTTTTGCGCGATTATTTGTTTGGCGTGACACAGCGCGCTTCCGGATGCAAGCCGCCAGTAAACACCGCCGAAGAAGAAGCGCTTACGTCACGCACAACGCGGAAGTAGTCGCAAACAGTTAGCTGGGGGGGGGGGGGGGGAAAACAGTTAGCTGTGTATTGATTCGAGCGCGCGCTCTGTTGCGGGCTGCAAAATGGAAGGGAGCGATTAAAAAAAAAAAACTTGTGAATGAAAACTGTTTTCATTGCTTTAAAGCGCAGGACAAGCCTCAGTTGAGCATGTTGATATGCTTACTTTACTTCATGGCAATCACACGCTCCTTTAAAGACTAGTGTGCACGCACACGGCCAAGAGAGAGACATTTATATTCTCTTGTTCCTGTCCATGGATCTTTGCATCCTAAATGTCATCACAAAGCTTTCCAATAAGAAGTCATTAAAGGCTTACGTTATGCCTGAGCTGTAGATTTTGAAACTTTTAGTTCTGAAAGTTAAGTTGCACTTAAAAAAAAACTTAGTGTTTTTGTATAATTATTTATTTTAATGTGTACCTTTAGTGTTTTTTTTATACTTAGTCATTTAAAATGCATTTTTTTTCGCATCTGAGAAAAGGCTTTAAAATAAGAATGTATGGCACTGTAATGCACTTAATTCATCTCAGCCAACTTTAAGCTATTCCTTGTGTTGTGAATAATGACTGTTTATTTTTTGATAAAATGCTGTATGCATTAAAAAAAAATAAAAGGGAACACTTGGTCCCAGTTTGACTTGAACGCCTCTCGTATGTGTATGCAAGTTCAAGTCAAACCGGGACCAAGTGTTCTTTAAATTTTTTGAGCAGTATATTTTATATTGCTATTTAATTAAGCAAAAGTACATTTTATCCGATTCCTCGATTAATCAAATACATTTTTGGTAGAATACTCGATTACTAAGATATTCGATAGCTACAGCCCTACATCACACCAAGAAGACCAAGAAGCTCTCCAAACAAGTCAGGGACAAAGTTGTTGAGAAGTACAAGTCAGGGTTGGGTTATAAAAAAAAAAAAAAAAATTCAAATGTTTGATGATCCCCCAGAGAACCATCAAATCCACCATCTTCAAATGGAAAGAACATGGTATTACAACAAACCTGCCAAGAGAGGTGCCAAGGGGGCGACTCCCCAAGTGTGTGGAGGAAGGTGTTTTGGTCAGATGAGACTGAAATTGAACTTTTTGGCCACCGAGGAAAACACCATGTCAAGCGCAAACCCAACACATCCCATCACCCCAAGAACACCCAACTCATCCACCACAAGCTCTTTTTAGTCTTCTTCAGCCCTTTTTACTTACAGTACAGTATGTGTAACAGCTTGCGTCTGAGACGTGATTTTGTACTGTCGCTCAGTGCCAAGTGCTCAGAAATAACAAGTTCCGTTTGCCACATGACCTAATCTTTTTTCTTTTCTTCTTCTTCTCGATTTTTTCCCCTTTCTTTTATGCAGGACACTGATACTGTGCTTAGTAGTCATTTTTAAAAAGTACATTAATATTTCTGTTTACAAAATATTATGTCTGTAGAATCAAAAACGCACCATCACATCTGCAGAAATGAACATTATGTATAAAAATTTAAGAAGGTATAAAGACACAGTACAATACGACTTCATTTGCTGGGTTTATGCAAGCTTTATTTAAAAGTCCCAGACATCAATGAACAACACGTTAACTTTAAACATTCCATTTTTTTTTTCCTGAGTTACAACATCTGTACAAATGTTCAGCCCGAAACAGACCTGAGAGGTTTGACTGATCATTGATCGTTCGTTGTTTTGTGTAAACCGTTTGTTTGCTTTATTGAACCTGTACATCTACATTTAAAGGATTACCGCACACACTGAAAAATATCATTTCATTCATTTTTTTTGTTTTGTTTGTTTTTTAGCGTCACACATTCACTTTGTCACATCAGCAAATATACGGCTCTTTAAGCCTCGTGACCCGACCGAGCATCAGACTGAGTTCGAGCTGGTCTTCTGAGCTTTAATTGGCTGTAACTTAAACTACAGGACTGTGCAAAAACCATCCCTGTGCTGGTGGTCATGTTTACGCCCAAGTACCTTTAGAATCCATGTGGCCAAAAGTGCCATTTCCTCCCTGACTGGCACACGTCTGCCATGTTAACCCATAAAACGCCAGCATCAATAAAACAGTAAGCCATGTTAACATTTACCAACGTTTCACACCCCCCCCCCCCCCCATCCCCCTGTAGTGTCCTTCACATGAGATCCCACCAAATAAAACTTTCCTGTAGTATCACACCTCTTCTCTTATCGTAATAAAAATATTCCAACACACACATCTCACGTAACACACAAAGCCTTTTTAGTCGATACGCCTGTCTTCTGTAAATCTCACACAGACGTTTTTTTTTTCTTTTTTTCTCTTGTTTTTGTTTTGAATCTGAATTGTCAGAATCACATGATTGTGAATATTCTTTCCACAGACATCATGCTTGCAGCTTTATGGTTTATACACAGTAATGGACACACACACACACACACACACACACACACACACACACACACACACACACACACACACACACAAAAAACTAAATAATTTAAAGTATAGTAAAATAAAGCCTGATCAAAGCTTTGGAATAAAACTTCAACACATCACAAATATACTGTTGAACCCAAATGGCACCAGACTTACCTACACGTTACTGTATGCATTTATTATTATTATTATTATTATTATTATTACATTTACATCCAGATTAGCAATTTCAGTGCCATAAAATCATTAAGAGACATTAACGATTGTAGATCATCTAGAGGTAGTTACCCATGTGTCATGTGTCGTTTGCATTGCATTGATGTGTTATTCCAGGAAACTGAAAACTCTAAGCTCCCCTGACAGGAAAGCAGTCATACGTTCTGTTTTCTTTGCTAATACTTCTTTACGCCTCCACTGATCTGTCAGGCACGCATGATTTGTATTCTTGTATTCCTGGTGAATGTTAAACCACCTAAACCACTGACTGAGAGACAACTGACCTACAGCAAGGGCTTCTCAAACTAACTGTAGATTAAATAATATAAATATATACTGTATTGATGTGTGTTTTATATAAAAAATTTTTTTTTACTGGACATAGATATTTAAACATTAGGTCCATTATTAAACTTCAATGCATTTAATAATTTTCCAGTTAATTCACAATAAATGAATTTATTTATAATTTTGTGCACCCCCTCTCTCATCGTCTATAGGGACTGATCCTGTATACAGGGTCACGGAGGCCTAGAGCCCATCCCAGGAGACGTAGGGCACGGGGAGGCACACTCTAATTAGCATGTCTTTGGACTGTAGGAGGAAACCAGAGTACCCGGAGGAAACCCACCAAGCACAGGGAGAACATGCAAACTCCATGCACACAGACCCTGAGGTGGGAATCGAACCCAGATCCTGGAGGTGAAAGGCGACAGTGCTAAGCACTACACCACCGTGCCGCTCTATAATTTTGTATAATATATTCACCTTATTTCTTGTTTTATTTTAGAGAAATATTACGTACAAGGTTCACATTAGGTTAGTGTGGGCATCCCCGAGTCTCTCCCTTACAAAAGGCCAGGGTTCGATTTTCCAAAGAGGAACCACAGCCAACCACAGTCTGTGCACTCTCAGCGCCGGTTCCAAGCCCAGATAAAAAGCGCTCATCAGCGTTCTGTGCTTGAAGTCTTCTGTAAATGTCAACCGGTTTTTATGATGATCGCATATCCAAGTTAGGAAGCTGTAGGGGTCAGAGCGCAGGATACAGCGACCCTGGCGCAGACGGGGTTAAGGGCTTAAGGACTCAACAGTGACAGCTTGGTTCGAACCCCCAACCTTCCGATCAGTCTTCCTTTATCCTGAGTAGCTCAGTGGTTAAGACATCTACATTAGGCATTTGGCAGACGCTCTTATCCAGACAGACCTACATTTGAACATTTTCTCTCATTATACATCTGAGCAGTTGAGGGTTAAGGGCCTTGCTCAAGGGCCCACCAGTAGCAACTTGGTGGTTGTGGGGTTTGAACCTGGGACCTTCTGAAACGTAACGTAGTTAGTGATTTAGAAGGTTCCAGGTTTAAACCCCAGCACCCCCAACTTGTCACTGCTGGGCCCTTGAGCAAGGCCCTTAACCCTTAACTGCTCAGAGGAACCTCGGATTGCAAGTAACGTGGTTTACGAGTGTTCCGCAAACCAAGCAACTATTTTTAATAAATTTTTAACCGGAAACCGAGCAAGTATTAGTTTACGAGCGGCGAGTATCATGTATCACGCATGCGACTCTTATTTTGACACCAAGTGTCAAGTGATCACAACTGAGCCAATGATTTTTCTCTCTCTTGCGCTGCGGAATTATGGGTAATCGTCTCCCCTGCTGCTCTTAGTGCTCGTCTCTTACTGGTATAATCAACATCTCCCTCTCTCTTCTGTGTGTGCGCGCGTAATTTGACATTGTGCCCCCCCCACACACACACACACGCACACTTTACTCATGTGTACTTTGTGTGTGCTCGCGTAATTTGACACCGACACACACAAACTCTCCCCGGCTGCACACACACTTTATTTACACAGAAAACTCAGCTCTGTCGCGATTCGTTTCAAAGGTAAGGTACTGATTCATTTGTTATTTTTTTAAATTTTTTACTTTACAGCAGTGATTCCGTTAGTATGCGCTCACGCGGGTATCATTAGAGAGATTTCTTTTTTTTCCCGTTAAAAGTGTTTGCATTGTGTATGTTAGTTGTGAAACTTAAAAAGCGAGGTGTGGGAGGGAGGATGAGTTTTACTGTTTAAGACGAGGCGAGGGGCTAATTCCACACACACACACACACATACAAATACACGGCGCCTGCGCGCACAAACGGAAACACTTATTTGTCTGGATTTATTTTTACTTTTTTTAAATGTTAAGTGCAGGTTAATTTGTTTTATTTTTACTTTATATATTGTATTAATTATTTTTATGTATTTATTGTTTTGGGCAGTAGAATGAATAATTTGAGTTTTCATTATTTCTTATGGGAAAATTCTATTTGGTTTACGAGTGTTTTTGGAATATGAGCCCACCTCCAGAATGAATTATGCTCGTAATCCAAGGTTCCACTGTATAATGAGATATCATTGTAAATCACTCCGGATAAGGGCGTCTGCCAAATGCTGTACTGTACCGAAATTATATCTACTCAGTCAAGTCCAACGAAAAGTCTGGGTCAGTCTCCTCCCACCTGGACGGAGACAAACTGTGCAGAGTTTTGGTGTTCAGGCTGGATAAAAATGTTTGGGTTTGTTCTGGAAGCAGCTCATGGTCTAGGTCTTACAGGAGGTAAATTGGGTCCAGTGTTCGCTTTCTCTATCATACATGGCTCTGGTGGAATTTCTCCTTGCGCTCTGGCTCAGATTAAGTGCAGAAGAGATCAAAGTCGTACAAGGCCGATAATGCACACAGGCTTAGCAGTAAGAAGTAACTCAACATTGAATCATCAGCTTCCTTTCCTTCAAAAGAAACAAAAACTCCCTGATTTGCTGCAGTCTTCTTCAGTCTTCAAAAACTAACCAGTTTTTGACAACATGGATATAAATGTTGTCCACTTTTTACGAGATGGTGATACAGAGTGTAAGATTGGTGTCCATGGTATTCCAGCTGAGACTTTCACACCTAACCACAAAGATCTGTCCAGATGTAATGAAATGAATGAAATCATATTTCATTTGATACGTTCTCATTTACACCGGGCGTAGGTCTCAGATAACATATTCATCATGAACATACTGAATCATGTTTTTAACCATCTCACTTGTGGAATGCTACAATAGCATTCACATGACGCGCACAGAAATCATCCGCGTGTTCCAAAAGACGTCCGCGGAAGCATTCATGTGCCGCTCAGCCGCGAGGGTTTAGGTTCTCTCGCTGTTGTCTGATCTAATGATGTGACCTCTGGTCAACACTGTCTGCTCACGATCTCCAGGACGAGGGGAGACATTTCGGGCTGGATGTCCTGAATCTGCAGCACCTGTTTGGTGTGTTCCTCGTTCATAGTCCTCATTTCAGTCAGGCAAGCCATGATTTTTGGGAAAAGCAATCTGGCAGAGGGTCAAAGGTCAGAAGAAGATGCTTAGTGTTCGCAGAGTATGAATACACGACTATAGAAATTTGAAAGGTTAAATTGATGTGTGTGATGAATTTCAGGATTTGAGCCAAAGCAGATTTTTTATGCTACTGTATGACATCATCATCTCTTACTGTTTCTCCGGGCCGCTCCGCTTCACGCTGATGTAGTTCTTTAGTGTGAGCGCTAATATCTCCTGAAGCTCATCGATCTCTCTGTGCTGCGTCACACCCGGCCGGTCTGAAGAAGAAAAAAAACAAATAAAGACATGGTGAAGCCTTAAAGGCCTGGGCAGTTTGAATATTTTTTGCTGAGTAGACGATTTAATTTCCGTTCCAATACAAAAAAAAGAGTACAGTATATGCGTAGTGTAAGCCCTTTGTTTATCTTTGTTATACGGATAAAGCAGTCAAGTTGTTGATTGTATATAATGAATATATTTGATTGTTATAATTAATTATTATTCATTCATTGTCTATATGGCTTCTTCATGTACAGGCTCATTGGGGGGGCCTGGAACCTATCTCACAGGGTGCCAATCCATGCACACATACACCGGACAATTTGGGAACAACAGTTAACCTAATTTGCATGTCTTTGGACTGTGGAAGGAAACCGGAATACCCGGAGGAAACCCAACAAGCACGGGGAGAACATGCAAACTCCATGCACACAGAGACGAGGTGGGAATCGAACCCGGACCCTGGAGGTGCAAGGCCACAGTTCTACCCTGAAACTAACATTAGCATGACATCATTTGACCAGATAGATTGATGATCTAAAATGTGGTGGTGGTGGAGGCACTAAAACATTGGCCTCATGATTCCAATTCATCTGTACAATGGTTAAAGTTGACCTTAATGTAACTGAAGTCAGCATAGCGTGTGTAACTGTGTGTGTGTGTGTGTGTGTGTGTGTGTGTGTGTGTGTGCTGTACCTGGTGAGAAGAGTGAAATTGCCTGCATCAGGACATACTCCTCCTCGTGTAAACCCAGCCGGCGCAGTCTGTAATGGAACGTCATCAGAGGGTCCAGCAGATGGCGCTGAAAACCAGCTGTTTGAGATGCAACAAAGAGAGGAAAGTAGACAGTTAGAGCATGGATAATACTGTACTGTACAGTAAACACATGACCTATGACCTGTACATCTATACCGTTTATGAACTAACGCCTGCATAACCAGAATGACACGCTGCAGATTCAATAAGAGACTTAAACATAGTTAGCAAACCAAACCCATAAGGACTCACTACAAAACCCTGGTGACCACTTTCAAATTTCTTCCTAATGTGATCACACAGGCGGTGCGGTGGCTTAGTGCTTAGCACTGTCGTCTCGCACCTCCAGGGTCCAGGTTCCATTCACGCCTTGGGCTCTGTGTGCACGCTCTCCCTGAGCGCTGTGGGTTTCCTCTGCGTACTCCAGTTTCCTCGCATAGTCCAAAGACATGTGGATTAGGCTAATCAGCGTTCCCAAATTACACACAGTGTGTGAGTGTGTATCCATGTATTAGCATCAGGGTGATATTGACTGGAACATCAGATTTTCTTTCCAGTAGCTAAACTTTGAGTATCAACCAGCAACAATACGCATTTTATATTACACTATCCTCTTTAAAAATGTAACTGATTTGTTTTGATTTTTGAATATCACTTTAAAAACTGATGTGTAAATATAATATAAATCAATTTAATTAATCAATTCTCATGTCTGCTGTGAAACTCCCAGACTCGATGTGACCGAGCAGCAGGAGATTGCTGACAGTCAGCTGGTGAGCGGTACACTCAGAGTTAGTGGTACACTCAGAGTTAGCGGTACACTCAGAGTTAGCGGTACACTCAGAGTTAGCGGTACACTCAGAGTTGGCGGTACACTCTGAGCTCAAATACTGCTATTTATTGCCCTTCATCTGACGTTATTAGGCTTTCTAAGCTAACTGATCGCTCATTTCAGCCTAGAACAAAATCGACGCCTGATCGAGTCTCTGTCTCCAAGCCGATGACAATGTAAACTCCCCTGTAGGCTTCGTATCAGCTAATCTCCTCCTCGCGGCTGATCTGAGCATGACCCGGCACAGAGCGGAGGTTATACGCTACAGTGGAATGACGTCTTTCTGCACATGGCCTTTATTACCGCCTTAGATGTTCCGCAGGTAGAGATTCGGCCTCTCTCAGCGAGAGATTTAGCTTTCTGTGTCGCGATCCGTGCCTTCCTGTTCTCCATCATTACTGCGTAATACCGCCCGCTGGTCTCCTCCACATGGCTGATGCTTGTTAGCGTGCCCTTTCCTTCGCTGTCTTGTTAGCGGTGGTGAGGCGATTCTGACACTTTGTCCTGAGGAGTTAATAATGCTTGGTGGCAAACTGGCTAAAGACTGAGATCTATCACTAGCATGAGAGTGAAACTGTTAGCGTGACGTGACAGCGTAGCATTTCACCGTGATAGTGAAAATGCGAATGAAGCAGGAGAAAAATAAATGTCTGCACAAATGACAATTCTCGAATATTACATATGTAAGTTTAGTGATGCTAAAAACACAAATCATTTGTTCCTTTGTGACAAACTCATTAAAATTATGACAGCTGTCTCTGAAGGAAAATTGTCTCTTTTGGTTCTTTCTTTGACCGCTAACACTGGACTTTCTTGTTAACCATCGAGCCGCACTAATCAGTGATTGACCGTAGATGTCCGTGTTGAGTTGGTCCTTAAAACAAAATCACATTCTTGGTCTAAGTTTAGTCTAATCTCTAGTATATGAGCACAATAAGCAATGAAGTTTGACTGGAAAGATAGTGCTGAACCGTCAACATTGTGGAAGAAATGTGGTCCATGGAAAAAAAAAAATCATGAATTGAGAAAGACTTGTTGAAGTTGCCTGGTACATAAAAATCAGCAGTAACAATCAGAGCTATGTTTAATAGTGAAAGTAAGAGCATTTCCATACACACTCAAAGTGATTAAGACTAAAGAGCTGGGTGTTCATAAGGAAACCACTTGTAGTGAAACTAATCCGAAACCAAGCTTCGGTTTTCTAGCAGCATAACGACCGTAAAAAGAAATAAAAATATAACAGCCCTTACAAGCAGCGCAACATTTTCGTCAGCTCTTCTATTGAGCTGAAGCCCAACCCCAACCGTTTTTACTATACACTTGGTAGTCTGGTGTTCATCCAACGGTCCAATTTAAATGAATTAAAAATGAAATTTTACAGTAATGGTGCCATTTCAAGTCCCCAAATAGATCCTTAAAAGGCTGAGAGTGTTGACTTGTATCTAGCGGGCCACCAAGACTCACCACGGTGGGCATCGTTCATGCAGTACTTCAGCGAGCCGCATTCCCAAATGCCCGTCTTTTCGTTAAACAGCATGTTGAAGCGCATTTGGACGATCTCGAATGCACACCCTTTCAGCAGTGCGATCTGATCCTCCATTGATAGAGCTCTGAAAACACACACACACACACACACACACACACACACACACACACACACACACACACACACACACACACACAGTTCCATTTATAGGAGGAAAATACATAAATTGATAAAAAACTAAATCAAAGCATTTAGAGATGATCAGATAACGAAGCTCTGCCCCATGAAGAACAGAATGGCATGTGGCAGCCTGTTCACAGGTTAGGGGTTGCACATCATACACACTTAATTAAGTGTGATGTCTAGTATACAGTATGAGCACCATATGCAATTTTCTACACTGCCTGGCCGAAAAAGTCACTATTTCAGAAAAGTCACATTATTGAGCTGCATCAAGCAAAGAAAACAACTAAGGAAGTTTGCAATTAACACAGATAGTAAATGCTTTTGAATGCTTTAACAATCAAAAATCGATTATTCATTTATAATTAATAAGGCACACATTCATTATCATTCTTATCATTATTCAAACAATATCTAGTAGCACAATCCCAACAAATTAGTTAGTTATGTGACGGCATAACAAACAAACTAATAAATACATAAAAATAAACATTATCTGTTATTACATTTTAATTCTTAAATACAGTTAATCAATCAATGATTAATTATTAATTGCATCTGCTAATATACTGTACAAGAAGTGTTAGAACTTTATTAATCCCAGAGGGAAATTGCTTCTTTTCTTTTTTTTTATCTTTTTTTTTTTTTTTTTTCAAGAAGTCAAACTGGGAAATTTTCCATGAATGAAGACGAGTGACATGTGAAGACGAGTACAGAGTAAAACTTTTTAATGCGGCAAGCTTTTTAAAGAACGCCGGACACCCGGGAACGCTGCCAGATGAGACGGCTCGGAGTTCATCGCAGTTCATTCCTTCCTACTGTATACACATCAGCAAGTGCAACACCTGGCCCTGAAACGCTTGGCTGAGCGCGTTAGTCTTAGCAAGGGATTATCTAGACAACTCAAGCGTTGCGTACCTGAAGGTTTTGATGAGCTTGGCGTAGCTGATGACCTTCTGGATCATGTAGGTGCTGAGGTCTGTGATGTGAGGAAGGCTGGTGAATTTGAGTTTACTGTTTTCCTCCTCTTTAGTCTGGAGCACCCGGGCAAAATAGGAGCCATTCCTGATGGCCACCTCTACCTCCTTCCTTCTCACAGCCTCAGGAGAAAGCTGTTGGCTGACTGAAGGCTCCTGGGAGTACCCAGCATCACGGTCCAGCGGCTGTGGACCACACACACATCACCTTAGCATAGGGGAGACAACTATTTGTGTGCAACCATTTCTTGTATGTTACCCCACTCACTCACTCACTCACCGCTTTATCCAGGGTCTCGAGGGGTCTGGAGCCTATCCCAGGATACTTAGGGCACGAGACGGGGTACACCGGACAGGGTGCCAATATATGTATCACAGGGCACACTACAGGAACTTGGGTTAGCCTAATCTGCATGTCTTTGGACTGTGGGAGGTAACCGGAGAACCTGGAGGAAACCCACCAAGCACGGGGAGAACAAACTCCATGCACACAGAGACGGGAATCGAACCCGGACCCTGGAGGTGCAAGGCGACCATGCTAACCACTACTCCACTACACTACCTTTCTTATTATTTCTACATGAAGCCATACTGTGTATAAAAAGGTTTCGTAGAAAACTGTGAATCAAAAAAAGACTTGAGCTGGTTTTTCACAGACTGAGTCACACAGACCGTTTTATTTCCTTTCTTTATTAAGCTGAAAAGCAGAAACCGGGTGGTAATGGAAAAGAAGTCAAAGCAGCCGCAGTACAATATCTGTATTCAGCCCGCAATATAGTTTGAAAATATAAATCCTTGTATGAGTATTTGGTCTTTTAAATGACGGCTGAAACGCACTATATATAAACACTGAATGGCTCTTTTTAGTTGATTATGGGAAGAACAATTTCTCAGGTTAATTAAAAGCCTTTTTCTGGTCTAAAAGAAAAAAAAGTCACCACCTGGATTCACAGAATCACCCAGGCAAGAAGCTTCCACTGGATCATTACAGCGGTGATTAGTCTGACTCAGCTGAACGCTCCAGACCAGCAAACTACCTGCTGATGATCAGTTACTCGAGGGCTGATGATAAGCACCTGGCTTGTACCACCTGGCTGCAACTTACCCTCTTAAATCCTGTGGAAGCAGTAAGGGGGTATTTAATATTGCCCACCTCTTTTTTTCTTTTTGGTTTCATTTTTGTTAAGTCAAAAATGGCACGATGAAGAAAGTTATACTGTATGCTGTTCATCTGAGTTTGCATTCGCCTAATAATAAGACCCGATGATTTTTATGATGTGATTTAATCTATACACTTTAACGCATTAATATTTTTTAATGCAAATTAATGATATGACCAATTTTGATCCGAATGGCTTCCCATAACTGTAGTGCATCACCAGGTGTGCTGTTTCATTTAGATTGAAGTTTGCATCAAACCAAAGTTGTGTCCTTGACCTACTTTCAAGGGGAATCATTTTTAGAAGCATACATTAAACATGAGCTGTGGGTGTGGTGGCTCAGGTGGCTAAGGCACTAGGTTGTTGTATTGATGCTTTTTTTTTTATTTTTATGGTGCACATAAGTGATTATGAAGTTGATGTGGAGGCATGGAGGCTTAGTGGTTAGGACTGTTCCCTTGCACCTCCAGGGTCTGGGTTCGATTCCTGGCCAGATTCAATTGTAGGGACTAATTGCCCATAGTGTGTCAGTGAGCATGTGTGTGTCCTGCGATGGATTGGCAGCCTGTCCAGGTTGTACCCCACCCCGTGCCCTAAGTCTCCTGCGATAGGCTCCAGGCCCCCCGTGACCCTGAATACACGATTAATCGGTATAGATGATGAGATGAGATAAGGTTTTTTGGCCAACCATAGTAAATTGTGCTAATTTACTGAAATATGTTCATAACAGCAAGAAAGAAAAAATGAGAACGAGAGCAAAATGCTGACCCGGAACTGCCTGAAGTCAGAGAAGGTCATGTCGAACGTTTTCGTATGAGCCGTGAGCAGCTCCTGAATGACGGCTTCTTGTTTTTGCGTGAGCACAGCAGGTTCCTCGGACATCCGTTTCTTCCGAATAAGCATCCTCCGTTTCTCCACAGCCTCATCTGACATGATCACTGATGCGCGCACACACACACACACACACACAAGCTCATATCCATCTCCAGAAATGGCAACAATGTGGTGTTTCAAACAGTTTCCATTGACTTTTAAATACTATGCCGGAGAAAAACATGGTGACCGAGCTCAAAGCATATCAGCCTCACACGCAGCTCTATGTGTGTGTATGTGTGTGTGTGTTGATGTATGTGTAGACGAGTGAGAAATTGCAGCTCAGGGAGGAATGTTACATGTACAAGGATATGAAATAACTTTAAAAAAGAAATCAGGAAATATACTGTACTCAGCAGTAGGAACTCACACTCCTTCAGCATGCCGATTGAGAGGCATTTCTTTAGTCGGCAGGACTGGCACTGACGTCGGTTACTCTTGGTGATGACGCAGTTGTTCTTGAAGGCACAGCGGAAATTAGGTGTACCTTTCATGGCCCGTCTGTGACAGAGCAACATGCAGAGAGGGGAGAATCAGTGGAGATTATAAAATACTAACACAATGACCAAAAACACCACATAGACCATAACACTATAAACAGTGCAGTTTTGTGTCATCTTATATTTTGTGTTCTTTAAATTTGTAGTAGATTTATTAACTGAAATAAATGAAACGGAATGACCATAAAATGAAAACATTGTCAGGACGTGCTACTGCGTAAGCATTCAGCGTTATTATATTATGTTTTTGCGTTATTATAAGAATGAAATGCAGTAGGCTGTTATGATCATCATAATTTTCTTTAATAAATAATGACCCCCGTTGCGCTTTACCACCGCTGGCAAAACCTTATGAAATACAAGTGAAACATTAAACGAATTTACGGTCACAGTACTAAAATTATAGTAATAAATATAGGCGTTTCTTGTTTGCATCGAATTTAAGCACAGGAAATGTATACCTTTATATCTAGCCTTTAGATTATATAATGTGTAACACTGGAAAGCAACTAAAAATTAATGAAAGCAAACAGAGTGCTCCGTGTATACTCGCCTCACAGAGGTGAAAACTATATACTTATAGAAAGCGAAATGTCTGCTTTTATATAAACTAATGGAAAACAATTTTAGATGTCTAATTTTAGACAATGTAATTTGTATGAAAAGGAAATTATAGGCGCATACAAGACAGAGAGAGAGAAAGACAGAGAGAGAGAGAGCAAGAGAGAGCGCGTAACGGCAATAAGCCCTGGGAGGATAAAAGTTTTTAAACTTTTTTTTGTTTTATATTTTCCAGAGCTGCGTCCGTTCTCACGTAGATGGCGGAGCTCTGTTTTTATTTTGTGTTTTCAGTTTTCGTTTGTTTCCTTTTAAATTTCTTAATTAATAATCCCACGCTATCTCCAAACAGGAAGGTCTTCCCGTGCGTATCATAAGCACTCTCACGAGCTCCTATTTCGTTGACCCCCTCTAATACCTCCGTCTCACCTACGCTGTTTCGCGCGGTGGCCGTAAGTACGGTTCATCATGATTCACAGCGAGTTTTGGCGCCGTGATTACGTTTCCATCTTTCCGCCCAAGAAATTAAACATGTTATGTTAACATCATTTTTTTTGGCGGTCCTTGCGGAAACTTGCGGACCTTGCAGAACTTCGCGGAACGTCAGCGGAACACTGCCAAATCTAAGTCGTTTGAAATTAAATGTAAAAATATTTACATTTAATATTTACAATATTTACAAATATAAGTAAACAACAATAGCCCGCTTTTAGAAAACGTTTAGAAATTCTTTCCGAGATCAGGCTGGGACGGTGTTATGCGCCGGCAGATTTCCTGTAACTTAAATTGTTGGGGCAATTTTTTTCTACATAGACGCTATCTTTAATAACCGATGGAGGTTTTGAGCTGTACACAAACGCATTCTCGCCTAAACAACTCTTAAAACTACACTTGTGACACAATAACAAATTAATTTTTTGGACATTTTGCAGGCTGCCGTTTGGAGAATCCAGAAAATAAAGAATAAACCAATTGTTCTATATTTAAAGTTTCATGTCTTTGAATGTATTTTTTTAATAACAATAAACAGATACAAACAGAGATAGGCTATATAACAGTTCATTCTTTGTACAAATAAAATTGTCAGCTAGTGAATTTGATCGTCTGTCTAAACATTTAACCAATGTTTTTTTTTTTTACTCAATATTGTACAGTAAATATCAATAGCTCTGGTTCAGCTTTTTCATGTTGGTTGTATAAAATACACAGATGTGGAAATTATCATCACTGTAGTATTTCTTCGATTCAATATATTATGACTTTTTTATGACTTAATTCTATTTTAAAACTGCAGCGTGGGAAAATGTCACTTTGTGTCACCTGGCGAATTACTTTAAATTTTTTTAGACGATTTTTAATAAATTTTGACTTGAGAAACGAGCAAGTCTTGGTTTATGAGTGCCGAGTATCATGTAGCGCGCATGCACTCTTGTTTTGACACCGAGCGTCACATGATCACAACTGAGCCAATGATTTTTCTCTCTCTTGCGCTGCGGAATTGTGGGTAATCGTCTACCCTGCTGGAAAGAGTGCTCGTCTCTTACTGGTATAATCAACATCTCCCTCTCAGCGTATCTCCTATGTGTGTGTGTGTGTGCGCGCGTAACTTGACACCGACACACACACACACACACACACACTCTCTCGCCTTTACACCCTCCTCCCCAGCTTCACACACATATACAGACACACACGCTCTGCTCTACACAGAAAACTCTACTCTGTCACGATTCTTTTCAAAAGTAAAGTGCTGGTTCATTTATTTATTTATTTTTTACTTTACAGCAGTGATTCCGTTAGTATGCACTCACGCGAGTGTCATTAGAGAGATTTCTTTTTTTTCCCCGTTAAAACAGTGTTTCAGTTGTGTGTGTGTTTGTTGTAAAACTTAAAAAGCAAAGGAGCTAATTCCACACACACACACACACACACACACACACACAAATACACAGCACCTGCTCACACAAACAGGAACACTTATCTGTCTGGATTTATTTTTACTTTGTTTAAAGGTAAAGTGCAGGTTAATTCGTTTTATTTTTACTTTATATATTGTATTAATTATTTTTATGTATTAATTTTTTTAATTGGTTAAATTGACGTATTTATGGATAAATGGGTAACTGGGCGGATGAATAAATTAACTCCATCAACCAACTTTCCAACCTAACACTCAGACTCTTTTAGCATAAAAATGCTTTTGTGTATTATGTTTGTGAACACATTTAACAACTAGGTGTGTTGCTGTATGAGCTTTTATTTTTTGAACATTATTATCAAAATCAATTATATGACTAATGTACACTTACAGGCCATTTTGCCTCTCTCTTTGTGGATCAGGCAGGTCTGACGAGGGTTTGAGCACTGTAAACATATTTACCAGATCCTACAAGCATCACACAAAAATGACAGCACTGATCTGTAATGGCTTTATTTGTGTCCTAGACATGACATACTTAAAAAAGAGCTGGGTACAAATCTGGCTGGTGGGTTGCAATAAAAACACACACACACACACACACACACGTGCCAGCTAGTCAGTGTTGTTGTTCAGCTAATGAGTATGTATTAAATTTATAGAATGTTTTTCTCATACCAAAGGTTGCAATAAAATGTCAAACAAACATAGAGAAAAAACAAAACAAAAAACAGAGTCCTCTAAAAACTAGCTTCTCCTAGTCCCGCTGAAGACATACACAGGTACAGTATGTCCCAGACAGCCTGTATGGCTACAGTGACACAGGGCAGCACAGCTCGGAACACATCTGCCAGGTACTGTGTAGTCCATAGAGAACAGGAGGACACACATGGCACATGGCGGATAAAGATTAGATCTGGAACTCGGATACAACTGGCAACCAGCAGATGAATAAAGCAACAACTATCATAAATATACAACGCATCATCTTGAAATTACAAGATTCTATCAGATTTTTTTGTCGAAATTGAGTTATTCACATTTTCTTATTCTGTTACAGTGTGTTAACATTACCTAATGTTTTTTTCTAATGTATTTCTGAACTGTGGGGGAAAAAAGGCAAAGCTCAGTTTTGCTACATGGAGTGCAAAAGCGTTGCAGCCCAATATCTCAAGACCGCTCAGAATGCAGATAGAACCATAGAAATCGAAGGGAAAGAGATGGCAAAAGATACGGACGTAGAAAGCTAAAGAAAAGTGTCAGCCAAAACAGGTTCTCTCAAGCAGAATTTTATTACATTTATTTGTCCAGAAATGAACAGAAAAAACTACTGCATGGTTGGGTGGATGGATGAGACTGAATTGAATTGGAGAATACCAGAATGCAGCAGCCAGAGTCCTCACTAGAACAAGAAGATACGAGCACATTGCCTCTATCTTATCTACAATACTGCTCGATCCCAGTGAAACTTCACATTGATTTTAAAATAATACTATTGACCTATAAAGCACTAAATGGTCTTGTACCTGAGTGAACTGCTAGTGTCTTACGATCCTCTATCGATCAAGGGATGCAGGCTGCTTATCATTACCTCGTATTCTGAAAACTACAATGTGTGGTTGGGATGCGTGTGGTGACTGGGGACGATTCCACTTTACCATGAAGACTGTTCTGGCCTCGGCTAATGCAGACAGTTGTTCTCTAATGGCTTGTGATCGCAGTCGCTCAATAGTTCAGGACTGGAATTCCCACAAACAGTTTTGTACCTAAGCCTCCAGTAATAAAAATGGACTCCATATTAACTTAAACACCTGTCGTATTATATTGAACTTCCAGCATTAATCAATCCCCGCTATCCATTATCGACCCAATGAGGAGGGGTTCCCTGTTAAATCCTTAAAGTTCCTCTCAAGGTTTCTTCTTATTGCCATTTCATAGAGTTTTTGCCTTGCCACTTCGCTCACAGCTTGCTCATTAGGGACAATCTGACAATTATTATTTATACATATTTTCTCACTCATTTCACATTCATTTAAATAATTCTGTAAAGCTGCTGTGCGACAATGACCATTGTTAAATCACTGTATAAATACACACCTGGACAAAATTGTTGGTACCCTTCGGTCAATGAAAGAAAAACTCACAATGGTCACAGAAATAACTTTAATCTGACAAAAGTAATAATAAATAAGAATTCTATGAATGTTAACCAATGAAAGTCAGACATTGCTTTTCAACCATGCTTCAACGGAATTATTAAAAACAATGAACTCATTGAAGTTCATGGAACAGGCCTGGACAAAAATGATGGTACCCCTAACTTAATAGTTTGTTGCACAACCTTTTGAGGCGATCACTGCAATCAAACGATTCCTGTAACTGTCAGTGAGACTTCTGCACCTCTCTGCAGGTATTTTGGCCCCCTCCTCATGAGCAAGCTGCTCCAGTTGTTTCCGGTTTGAAGGGTGCCTTTTCCAGACAGCATGTTTCAGCTCCTTCCAAAGATGCTCAATAGGATTGAGGTCAGGGCTCATAGAAGGCCACTTTAGAATAGTCCAATGTTTTCCTCTTAGCCATTCTTGGGTGTTTTTAGCTGTGTGTTTTGGGTCATTGTCCTGTTGCAAGACCCAGCTCTCTGACACTGGCCAGCACATTTCTCTCTAGAATCCCTTGATAGTCTTGAGATTTCATTGTACCCTGCACAGATTCAAGACACCCTGTGCCAGATGCAGCAAAGCAGCCCCAGAACATAACAGAGCCTCCTCCATGTTTCACAGTAGGGACAGTGTTCTTTTCTTGATATGCTTCATTTTTCCGTCTGTGAACATAGAGCTGATGTGCCTTGGCAAAAAGTTCCATTTTTATCTCATCTGTCCATAGGACATTCTCCCAGAAGCTTTGTGGCTTGTCAACATGTAGTTTGGCATATTCCAGTCTGGCTTTTTTATGATTTGTTTTCAACAATGGTGTCCTCCTTGGTCGTCTCCCATGTAGTCCACTTTGGCTCAAACAACGACGGATGGTGCGATCTGACACTGATGTTCCTTGAGCATAAAGTTCACCTTGGATCTCTTTAGAAGTCTTTCTGGGCTCTTTTGTTACCATTCGGATTATCCGTCTCTTTGATTTGTCATCAATTTTCCTCCTGCGGCCACGTCCAGGGAGGTTGGCTACAGTCCCATGGATCTTACATTTCTGAATAATATGTGCAACTGTAGTCACAGGAACATCTAGCTGCTTGGAAATGGTCTTATAACCTTTACCTTTAACATGCTTGTCTATCATTTTCTTTCGAATCTCCTGAGACAACTCTTTCCTTCGCTTCCTCTGGTCCATGTTGAGTGTGGTACATACCATGTCACCAAACAACACAGTGACTACCTGCAGCCCTATATATAGGCCCACTGACTGATTACAAGATTGTAGACACCTGTGATGCTAATTAGTGGACACACCTTGAATTATCATGTCCCTTTGGTCACATTATTTTAAGTATTTTCTAGGGGTACCATCATTTTTGTCCAGGCCTGTTCCATGAGTTTATTTTTTTAAATAATTCTGTTGAAGCATGGTTGAAAAGCAATGTCTGACTTTCATTGGTTAACATTCATAGAATTTTTTTAAATTATTACTTTTGTCATATTAAAGTTATTTCTGTGACCATTGTGAGTTTTTCTTTCATTGACCGAAGGGTACCAACAATTTTGTCCACGTGTGTAAAATCTAATTTGATTGGATTGGATTGGATTGGAATGGAATGGACTGATCAACTATCCAAGCAACCTGCTCATCATGTAAAACTACACTTTCAGCCCAGACCTAATCGTTTTTTTTTTTGTTTTTTTTTAACATAATCATCAGTCATCAATCAAATAAAACTGTACAGTAATAAAATATCAGTCTACATTTTGCTGGCAGTTAACTGTATATATGTACTGTAGATATCCCCTAAGCACCCCAAGCCCTCCCACAGTGCGAATCACACTTCTATCCTTATAATGAGACCAAAGCACTCAGTCATGGCATGTCATGGATTATATACAGTAGTCACAAGTAACAATGTCCTTACAGGACACTGTGTCATTAGAAATCATCACCCATATCCATGTACTAAATGTGGCAATTTTATAATCAATTAATTTTGGTCGTACAAAATAGAAGGCAAACAAACAAACAAGTACAGTAAACAGGGATGCAACCTGATAATTCAGTTCATTCTGCTGGACTATACATAGATACAGTATATAATAGATGCAACCTGTTCCTAGGAAGGACTGTAATTCAATTTGAAAGTTATAGACTAATGTTAGAATAATGGTTCATTTCCTCACTTATAAACTGTAAGGCAGTGCTGTTTATATAGGAGCCTTTCCCTTACCTGTTATAAGGTTATAAGCATCTGTTTATTCCTGTTAAAATCATTAACACCTTCTTTTTTTTTAGGTGGTAATGGTATTTTTTTTTTTCCACATTCAATATTTCTGGATCCAAAGTCACTCTGACTACCAAAGATGAATGAATACAATTTCTGGCTACTGGTTGCGTTCATTTTTCACAGGCTTATATATACTACAGTAAGAGGTGGGAGGTACCGTAGCCGAGCACATGAACTTCATCACTGTACTTAAGTGCATATTTAACGAATCTGTATTTTACTTTAGCTTTATTCGATTTTTTTTCTCTCAAAAATTTCGACCTACAACTTGAAACTTCTGAGCTTTAAACTCAGAAATTCCCTGCCCCTCCCTTTCCAATTAAAAAAAAATTTTTTTATCTCATATTGGCCCTAATACTCCGCTGTAGAATACTGATCTGTACTACGTACATTGCTGCATGGTTTCGAGTTCCCTAACCACAGTGATGTGTAGTATTTGAAGCGGGAATGTTAGCATCTGCTGAATATTATGCAAAAGTAATTTGTCTTTCCTTTGAGACACGCCCAGTAATGTAACAGGTGTTTATAATCAGAAGCGGAGCTGGTTGCAGACAGCGATGACACAGCACAATCACAATCAGGAAGCAGAGAGAGAGAGAGAGAGAGAGAGAGAGACTTTTTCTGCTGTAATTTTGATACTTGAAGGTGAGAACTTTTACTCAAGTACACAAGTAAAGGGAGCACTTCTACTTCTACTTGAACACAACACAGGATATGTGTACTTTTGGTCACCCAAATGACTTTCGTAGCTATTTGATGGTTTTACCCAATATGAAGGTAAGTCAAAAATTATCCGCACTCATTATATTAAAACTCCAGTTGGTCGCTCTGTCTTATCAGCGCTTTCGTTCAATGCTGCTGTGCAGGTGTAAACGTGCTCCATCAGTTTATTTGTATCTGCGCGTGAGCAAAAATGGACGCCTCACTTGTGATTTGCATATAAGAAGAGTGATTCGTCTTTTGCGGTCTGAGGGTGTACCCGGGGCTGAAACAACCCATAAACAGTAGATTTGGACTGATGCTCTAAGGAAGGTGAAAGGTTCTTACCGAGAATCATTACTGATGACGAGACACGGATTCATCACTACCAACCTGAGAGTAAATATCAGAGTCTTGGAAAGGAAACATCCGAGAAAAAGTTGGAAGCTGGAAAATTGATGCTTACAGTTTTTTGGGGGGATTCCCAAGAGCCAGTACTGGAACATTATCAGGTAAAAAGTTAAACAATCAACCGTGCTCATTACAGTGACACGGTTATTGAAGAGCTGAAGCCTAACGTGATCTTACATGACAGGATGCAGATGACAGACAGATGTTCGACTCGCCACCGTAATGTGTTTGAAATGTCGGATTGTACTGTAAATGTGATGGTATACACTTTGGCACTCAACTGCAATATTTGAAAAGAATACCTTGTGCACACTTCGTGCCTTTTGACCTTTTCTGTCAGCTTTTAAGTCGCGACTGCGTTCGTGTAAAATCATCTAACAGCACGAGACATGACATTTCCGGCTCCATACATTTGTACAATGGTCACAATAGGAATCCCACTTTGTAGCCCTACGAGCGCACAGCTGCTCTCTGCTCTCTTTAGACGGATGTACAGTATTTATTCGAGTGTGCTTGTGTGTGCCTACCTGAAGAAACCCTTACAGCCTTCACAGGTCATGGCATTGAAGTGATATCCTGTAGCAGAATCTCCACACACTTGGCACAGTTTGGGCTCATCGTCGTCCTCCGGCTCTTCCCTGGGGCCCTCTTCCACTCCTGAGTCATCCAGCTCTCTGCCGTCACTGCTCATCCTGAACCCTGACGAACGAACGCGATCTATGAGCGAGAGAGAGAGAGAGAGAGAGAGTTCTACTAACTGTTGAACCAAACCAAAACCATTCTCCATAACACATTCCAGCAAAGTGCAAAAAGAGTAGAGCAATCCACTCCGGCAAATGATTTCATATAAAAACGATGATATATTTCAAACACTGATACTGAGTAGGACATACTGTATAATAGCATACACAAGGTTACATACAGAAAGTAAAGCATGACTGAACATACCCTGAATGTGTGCTTTCCTTCCAAAGTGCTCCACTTAAAGACCTTCCCTCCACTGAGCACAATCTAATGTCCACGAGTCAAGCCGAGCCCACCGAGCATCACGCGTTGCCTTGGTAGCCACCTGAGACTAACCATCATCGGCGCTGGCCGAGCCTCCCCCCACCTCGAGTAAAACTACATAACCACAGCCGCGTATTCAATCACACTCACACAGTCATTTATTAAAGGGTCTTCAGTTCACGTGCTTCACACACAGTCAAAAAAAAAGCTTTTCTTCCAGAACGGTTCCAAAAATTCTTCTTGAGCTCAGGTTCTGTAGAAGCTGCTTGCTACATACTTGTTCAGGAAAAATATGAATAACTATGACTGAAGATCACTTAAACACTTAGAGAAGTTAGATCATGAAAAATGCACAGCAGGAATCAGTGAAGGAGTCCTGACTGACCCTATGATGTGCGTGTCAGGGTAAGCGATGCACCCATCATGCATAGTGGCCCTGTACAAGCCTCTGGAGGCAGCGTTATGATCTGGTGTTGCTTCAGTCGCTCAGGTCGAGACTCAGCAACATTATGTGGGAATAAAATGAAGTCAGCTGACGACCCGAATGTACTGAAGTTATCACATCTATGCATTTTTTCTTTCTTGATGGCACCGGCACATTCCACTCTTCGAATTGTGAAACAGCACGAGGAGTCATTTTCACACAAGAATTAAAGCTAAAGGCAGTCGAACAAAAACCAAGCGCATGGTTTGCAGCTTTTTCTTTTGCTGGGCAGTGTATCTGATGATCGAGGACAGCATGCATTTATAATATTTACTATTTAATATTTACATTTCATTCACTAGACCAATGAAAGAATGTTCCATGCCCGTGTATCTAAAAAGGTCTTTACACTCATTGAAATATTACATGAAAGCAATACACAGGATTCAGCATCTAAGGGTCAAGCAGTGACGGCACAGCAAGCAATGCTGCTTGGTTACTGATCAGACCATTAGGGTTTCAAGGTTGAATGTAACAGCGAATTTGAGCTACGCTTTTTGAGCTACGCGGTGAGTGCCTGGTGCGCACGTTCCTAAAAGCATCATTAAATGCTGTACATTTGTGCTTTTTATATGTATTAAATTTCATTTTAATTTTAAATAAGCAAGTTAACCCATCATGGCTTTTATAGCATTACTGTGATTTTTTAAGTAGTAGATCATGTTGACCTTATGGATGTTAAATGTAAAAGAGGAACAAAGTCAGAGAGTTAGAGGCTGTAGTGATCAGGACTGGAAAAAAAAAATATATATATATATATATATATATATAGAGAGAGAGAGAGAGAGAGAGAGAGAGAGTGCTGGAGAGAATAGAAATAATTGTAGGGCTTTATCACAACATGTACCCGTTGCTGCATAATATACACTGTAATACATATTCTGCTGTACAAACTGTAATATGTACTTGTGCATGACCATACTAATATTTTTGTCACATCATCTGACACCACATCTCGCAGACATGTTTGTTGCATCTTAACACAATGAACTCCACACACACGCCTAACACCACAGTACGTACGCATCCTGTTCCTGCTGCTATCTATCATTAGGCTGAAACACTGCATAAATACAATGTCCTCGTGTTGTGTTAAACCAGAAAAAAATTAAATAAAATGACAATTTAGAGATAATGAGAGGGAAGAAAGATGGAGCTCGTTGTGAGAAGCTGAATCGTAGTTTAGGGCAGAAGCATGCAGAGTGATTATTACAGGGTTTTGTGTCCAGGTTCCCTGGTGGAATTTCATTTAAGCCAATATGAAAGCAAATAAATGTTTAATTCTGATTGGTTCAAAAGGTTTGGATTAATTTTCCATAACAGCAGTTTTAAGATAAGTACCTGCGTATATAAAGGTTCCCACTCTATTATGTTTCTATAGCAACAACTCTGGCTCCTTATTCACATCCCCGAACTGTATGTGAGAACATGTTGAATCATCCTAAATTGAAATTTTCGGCAGTTCTAGGCTGCTCAATTCTATGACCTCACATGGCTTAATCATCTATGAGTTGGCTAAACGTTAGCTATAAACTAGAGAGGTGGCAAAACATGGCAGACGTGCTAGCAACATGCTAATCACGCCAGCATCATGTTAGCAACATTCTAATGATGTTGCTAGCAACATATTAAAATAGGTAGCAACATGATAATCACCTTACCATCATGTTAGTGACATGCTAATCATATTAGCATCATGCTAAGAGCAAAATTCTACTACGGTTAGCATAATGCTAGCAGCATGCTAATATTGTTAGCAACATGCTAATAATGTGAGCATAATGCTAGCAACGTGCTAATGTTGTTAGCATGATGCTAGCAACATGCTAATCGTGTTAGAAACATGCTAACAGCATGCTGATGATTTTGCGAGGGCGCGTCGCGGCTTATGACCCTCTTGATAAATGCGAAAGACTGATTGATTGGTTGCCTGAGTTAATGAGCCCTCCCCGTGTCTCAACGACAGTGGGATCCACAGTTAAATTCAGTTTCAAAGTTCCTATGAAAGTTACCATTGTATGATAATTGTCCCCTGCTATATAAAATGTATACATGTTTACCACTAACCCATTAGAAAAGTCATGTCAAGTTCGCCATTCCCGAATAAGCCGAAACGATATGACACCTCTTTCATTGGTCTACAACAAACGGAACAGGGCTAGTTATGCACCAAATTCCCCATTATAATTCAGTGGAGCAAATTTGGGCACCTGTTGTGCCCTGGGGGTAAAACTTACTGTGCGGGGTAGGTTCTGACATAGATTGCAAGACTCTTCAAATGTGTTAAATTTGAGATTTCTACAAGATTCTCAGTCTGCACTTCTCTCCGTCAAATTTGGTATAAAATGTTGGTATTTATGGGATTTTTCCCCCCATATTATATGTCAATGGGGCAAATCTGGGCACCTCTTGTGCCCGGGTACAATTTATACCGTCTTGCGGATTATGTTCTGACATGAAATGTGGGAAATTTGAGATTTTTGTGAAAGTTTGACTCAATGTTAAGTCTATGGGACGTTTTGGGACACTTAGAAAAGTCATAGCACTCCATTCCCGAATAAGCCACACGATTTGACACCATGAGTCTACGACAAACGGTGACTAGTTACGCGCCAAACTTTTGTATGGAAAAATTTAAAAAAAAATAATAATAAGCCTGTGAGATAATAATAGTAGTACTTGCTACTATTAGTAGTAATAGTAGTGCTATAGTAGTACGCTTCGCAAGCACGACTAAATATTTCATATTCACGGAATGATTGTGATGTTCTGCTCATGCCCTTTCAACTTATGATGCAACAGGGGTCCACCAGTTCAGTTCACAGTTCAGATTGCAGCACAGTTTTTCGTCAGGGATCGGATCATTTTTCAAGTCACCAAAAAAAAAAGTAGGGAAAACACATATAATTGTGCAATCCCTTTTATTCAATGTAGAACTTAGAGACTGCTTAAAACAAGGAACAACTGTCCATTGCTTTAAATAATAATAAAAAACTTTTTTTCCTAATTTTTCATTCACAGTTGTTCAAAGAAAGAAGGTCAATAGTTGGGAGACACAAAGTACATGTGCATATATATATACATGTGCACAAAGTACGTGTGTATATATAATTGGACTGCAGTACGAGTTCTACTGTAGTACCCTGGTTTATATCGGCCTGAGTGGGTTTTTATAAGGATCTGGCAACCCTGGTTTGCAAAAAAGTGCAGGTGAGAGTCTCACTCACTCACTATACGTCTATACCTGCATTCATGGTTGCGGGGAGCCTAGAGCCTATCCCAGGAGATTTAAGGCACGAGGCGGCGTACACCCTGGACGGGCTGCCAATCCATCGCAGGGCACACACATACACTCCGGGCAATTTGGTAACTCCAATTAGACTAATCTGCAGGTCTTTGGACTGTTGGACGAAATTGGAATACCCGAAGGAAACCCACCAAGCATTAGGAGAACATGCATCTCCAAGCACACAGAGATGGGAATAGAACCCGGACCCTGGAGGTGCAAGGAGGCAGTGCTAACCACTCCACCACCGTCTCGCCTGTGAGAGAATCTGAGCGAGAAAAAATAAAATATCATTAGTGCACATTTGAGAGAGTTTGAGTGGATAAAAATAGCACTGTCAATAATAATAATGCGCTGATGCATGTGATTTAGTTTAGAGATTTTAACGCATTACTATTATTTTTTTTAACGCTAATTAATTATATGACCAAGTTTGACCCTAACAGCTTCCCATAATCGCAGAGTGGTTACCCGGCTGTGTGTGATGATGGAACGTTTAGCACAGATAATAAGATGACAGAGGAAACTTTACCAGGGGCCGTATTTACTAAGCAGAGTAAAAGTTGGAGTAAGAGTAGGAAATCGCTCCTAAGTGGCAAAAAAAAAATCCTCTGAATGACGCACACTTTCAGGAGTAGGAGTAAGAGCTATTTATCAAGATTCTTAAAATAGGAAATCTCCACCAAAATGTGGGAGAGCTCCGGGTAGGAGTAGTGAGAAAATGGCGCTAACTGGGTAGGAGTAGTGAGAAAATGGCGTTCAGGCAGAGACAAGCGCGGAAGAGAGACGTTTTAGCAACACTGATGGACATTGAATACTTAATTGAATACTCACGTGCGGTAAATAACTGGTCCATTAACAAACATGTCGTATGCTGTCTCTATGTCTTTTGATCAGATTATGACATTCCTACACAACTCCATCATAGGGCCAGTTGTGATTGGAGCAGTCCGATTATGATAACTATACATAAACAAGCAAAACTACAACATCCACTATAACGTGCAGCCTATTTTACGGCTCTCCGTGTCATAAAAGCTGACATCACACGCTTTCCTTGGTGCAGCCCTACTCCTTGCTGAAAAAAAAAAGAGTAGGAAACTTTAGAAAGAACTTTTATGCCCTACTCTGAGCTAGGAAAATTTTCAGTCCTAAATGAACTTCCTAGGAGTGATTCTGAGACACTTCTGATTCTGAGCACAGGTTTGCTGAACTTTGCAAGATTCATTATAACTTTTACAAGAATACATTAAACGTAAGATGTGGGTGATGGCTCAGATGGCTAAGGCTTGGCGGCTTGTGGGTTGCCACATCCTATACTACCCACCCACTGCATGCAGTGCCGGTCCCATTTAAAGGATTTTACATTAACATTTGTTAAATGAAGGTCATCATCCTTCATCCTATGTTAACAACATTATAAAACTGCATAATCGGTTTCCTCATATCAGTTTGTCATGCATTTCTTTATTCTTATTAAGGAAAGTTCATCTGAGTCATAATTAATCACAGACTATGACTGCGATTAACTAGATTTAAAAGATTTTAATCGATTGATACCGCTAGTAAAAACGTAATTTGTGCATGTGCAAGAACCTTTTTTTTCGCCCAAATGTAAGGTCATACAATGTACTATGCCAAACCATCATAAACTTCGATCTTCCACAATTTACCATTAGAGTTCCTACGACACCTCACAATTTGCTACGAATTGTCAACTGCTGCTATAATGTTAATTTCTCTCAAACTCCATACAATTTGTCGAGCCCTGCTACGGTTATGGACCTTATAAAACCCATTTTCATTCATGTTATTCATGTTAACAACGACCTACGTACTCCTGTTTCAGATTCCTGCCTATAAACATCCTTATTCTAACTTCTTATTAATATTTACAACAAGATGGCGCTAAATGTCATGTCATGTCTCAATCTGCATAGCCAGTGCACTTAAGGACACACACAGGACCCTGAAATCACTTTATCCTCCCTGTTTACGGCACTACCTTGTTGACGAAAATATAGAAATTTACCACACTATGTCTTGGGGTCCCTGAGGGTTGTATGTGACGTTCATATTCTTGACTGATCATGTATTAAAACTGTGCCAGTCCTGCATGGTTCGCGGTTAAATACAGTATTAGGAATTCGCCATATTGTTTAGTGTATTGCTCAACAACATTAAACATCAATATATACTGTAACTTTACAAACCGCAACTGTTGTCAACCTGCTTCCCATGTAAAAGGGACTAAAATGCGTCCGCAGATGCTGTTATTGAAAAAATAAATCACTATGATGTGGTACCTGTAACACAGCTTCGGGTCAGCCACATCGCGCCAGCCCATTATTTTACTATAATAGAGCACTCTGCTGCGTTTTATTTCTTCCTCGAACTATTACATCCCTGCAGCTTTTATTCAGAAATGACTCAGATTTTCCCATCACCCTCTCACTAATGCACATCATGGTTTTTAAAATCAATCAGTCTACTTCAAATAATGGCTCGAAAACATATAGAATTGAACAGCATTACCAATTGTGTTCCACCAAGGTGTAGCTGGAGCCAAGCTTAAAATCAATCTAAAGACATAAGCAAAATGTCAGCTGTCTTGCATGCGTGGCAAGAGCTCCTGAAATCAATGCAGCACATAATTAGTGCCTGAAAACACAACTTTCTCTATACTACTGTATCCTTTGTGATTAAAAAAAGAAATAATCACATAGGGATTTTATCCTGACCAAAACACAAATCAAGACTTAATTATGGTCCCTTATAAAAAATTATATATATATATATATATATATATATATATATATATATGAAATGTATTTTTATTTTATTACATAAAACATAAAATTTCATTCAAATTTATTCATATACCACTTTCAGAAATGTTTGATTTGCCAACTAGGTTAAAAGACAGTGGAAGCAATCAATAACCTGGAATGAAATGCCACTGAACGTGCCGCCCACCTCCGATCCCCTTTTAATACACTTAGAAAATCACTGTAATATAAACAAGTATTCCTCCGTTTATTCTGTTTACTAGAATCAGAACAATAATCGGGCCAATCCATTTTTGCAGGTTAAAGGCCATAATTCGGCTTATTCGACTGTTAAACACTTATCGCAGTGATGTCTAATGTACTGTTATTAGTACATGTTGAGAGATCAGGAAAGTGCCAGTTAATGCAATATTACTCCAATTTTAATTATACTGGACGTGGACGTGATGCTAAAGCAATTATTTACACTCTAGAAAAAAAAATATACGTGTATACTGCATTTAATATTACATTTGAATTTAGCGGTGAACAAAACAATAAAGACTGAAGCAACATGCAACAAAAGCTGCTACAGAATAGCATTTGAGCAATATGTAATATAATAATAATAATAATAATAATAATAAATGCAACATTTATTATTACAACATTTATTATTACAATAAGAAAAAACTGTGACTGGATAATGTCCTGTGTTTAATATTTCTGGACGAATTATAGAAATATATTTTTTAAATCAAATATACAAGGTACTCTGTACCAGATATGTTACATCCATAACTCATACATCAAAAATGTGCTCTGAGCATGGCAGGTCCATGGCATGTTGTAGAAGCCTGGGTTAGGTTCACACTACACGCGCTACTTAATAAAAAAAAAATAATAAATAAATAAAAACACTCCCTACTGTATATGGATGTAAAGTTAGTGTGTACAGGAATATGGGAAAGGCGTCACCAAAACAGTCAAAACATTATTATTTCATAGTCCTTAAAATGACCATAAAAATGTGTGGCCATATGAGCCTATGGTATTTATATGCTATTACGCAATCACACAGCATTTGGACTAGATCTTACTTTTTGTACATGATTATTATTATTTATATATTTATTTGTTCTTCTTTTGCTTCTTCTAATTGCTTGGTAATATGAACAACCATAAAACGTGGTGTTTGCTGCCTGTGTGACCAGGTGCATAGTTCGGACAAGGTGTTGCACTTTCATGAGGCAGAGCGAATACTGAAAACACTCTTGGAGCATGTTTGGATTAGATTTTTCTTATTTTCTTGATAAGGTTTAATTGTGCGACAATTCATTTGTAATTAATTTTTTTTTTTTTTCCCCCGATTTTCTCCCTAATTTTAGTCGTGTCCAATTCCTCCCCGTCACTAGGGGGCTCCCACATTAAGGCTACTACTACCACTCAGCCGGGAGGGCCGAAGACTATCACGTGTTTCCTCCGAACCACGTGACGCCAGCCGACCGCATCTTTTCGAACTGCTCGCTCGCGCACCGTTGGGGGCGGCGTAACACACTCGGAGGACAGCGCTATCCGCTCCCTCCGTGCGCGAGCTCACAGACGCCCCTGACTGGCTGTAGAGCCGTGATTAATGTGGGAGCACTAAGTACCTCTCATCCCTCCCCTCTGAGAGAGCTCGGCCAATCAGCTCTCTCTAGACCTCCGGCTGCGAGAACGACAATTCATTTGTAAAAATTATATAAAAATCCACAATATTTAGAATATTGAAAGAAATTAAAGTGTATTTGTTTAAAAATAAGTTCATCATCTTCTATAGTGCTTAATCCTTCATATAGGGTCGGTTTGGTGGTGGGGAGGGGGTGGGGGGGGGGGACATTCCAGGGGGCCCATCCAAAGTGACCTGAACAGACACACACACACACACACACACACACACATTGGGTCAGCTGGGAACACCAATGAGCCTAATCTGCATGTTTTTGGACTGTGGAAGGAAACTACCCAGCGGAAACCCACCAAGCACAGGGAGAACATGAACACTCAATCTAATCCTTGACCCTGGAGGCGCAAGGCCACTTTGTCACTGTGGTGCCTTGTTTAAGAAATGTATTTTATATATGTACATTTTTGCCCAGGCTGTGCTGAAAATAAGGATATAAGATTGTACTGTACAGTAGATTGCACTATTCTACTATTTCTAAACATTGACATAATCATTAAAACACAGTAACCGTTTTTTTTCTTCATGAGTTATTGAACGCAGCCTTAATGACAGCTGAAAATGGCACAGTAGAAAAATTCTACACTGACCATGGATATGGGAATAGCACTATACTTTATTCTTAAATGAATGGGAAATAAAACATAAAATGAAGACTGATCCTCAAAAGTACCTGTTATTTTGCACTCATGGTTTGATATGTTTATAGAAAGTGGTGATATAAATGTTTATAAATGAATCTGATTCACTGCATTCATTAATTGGGCATTGGTGGCTCAGTGGTACAGTCGGTTTCTCACCTGCCATGCGGAAGGCCCTGATTCGATTCCCCCCCAATGCCCAAACCCCTGGATGCAGCGCCGGTCCCATGCAGGAACCGAATCCCCTGGTGTAATTACATATAATTCAATTGCAAGGTTTATTATATAGTCTATAAATCGAATTAGTCTCAAATGTTAAACACATTTACGTTTCACCCAGTGTGTGTGTGTGTGTGTGTGTGTGTGTGTGTGTGTGTTCACTCAGCTCATTAAAGGCTGGATTTTTCGCCACGTCAGTCGTCGTAAACTTAAATCCCTGGTAAAAACAGTGCCGTATCAAGTGTCTCGGCGTGACCTCATTGTGTTCATGTTCACACCTCGCTGACGGGATCACAGTGGAGCGTAAACGACGGAAAAATAAGAGCATGAAGAAGAAAAAGATTTAAGTAAACCAGTTTTCCATGTCTATGAATATGTTTTTACCAAACTAGGTGTAGAATTTTGGAGAAGAGTTCTCAAAAATATATCATTCATGACAAGTTTGAGGTCCTTATGAAAACAAAATGAGGTTATTTAATAAATAATATAAACAAAATCTCAAAAAACAAAAACAAACAAACAAACAAAAAAAAAATATATATATATATATATATTATTATTATTGTTTTTTTATTTTTTTTCTTTCTGAGAAATCAGAAAGTCTCGATATAGACTCGATGTATTCTCACCCCAACCTCATTCATGTTTTTTCCCCCTGCAGAGATATCTGACTTTATTATTATTATTATTATTATTATTATCCACAGAATTACCACACTGGTTTCCTCCCACAGTCCAAAGACATGCAGATTAGGCTAACTGGTGTTCCTAAATTGCCCACACTATGTGAATGAGTGTGTGAGTGTGTGTGTGCTCTGCGATACATTGGCACCCTGTCTCCAGACCCCCCGCGACCATGTGCACAGGATGACGCAGTATACACGATGATGATGATGATGATGATGATGGTGTTAAACATTTACGCAAAATAGGTTTAGTATTGAATCATTAATAACAATCACTGATAACTAATATTTTTCCAGGGAGAGTCGTATTTGTGACCTGCTGTGCGTAACGGCATGTGCACAGACCCTTACCTTATATATTAAGGCATTGGACTACGGTTCGGAAGATCCCAGGTTCAAACCTCACAACCACCAAGTTGCCACTGTTGGGCCCTTGAGCAAGGCCCTTAACCCTCAATTGCTCAGATGTAATGAGATAAAAATGTAAGTCGCTCTGGATAAGGGCGTCTGCCAAAATGCCTAGATGTAGATGTATTGATCCATAGTAGCTCTAGTATAGTATTTCTCCAAAGGAGAAAACAAAGCATGGGGGTGATGAGCGTCTCATGTTACTACAATAATTGTCCTTTCTCAACTATTTCGCTTAGAGAATTTTAGGAGAAATTTCAAAACAGAAACTGAAATGAGGCAGAAATCAGAATCGCAGTTTAGTCTTCCGGCTAAAGGCTTGAAGCAGGAAACTGTTCCTCTGCGTGGTTAAGATACGGTAAGAGCGCGCCTTCTTTACAGCGGCATCCAATTCTTCCCTGGAGGAACAGGTGGAACAGGTTACCTGCATGTACACTATGTGTCACCGCCAAATCGAAAAGATTTATTTGTTTGTCGCACAAAGGACAGGAGAGTGAAAAGCACTTTGGGCTCGCGCATTCCGAGGTGTGCTGCTGTCACTCATTTTAATTACAAAAACAGATGCACTATTATAATATATTATGATCATGAACATATTTTTCATTTGTACACCATAAAGCACGGTTTCTTAAATCATCCTCGTTTACGACCTCGTTTATGAGCAGTTCATGATATCAGACTGAAGACTAAAACAATAATATGGATCAAAGGCTTAATAATGAAAATATTCCCTTGACAGGAAAAAATCAATCAAAAATATATCTCCTCAAAAATATGTAAAAGAAAAATATTCCTTTGAAACACTGAGATTTAATAATCATCAAATATTGAGTTGAAATGGACTAAAAACACAACTATTAAAATCCCCGCCGTCACGCCCCAGGTTTTTCACCAATCACAGTCCAGACGGAATTCTAGTAACCTCACGCAATCACGCTAATGGAAGCTGGCTGACAATCATTCTTTGTTATTACATCAATAATCACCATCATCATTATTTATAAATCATTTAATTATATCAATAAATGTGGTTTAGACTGGCACTGAGATGAATGAAAAATTATTGAACTAAATGGGTTAACAGCTTAAATTCATAGCAAAACATTTTGTCCATTAAAATATTTATACTGTACAGGTTTTTCTTTTACTCAAGTGTGTAAGACCCATTCAATATATATACTGTATAGAGAGAGAGAGAGAGAGAGAGAGAGAGAGAGATTTTAACTGTTATTAAAAAATAATTATATAAAATAATTACATTTACATTTTTTTAATTCTATCATTTAATTCTGTAACAAAAACAAATACTGCTTGTATAGCGATGGCTCTGCGTGCACTGATTTATTTTTGAATTTTTTTCACCCACAAGGTAACCATAAAAGTTAAACACTCCAGTCAAATTAAACAAAGCAAACAAACCAAAGAAGAAAACCAGGACAAAAAGCCCAGCAGGAAAGAGGATGACATTGTAATAATGTTATAATTAAGATGCGAAATCATCCACCTGACCCTCAACATCGGGACACAATGACGTTCAGATACCACTGGATGAATGAATGATCCCAAAAACAACAATGAAAATACAACCTCAGAACTATAAAACATTTTTTATACTTTACATCAAGACTATCATGAGAAGAACACTGTCGCTTCCTCTGCGCAACATGTGTACAGTACCTTATGTTTCTTGTACATTACAGCATTTGGCAGACGCCCTTATCCAGAACGAATCTTATTAAAGCAGTGGATTGTTAGGGGCCTTGCTCGAGGGCCCAACAGTGACAACTTAGCGGTGTTAAGGTTTGAACCGGGAATCTTTCAATCACTATTCCAATGCCTTCACCACTGGACTAGTGATGGACCGTTCATGAACGATTCATTCTTTTTGAATGAATCTTTAATGTGACTCAGAAGAACGAGCAGTCTCGGAGAGTGATTCGTTCATTTTCTACTGGGCGCGCATGAGCAAATCATCGCAAAACCTCCGGAGGTTATGTACAGGAAACAGAAACGAGTCGTTGCCTTTGAGTCTTTGGTCCGAATCGTTCGTTCTTTTGTCATGTGACTCCCATAGACACTATGAAGTGCAGTAGATTCAAAAGAACGAACAACTCGGGCTAGAAGATATGACGGTGAGCTGCTCATTCTGTTCATAATAATATGTCCTTAGGTGCATTGTAATATTTTCATTACTGGAACTATAGCCGAAATGTGTGTATGTAGACGTGTTGGAGGTCTGTTTACTGAAGATGTAACGTTTCATTTTATATCTGGTCAAAAGAATAAAATGAACTAAATGACTCGTTCATTTTGATGAATGAGATTCAAAGAACCGAGTCGCTAAAATGATTCAAACTTCCCATCACTACACTGAGCTACCCCTCAGTGACACAGTGCTCTCGAGTGTCATAGTGTCATCTCTTTTGAAGTCCATTATGGCTCCCAAATGCAGAAAACCCAGTGTACGTAATATATCAAACTGGGATTTTTATATAATTGCATTACTTTTTCACAATTTGAATCGGATCGGCACCACCAGTAAGTATCGTGATAATATCGTATCGGGAGGTGACTGTAACACTACCATAATGATTTAACAGCCAAACGGTTCTGCTGGGATCACGGGATCAGGCTTTCGAGATCATTTTTTAAATCTGCTTGTAGTGCCCATCAGATTGGTTCAGTTGTAAGTTGTGACATTACAAAGTCTGCTTATGGCATCCAAGCGTCCCGGACGTGTTCCTGCGTGCAGGACAATGCCCCTGTGCATGCAATTTCACTCTTCAGTGATGCATTCCTTGTGTTTATCAAGAATCAAGATCAAGTTTCACCTTCATGTGGCTACAAGTCTTTATCATGGCAGAGGAACAAAAACTTCACCCTGAGTGATTACTTCATCTGAATGTGGCATGACTCACTGTAGCTTGGGGAAGATCTTCTATCCTCTTGGTACATTTAAATACAAAAAAACACACAAAAAAAAAAAAAATTTTTTTTTTGTTACTCTAAATTCTAAACCCTGCCACCAGAAAAGCGTACAACAGATAGCTGTTTGTGAGTGTGTGAATGAGTGGGTAAATGAGTGAATGTGTGTGTGCCCTGCGATTGATTGGCACCCTGTACAAGGTGTACCCTGCCTTGTGCCCTAAGTCTCCTGGGATAGACTCCAGACCCCGTGACCCCAGGATAAAGCGGTATAGATGAGATGATCTATATATATATATATATATATACACACACTGTGGGGCCAAAAAAATGTATAAACTTTATAAATCCGTTAAGGAATGGACTGTGTGACCTGTACTCTTAGCTCTGACATGCGTGTAGACCAGGAGAGAAACAAACACACACACACACACACACACACACATATGCACAATGGATTGCTGGAATGTCCTCTAGCTTATTCACAGGACAAAATGTATATACGTCCTAAGCCATTTCCTGTGTCTACTACTGTACATCAAAGAGAATGAGACATTGCCTTGTTCTATAGAAATCTGGAAACAAAAAGGGGTTCCGGTGAACCGTTGCCATATAAGGGATAAGGAAGAGGGAGGAGGTGGCATGGCAACGTTGATGTCATCAATATGGACATATTAAAAAACACTAACAATACATGTAGTTTATTTCAATTCAATTTGAACTGATGACCAAACCACCACCCAAGAGAGCAAACTTTCTGTGGGAGCGCACTCATCCTGAGTAATACAATAACACCAGTAGTGATAGACGTAATGTATGAAGTACAGTACGAGGATATAAAATAATCAGACCCCTAGTATTTGATGTGAATTAACATTGGTAGGGGAAACGATTTAGACCAGACTTGGACTGACCTACGGATCAGTGCGACTCACTGAACACTTTGTCCCGATGTACTGAGAAATGACTTTTTTTCACAGCATCTTCAATGAAAGGACTGAAATGACTGTGCTGTGGAACGTAGATGGCTCTGTAAGTGGAGCATTCACATTCAGCACTAAATGCTGTTCAATACTAACGTCAGGCGCTGGAGAGAATGAGCATGAGGTTAGTGAAAGACCGGGAGAAAATTGCTAGTCCATTATAATCTTAAATGGTTCCGATCGAGGAGTTTGACTGCGGTCATGTTTAATTACTGCATGATTTAAACTATCAACTGCTCTTAGAACACTTAAGGTGCTTCAATCAGATTTCTCTCTCTCTATATGGAGCATTAAAGTGAAAGCCATATTATCAAATGTGTTCTTCTATGTGATGTTGATCCAGAAACCTTTGGCAGTTTAGAGGAAAGAGATAATAAAGTAGATGGACTACATATACATAAAACAGTAAAGATGTAGTTTTTTTGGTCCATTACAAAGTATTTAAACCTACACCAATCTGGCAACCCTGTCCGACGAGCATCGGCCAAAGTGCTGCATCGAAGTAGGACTACGGCATAAGAGGACATTTGTGCATTGGAAGGTTTTTTGATTTGGCCTAAAATCAACATCGAGCATCACTGTGACACAGACAAGGATAAACTCTTAATGAAGATGAATCGATTTCTATTACAATACGGAGTCACACAAATCAGTAATGCAGCCGTATTAATAGGTATGATGGCGGCACATGGTTACTGCAGCACTCCAGGGTCCGTGTTCGAATCCCACCTTTGTGTGCATGGAGTTTGCATGTTCTCCCCGTGCTTGGTGTGTTCCCTCCGGGTTCTCCGGTTATCTCTTACAGTCTAAAGCCATGTACAGTAGGTTAGTCTAACTGGCATTCTGTGTGAATGAGTGTGTGAGTGTGTACATGATTTCTATAGAATCATTACGGAATCCAATTTGAGTATGGGAACTGCACACTGTGTTTACAGTAAACAGCTCCCATAACCCCAGGCACACTCAGGCAAACACACCCGAGCTTTATGCAAAACCAGTCATTCATCGACAAACGCAGGGTTTTCACTTTCAAAATGCTATTGGAGTATGAACCGTGTTAAATATTTTTTGTTTTTTTTGTTTTTTAGTAATTGTTTAATACTTGTTTATTAGGAATCATGTTATTAGTCCATCCATCATAAAACGCTTAAACATCTGGAAGGCCCCGGGTTCGATTCCCCGCTGGTGCCCAAACCCCACCCACTGGATGAAGTGCCGGTCCCGAGCCCGGATAAACTGGCAGGGATTAATGTTAACATGGTGTAGAAATCCACTCTGCTGGAAATAATGATGCGCCATCTGCAAATGAGCCGGGCCTTTCAGGTGAACATCAACAGCCGATTAACATGTAAAGCTTTTTTTTTCTCGTCTAGTGCAATTTCATTAATATGCTTCCATGGAAACGCGTTTTTAGGTCCGGCGCTATTTCACTTACGTACTGTAAATGAGGCAGTAAGACTTTGAGGCTGTAGTTATCTTTCTTAATGGAGCACAGATATACCGTACCATAACAGGCAATATATTCCTTATAATATAATCCCAGTTGATTCATCATCAGTATAACCTCCGTTTCCTGGTCAGGGAGGCAGTGCATTCAGAGTCTGTCTTGGGAATTGTAGGTGTGCAGTGGGAATACACCCTGAATAGAGAGCCTGGCCATTGCTAGGCACCACGCATGCATACAACTCACACAGGCAATTCCCTATAAACAATACAGCTACTTTCACTTTTTTTGTTTTGTTTTTGGAGGAGGTACCTGGAGAACCTGTAGGAAAACCAGATGGGGTCCAGGAGAACTAGTGAACATATTGGTTTAATGGTTCGAGAAATATTGTTATGAATGTAATCCTGCACTGTAGGGCCAAAAGTTTATGCAATATAAGTAGAAAATCGAAGGCAGTTTTGGTGGTATTCTGTATTTGACTCTTCCTGGGGTGTAAGAAGAATTATATTTGGGTGGATCTCTGCTGAATCTCTTGGAAAAAAAACCTTAAGAAAATAGAAAATACGTACAGTATTCATAGCTTCTACCACTTATCCTATTCAGGACGCCTAAAGCCGAATCATTGCAGGGCCCAAGCACACACACACACACTCCAGCCATTTGGAAATGATTATTAGTCTAATCTGCATATTTTTGACTGTAAAAGACTGTAGAAACTGAAGTCTATAGAGGAAACCAGGGAGAACAGACAGACTCCACGAAAACACACACACACAGATCCAAAGGTGGAACTCGAACCCTCCTAACCACCATGCCGCAGTGCCGCCAAAACAAAAGACCTCTTTTCCCCTTAGTATAAAAGGAAATCGGGTGGCTCGGAGCCCACTGCAGTTGTTCCTGTAAACATTAATTGAGTAGAACGGTTGATTCATAAGAGACGCATGTGTCTGTGAGAACTGAACACACCAATAACAGGAGTTATTCAATCATCCCCATACAGTCCTGACCTCACTTAAAGCCACATGTTTGGGACAGTGAACGAGTTCCTGAGAGACATTTTAATGTAGATTGCATCAAATCTCATTTCATCCTATACAGGGTCACAGGAAGACTGCAGCCTATCCCAGGAGACAGGTGCACCCAGGACAGGGTGCCAATCCACCACAACATGCACCTACAGCAAATTGGGAACATCAGTTAGTCTACTCTGCATGTCTTTGGACTGTTGGAGGAAACCAGAGGAAACCCACCAAGCCCAGGGAGAGCATGGTGGGAATAGAACCCTCAACCCCTTGTGGTGAGAGGCCACGGTGATAACCACCAGCTTGATTCAATTTGAAACCAGCAAGGGACTAGATAATTGGTTCCTCAAATGCAATAAGCATTCCTGGATTGATAGTATTGTCCAGATTTTCCTCTCCCCAATACGCTACACTACTGTACATGCATCATAATAACAAGCAGCAGTGCACTCGCACCTTCATGTGTCACTTAGACTAGTGATCGGAAGGTCGCAGGTTCAAACCCTCCACTGCTCAGACGTACAGTATAACGAGGTAAAATGTAAGCTGCTCCGGATAAGGGCGTCTGCTAAATGCCGGAAAAGGCGCCGACTCCTTTATAAACTTACATATAAAACGAGTGGAGATAGTCCTGAGCGTGTTCAAATACAAAACCTAACCATGTGGGCAGCTTCCGTTTCTTCGGCATTTAATGCAAACCATGCCACTGTCTTATTAGTGCTGTTAGTAACACTCACAATCACATTATAACAGTATTTACATTATTTTAGAACATCTGTAATGTAGTTTGTAGAAAATCGGTTCATTACGATTTTCCTTTTTTATTACTACTATAATTACTGCAGAGGAAGGCTTTCTGTGTGATGAGAAAATAACTAGAAACCTGCGCACACGTGGACACACGGACGCTTACAAAGTACAACAACATGGTTAAATTTCAGAATTTTATTTGTCATTCAA
The DNA here is from genome assembly GCA_030347435.1 of Clarias fuscus. NCBI lineage: Eukaryota > Metazoa > Chordata > Actinopteri > Siluriformes > Clariidae > Clarias > Clarias fuscus. The sequence goes on from CM059209.1 coordinate 31,163,903, forward strand.
TTTATATATATTGATCAATTGAATTAATATGATGTATTGAAATAAGATGTTCCAGCTGGATTATGTGAACGCACTTGGTCAAATAGGTTGTGTTTATATAGTAACAGCTCAAAGACATGGACTTGTATTTTTTTTCCACACAAAGAAAACATTAGGTGTTGTTTTTTTGTTTTGTTAGGAGACATCAATGCAACATTTATGCAACATTTGGTGGCATGCTGGCTTAGTGGTTAGCACTGTCGCCGTGCACCTCGAGGTCCTGGGTTTATTTCCCGCAATGGGGGCCTGGAGTCTATATCAGGAGACGGGGTACATCCTGGACAGGGCGCCAAACCATCGCTGGGCTCAAACACACACATACACACACACACACACACGCTTGTGCACTACGGGCAATTTTGGAACGACAATTTGCCTAATCAGCATGCCTTTGGAATGTGGAAGGAAACAGCAGTACCCCACCAAGCACGCGGAGAACATGCACACAGACATGAGGCGGGGAATCGCACCCGGCCCCCGGAAATGCAAGGTGCTGTAACAATGTTAACCACTAAACCACCGTGCCGCCTGTTTATTATTAATGAATCCAAATAGTGTCTGCAAATTGCTGTGGTATACTGTAAGTGGAATAACACACTTCAGGCCGTGCTGTACAGAAATAATCGGGCTGTTTCGCCGTTTCATGTCCACCCTGATGTGGAGTATTTTCTCATAAGGGCAGTATTGCTCGAATGCGAGGTAATGATAAAGGGCTTCTATTCACAAATTCAGTTTAGTCAAATTATAGTTTATTAATAATGATGAACTGAAACACTAGGCAATTTGTAAAATGCAAGCATGTACCCAGACAAGGCCACTCAGTGGACTACAGAGGAAGCCTTGGGAAGTGCAGTTAAAGAACACAATATTCCTGATTTGTGACAGCGCTGCCCTGCCTTAAAGCAGATCACTAGGCAAAGATACAGTATCGCTTGGACACAAATATGTTCCAGCATTGTCAGTATCTTCACTCAGATCAGTGTTTTTCGAACTTTGCATGGTTATTTTTTCCATATACTGAAAGTTTACTGTTATAGCAGCTGTGAGATATGATAACTCAGAGATATCCTAAAATAGTTCAGGGGGAAATTAAAGGAACAAAAGCATAACAAACATGTGACTTCTGATATCTATTCACTTCTGTACAACACTAACTATGAAAACTGTTGAGTCTATAAAATCAAAATATAATCAATAATTTCCAGCGGTAGTGAAGAACTGGAACCTGCTCGAGGCATTTTCATAAACCCAATAGAAACCCTGCAAAAAAAGGAAATGGGAAAACCCCTCAACCTGTTTTCTTTGTACCTTGTTCTCAAATCTGATTATACAGATGATTTTCTATAAGTGCAGCTGTGACAAAGAAAACATTTACATTTGAACCCAGACTCAACAGGAAATACCTCTCGAAACTCATTTGAAACATTACGTGCTTCCGCTAAGTAAATTCTGGAGGAAAAACACACTCTGCATTGCTTCCATACATCCCTATCATAACACTTTCCCAAGAACATACAGTCCTAGAGATGCACTAAAAGAGTAAATGTGACTGACAATTAGATGCGTCGAAACATTCTTTACCTCATCAAGGGCAAAACAGAGGAATAGCTTGGAGTTATTGTCATCCTCGAAGGTGATGCTTGGAAAGCCACAAACCACCAAAAATGTTTTTGACATTTTTATTGACACAAGTCTCAGCTTCTGCAGTCAAACTGAATCAACAGCTTTTACTTTTACATCTCAACAACATCAAACTCAGCAGTGTCCAAAGGGCTAAAATTCATACAAGAATTATCCGGCATACACTCATTTTTAATTTATATATGTTGGCAGTTATATAAAGTGGTAATATGTTGCAGTTCCTCTATAACCCTACAGGTGGCGCTCTCTAAACTATTTACACATCAGGACCTGGCACAGCATGGTGTGGTAGGATTAAGTTACTTGCAAAGTTTACTTAGAATAATAACAAAATCTAAAAAAAAAAAAAAAAAGAATGATATTGAACTGAGATATTTCTAAAATTATAATACTAAACGAATCAACACTTACAGTAGGTATCATGATAATATAATATCAGGTGGTCCCGGGTGATTCTAACCCCTAAAAAATGTAAAGCTAGAACGTTTACACCGTTTAAGACTGTCACATAATGCAAAACAACATTTTTTATGCTTTAACACCTGGCACGCAAATATAATGATCAAGTGGCACAAAAAATATACGGATTTATATCAAAATTTCAATAAAATGTCGGAAGTGATTAACATAAAGTGGGATCCAAACGTCTTACACCACTAGTGAAAATGCTTCTATTTTGCATTTTTTTTAAAATATAATTGTTGTTAGCCTTTAGTCTGCTTTTGTCGAGGCATCACAACCTTCCGCTTTAGCACACGTTTTACATCAGATACCCTTCCTGGAGAAACCCTGCCATTGATTTAGGACCGGCACTGCATCCTACTGTACCAATGAGCCACCAATGTCAATTTTTTTATTGACAATAATTTCATTGAATTATTACATTATCAGCAACAAATAGAGTTAAAACATTTTTAAAAATTATTTCTAAGTTTCTCATATGTCCCTATTTTGCTATAAACAAGACGTGACCTTTTGTACAAAGCAGTTAACACTGTCACTATCACAAAATTGCCCTAGGAATAGTGCAGATGAATAAAAGAGAAACTCTTAGAATATAAAATAGAGTAAATGATCTGGAACTTGAATTCAAGATACAGATCATTTACTCTCTTTTTTTTATTTTATTTAAAGAGTTTCTCTTTGTACTCTCACTCACTCATCGTCTATACCGCTTTATCGTGTGTACAGGGTCACGGGGGTCCTGGAGCCTATACTAGTCGACTTAGTGCCCGAGGTGGTGTACACCCTGAACAGGGTGCGCACACATGCTCATTCACACACTACGGGCAGTTTAGGAACACTGATTAGCCTAATCGGCATGTCTTTGGACTGTTGGAAGAAACGAGAACATGCAAACCCCATGCACACAGAGTTATAACCGCAATGCCATCACAAACCTTTGCTTCTTATTTTATGTGATCTTAGACCACTTTTGGACCCCACTGTCCAAGGTAAAATGTATGAAAAGGGTTTACATCCAGACAAGACCTAAGAAGTCTCACCCATGTGTGTAGCAGTTTTAACTTGTAAAGTTTCACTGTAATTTACAAAAAAGTCCTTTAGAATACTACCACTAACACAAAAACACATGAACACATTTTTCCAGCAATGTGACCTCCAGTCAGCTTACAGCGCAGATTTCAAAGTGCTGTTAGTTGTTGATAAATCACGTAAGGACCTTGGACCTGCCTCAGAAGCAACGCACATTGTCTATACGGTGGACAGAGACAGCACTGGGAGACAATCTGTACTGTGTTCTCAGCTCAGATTGTCTCTGGATCAGGACAGATTTACTGTACAGACATTTTCTGACTTTATGCCATTAGGACCGATTTGCGAGATCAATGTGTAAATCTTTCCCTCACTGTATTTATTTGCAAAGCACACTGTACTGTGTGAGAAGTTTCAGAAAGTTTTTTTTTTTTTTTCGCAGAAATAAACTCGACTCACCATGTCATCATCATAATCAGGTCATGCGCGCGCGGGTCTCGTAATGTCCCATGATCAGACGTTACACTGTCACGCGCTGGTTCCGATCAAAGTCAGGCGGACAGATTTCGCGGGTTTCTGCACCGCTCGTGCCGCGTTCTCTCTTTAGGTTCTCCGCGAGCACACTCACACGCGCGCGCGCGCGCTGTGGAGGACCGACACACGGTGTGAGCTGAAGCGCAGAGGCGCACTCTCAGAGCCCGGAAGTAGCACTTCCTGAAACAGGAGTAATAATATGCGTGGACTGAGTGCTGGAGCTGCGACTGTTGTTGTTTTTCCAGTTAGTCTTGCCTTGGGGTGTTTTTTTTTTTTTTTTTTTTTTTGGACAACGTACTCGCAGAACTACACATTTGCTTATGAATTAAAGTTTATTTCACTTGTTTGAAACCACAGCAGGTGTTCCAGCTGTGATTCAAATCATAAGATTATATTATTTGAGCATGCATATAATAATGCATATTTACTCACTCACTCATGTCTATACCGCTTTATCCTGTATACAGGGGGCCTGGAGCCTATCCCAAGAGACACGAGGCGGGGTACACTCCGGATGCGGTGAGAATCCATCACAGGGCACACACTATGGTCATTTTGGGAATACACATTGGCCTAATCTGCATGTCCTTGGACTGTGGGAGGAAACCGGAGTACCCGGAAGAAACCCACCAAGCACAGGGAGAACATCCCACGCACGAGGCGGGAATCAAACCGTCAACCCTGGAGGTACAGTGCTTCAAACTCCACTGGCAAAGACCCAAGGCGGCAATCGAACCCAGTGCTAACCGCTATGCCGGCGTGCTTCATACTTGCCCCACTCCACCCCTCAAACTCCACTCAGACCCGAGGTGGGAATTGAACCCCGGACCCTGGAGATGTGAGACCACAGGGATTATATGGGATTACATGGGATTACATGGGATTATATGCACATTAACATTAATAAATGTAGTCTAGATTTTATAGGTTGTCAATAAAAGTCTGAAAGGTCCATAGTAGAAAACTGCAAACAACTTTAAAGTAAACAACCATATTTATAGTAAAGTACACTGTGAAATGCTGTCAATGCTGTCAAAAATAGCTTAGTCATAATTAATTTCACTGTCAGTGCAGTGTCATAATTTATTTATATTTTTTAAACATTTTCTTTAAATAGGACACAATTGAGCTGAAAGGTCTTGCAGGGCCCGCAGGAAGCCTGGTGCATGTGCCAGGTACCGTAACTTAGGGCACAAGACATGGAACACTCTGGATGGGGTGCCGGCCAATTACAGCGCACAAGCGCACGTAGCTAATAAACTGAAACTGTGTCTTTTGACATGTGAGAGGAAACCTCAGAGTACAATGGGAACATGCAAACTCTGTGCAAACAGAGCAGAGGCGAGATTCAAACCCCGAACCCTGGAAGTGCAAGGTGACAGTGCTAACCACTAAACCGGCATGCTGCATCATCAGTAATTCTCTTCCTTTAAACATTGTGCTATATTTACAGTTACAGTATGGCATTTGGCAGACTCCCTTATCCAGAGCGACTTACATTTTTATTTCATTATACAGTATATTTGAGCAGTTGTGGGTTAAGGGCCTTGCTCAAGGGCCCAACAGGGGCAACTTTGTGGTGCTGGGGTTTAAGTTGTCTGGTAAGTAGTCTAATTGTCAATTGTCTAAAGCCATAACCACTGGCAAATCCTTTCTCTTCTAAATTTAACCAGGAGCATGCTACTTTTTTTGTCAAGAAAAGAGAATGGAGCAAATGTAAATACAGGTATAAACTAATTTTAAAAAAATCAGTGTTGCTCTTTAATACATAAATATTGTAATTATTGGCACATTGCTGTTGTATTAGAGGAATAAAACACCCTAGGACATGGTGGTATAGAAAAAACTTCAGCGTGGTTTATGTAACCACCCACCACATATGTAACCACTTATTTAGGAAGCTATGTGGCAGTGAGGCCCTCTGTATAATGTAGCACAGTGTCCAGCCTGCTCTTACCCACATGCTTTTTCTTACATTTTCCGACCTAAAAATGACACGAGCAGATGCATCAAGAGATAAATTAGGTGCTCGTCTTGCATCACAAGCACTCGTGTGTATCGTTCATGCTTGAACCTGACTACTTATGCACAAATGTAATGAGGTGTTGGTTAAAATAAAGGCAGCATGGGGACATGTTTGTGAGGTTTAAAGGAAACACATTGTACTCCTTTAAACTGGTTAATATACAGTATTATATATGATATGCAAATTTATTATATATACAGTATGATGTATACAGTACGGTATACATGCAAAACTCTTGAGCCACCCTTCACTTCTTCATAGTTTGCAGACGTCCTTGTATTTTTAATGTAGTGTTGAGAAATATTACTTTTTTTCCTTTCATTTTTGGTAAGGTCACGGCTCTCATTTTGCTGAGTATCAGCACGGCTGTGATGTGGTCATAGGGACGTGCTAAACACGACCTCGAGTGTGATTTTGCTAAAGTTTGTGTTTTTTCTCCCACATCATCACAATATTTCTGGGGTTAAAAATACATCAGTGCCACAGCAAGATTAACAACCTGACAATTATGAACAGTAGAGTATGATTAATGCAATCAATTTCTGGATATCTGGATTGCTACTGTAGAATATAAAAAAATACATTTGTTCACTGAAGTATTTTTCTTTTTCTTCTTTTCATTCGCTCATCATCTAGAGCCTATCCCGGGAGACTTAGGGCACGAGGCGGTGTACACCCTGGATGGGTTGCCAATTCATCGCAGGCTACGCGCACACACACACACACACACACACGCTCATTCACACACTACGGGCAATTTGGCAATGCCACTGGAGGTCTTTGGACGATGGGAGGAAACCGGAGCACCATGAGGAAACCCGCCCCTTCTTCTTCTAAGTAATCAAAGTGTTTTTGTTGTTTTTTTGGGCCAAAATGTTCTCTAGTGACTGCCTGTTAATAAACGGTCAGCCTTCTTACTGACTTGGCGACCCCTCAATGGGAGCAGCTGAAAGACTAACAACAACAACCTACTGAAAAATCGCCACCAATCCTTCACCAAAGATAGGATGTTTTCTGAAGAGGCACTCTGAGGAACACGGTCTTTAGCCTTTTTGTTTGGTCATGCACACTGACCAAACAAAAAGGCCAAAGCAGACTCTGAAACGTACTGTAATAGATAAACATTCTTCTTATTATATTGAATTAGTTTAAGAGAATTAAAAAGTGAGGTAATTTCTGATTTGTTTAATTTTTTTGTTGTTATTGCTGTTGTTGTTATTGTACACTGTACTTAATGCATTTGTATTCTATTTGTATTCTTTCAATAAAAAAAAAGAAACTTCATACATAATTAACCCATAACCAAATTTTTATTCATGAGGCATCAGGAAGTGAGGCAGGAAGTCAATCAGTGAGGCAGGAAGCAGGAAGTCCACACTACATATCTGCATTTTTCATGATTCTCCATAAGTCACATGTGCATCAATACATAAAAAGGTCAATAAACAAACCAGTAATAATTACTACTTTAATATCTGATTTACACCAAAACAAAACTATTATGAATATAATTATTATGAAGATAATGATAATAAGATGAGATTGTACACTATGTGGCCAAAAATTTGTGGACACCATCAGTAACCATCACACCAACAAATACAGAGTGGGTGAAAATTAACTAGGCAATATTTAATGGCTAGAGAATTTGTAGTCCCTCCCGATTTTGCTCGCACTGTGTGCGTGGTTAGACCAGCATTTTCCAGGACCAACGTCCTGGAAAATGCTGGTCTAACCACGCACACACTCTGGGACGAAGTGAACCTCATGAATGGCCGCCAAGAAGTCCAAATCCCACTCCATGTGATTTTTTTTTCCTGTGGGGCTACGAAAAGAAGGATAAAGTCTCACACACTGGAGGACTTGGACACACTGATTCAGAAGGTTCTCAGCAATATTCCAGACGACTTCTTTCAGAAGCGTTCCATCCCCCAGGCTGTTGAGGAGACTGGTTGACGTCTACGTTGAAATTTAATGATTTGCTTTCATTTTCTATGTACTAAAGAACATGTACAATTAGTTTCAACAAATTTGTCTTAGAAATATGGACTTTATTACCAATTTAATGCCTAGTTACTTTTCATCCACCCTGTAGTTCTTGACAATGTCTTTACCACTGCCTTTGTACTGTAGCATTAGTTTCCTTTCACTGCAATTAGGAGGCCCAAACCTGTTGCATCACTTGACAATTACCCTTGTGCACAAAGCCAGCACCATGAAGCCATGGCTTGCCCAGGTTGCAATAAACACTTTTGTGATGAATTGAAATGTCAACTGTATCCCAGTTACCCCTCACCTACTTTTATAGTGCCTGACCTCAATAATGCTCTTGTGTATTTGGTGGAAAGCCGTCTCAAAAGAGTGGAGCATAAAGTAACCCAAAATCAGGACCATATTATCTAAAAACCAATATGGGTGAAATGGTCAGATGTCCATGAATCTTTAGCCACATACAGTAGGATAGTTCTTACCAATGTCCCCTAATCAATGTGTTCATTCTCCTCATGGTGATCGATGTTGTGTGAAGCTTCCTCGACCTGCTTGACTATCTGAGAAAGGAACGAGGTGGAGGCTCTTGTTGAAGGAGAGAGAGGCCGGGGGGTTGTGGAGGAGCTGTCGGGGCCGTGGACAAGGGTATGTGCTGCATGCAAGTGCCTCCTTTGACTCTGCCTCACTGAAAGAATAGAGGGGGTACTTATGAGAAGAAGAAAAAAAAAACAGGAAAATGCATATAATATCTAGGCTGAAGTCTGGAGGAGAGGTTCAAGACAATTTATTCAGAAAGGCACGCACTGAAATGTTGCTCTACTCAGAGTGAAGTGGGTGAGAGGAAAATTAGCATCTGCAAGTCAGAGGCCGTGGTTCTCTTTGGGAAAAGCGTGGGACGGTTCCTTCTGGTTGAACCCTAGAAATCTTCCTGGTGGTAGAGGAGTTTATTTAGCTTGGGATCTTATTTTTAAACGAACCGGTTCAACTATAAGATTGTAGTTGTTGTAATGCAGTAGTGAAGAACCAGGAGCTCAGTCTGTGGACAAGGATCTCTGTTTACTGCTCAGTCTACTGTATCTCCCTGTGGTCTCAGGCTGTAGGTAGTGTTATGAGGTTCCTCTGCAAGGTTGATGAGCTTATCTTCCAGGAAAGAGTAATTAACCTCAGCCTAGGGTCTAATACTGATAATTGAGAGCAGTCACTTGAGACGGTTTTTGCACAGATGTGAGAGAAATCGGGTCACAAAATCTGCTAGAGATATTAAATTTCATGGTTGGCTTGGGAACATCTGGGGATCTCAAAGAAGAGTTCGCTGTTGAGGCTAGGGAAGGAAATGTCTGGACTGAACGTCTTATCCTCCACCAAGAAAAGAAGAATGATGTTAAATTCATAATGTAATTCTTGCTGAATGGCATCAAGTAATGAAATAATCAAGCTTTTAAAACAACACATTATTATGAGTTTTCCAAAAAACAAAAAAAAACAACAACACCTGTCTGATGAGTTGTGCTAATTAACTCAAATATAAGTCAAAATAATTAGTCATAACGTCTGTTGGCTGGAAAGCTGGAAGGACTAGGATTAAAGACATATTTACCATCTGATTTCACATTTTCCATGGAAACAGAATGCTAAGACATAAAAAAAAAAGAAGATTTATGTAAAATTTACTTTATCTTTAAAATTGTGACTTACTTCAGAAGCAATGCTAGCACAATTATCCAACTCAGAGAATACACTGTAAATGTCTGTAATTTGGGTGAAGTACTAATTTGCCTGGCAGCACAATTCATACCTGGGAATGACTGACTATTAGGTTTCAAGCTGTTATGACTTAATGGAACATAAATCGTGACCTTTTGTGATTTGGCTAACTCCAGGTCCGAAAAACACTTTGAAGTGACTCTTAATAACAGACATTATATTATATTATGAAGTGACAACATTCAGGTCATTAGACAAACACCCAACCGCTGAACTAAACCAACGCAGCTGGACTACTCCTGGTTTTGGTTTCAAATTTCAGTAGTAGCTACGTTTACATGGACAATATTACTTCAATCTAACTGAAATCATTCCGTTTAGAGATTCCAACTTACACTGATCTTATAAGGTGCTTTTATTCTCAAAGCAAAGCGACAATCTGAGAATTTAGATTTTTACATATATCACATGCTCACTTCACTCATTTTCTTTCGATTGTGACAATTATCATTTTTAAATGCACTATGTATAATAATATCTAGCTAAAATTTCAATTTAATTCAAAGCATTCATTTTTAAGTACTCAAAGTGGCTCCGCACGTTTAATCTGCCGGAAATATAACAAAAGTGGAAGAAGTATTTTACTCCAACTTTTAACTCCCTCTCTTTTTGCCTTACGATCGGTTATAACAATTCAATCTAATCTATGATTGGTTAGATGCTTTATTGCAAATGAAAGAATGAGCCAATCAGAGCTCCTTCCTTAGTGGATGAAAGTCTGAAGTAAACATAGGTGGGAGAGAGCTGTTTACAGAACTGATCGATCAGAAATGGAAGCAAAATTCACATAATGTTACCCCACGGGGATCAGATCAAGTGTGATGTTATTCAGATTATTATGGTCCATGGAAACGAACCTGCTGATAGATGTGATTAATTAGTGAGATAGTTGTCAGTTGTGAGTTAGTTGGATTTTCTTGAATTTTAGAGTAATCATAAGATCATGTAGGGCGGCACGGTGGTGTAGTGGTTAGCACTGTCGCCTTGCACCGCCAGGGTCCGGGGCCAGGCTCGATTCCCGTCTCTGTGTGCATGGAGTTTGCTTGTTCTCCCCATGCTTGGTGGGTTTCCTCTGGGTACTCCAGTTTCCTCCCACAGTCCAAAGACATGTAGGTTAGGCTAATTGGCGTTCCCAAAATGCCCGTAGTGTGTGAAGGAGTGAGTGTATGTGTGTGTGTCTGCGCCCTGCGATGGATTGGCACCCTGTCCAATATATACTGTATATATATATAGGTTCTGTTTGTTAATTGGTGATTTCTGAGACTGGTAACTCTAAATAAACTTCTCTCCTCTTTAAGACCTCTGTGTCTTTAAATGACTGCTGTCATTGTTGATGTTGTTACATTATGAACTCATTCCATTTGTGTTATTTCATAGCTAGAATGTAGAAATTTGCAAGTGATCCCAAACTGCGCCATAGTGTGTGTGTCTGTGTGTACAGTACATATACTGCATGTCAAAACTGTAAACAGAACACATATCGATTTAACGGATCATTTAATAACTATTTACATGCCTGATATTAGCCTCCAGACTTATTAAGCAAATGAACCTACAGTACAAAAGATTTGCATTAAGTCCAGACTCATTCAAAGTCAGTTTACAGAGAATCCCTGTGCACTTTTCCCTACATATTTACGCTTCATTTTCCAGAATGCCAATGACTGACCCTTAAAATCAGTTTCAGCTGCACATGTACTGTATACCGTGTGCCTCCTTTTTTCTTTTTCTTTTATCTCTGTTTTATCTATCTGAACATGGTTGGACCTGCTTTATTGTCAAGTTCTGCTCGAACAATATCAGCCAAATTCTTTGCATTGTGAGAAATAACCCACCTCTATCACGGGCAATGTTCTTGTGTACGTCAGGAATGAGGAAGCTGTAGACAAGCTGAGCAACAATCTCCTCTGACTGCTCAAAGTTCCTCCTGCACAGACGCAACAAGAAGGAGGAACAGCAGAGACATCGAAATCATTTACACAGCTAAATATGAAGAAATCTGTTGATGCAAGTACTGTATCTCTCAGCATTAATACTCATAGAATAAAGTATAAAAAAAGAAACAGACTGAGATTAGACTTAAAATGAGAGACACATACACAAAAAACAAAGTGGTCAAAAGTATTAAGACAACATATACCATGTATTATAGTTCGCTCTGTGCACAAACAGGTGATGTCACTAATCAGTTCTAGCCATCTGTCTCTGTCAATCTGTCTGATGAGTTGTGCTAATTAACTCAAATATTAGTGAAAAACTGGCTTTTGTGACAATGGTTCCAGAAAACTGTTGGATGATAATGAAGAAGGTAGTAGCAATCAAGAAACCGTCTTCTGTACACGATCCTCACGAAGCAATCAAGCGGGCATTTTCTTTCCAAGAAAACCATTTTCTAAACCACCTTTTATGTCACACAATTTCAGCTCTGCATCTGGTTGCCTATAAAACCAGATTCAATACCCCTTCTTCCAGCATCTCATGATTTTCAATAACACACCATTTAGCACTCAGTATATATATAATTTTTTTTTTAACCTACAGGACCAATGATTATTTTCACCCCGTCAAAGCCATCGCTCGAGATAAATGCATTGAGCTTTTTCTATGTTTTATAGCCGCTATTTTCTACCCACATACCATTGCTGTCATCATGACCCTCAACACACTCATGGATATGAAACATAATGGGTTCCTGATTCTCTGAAAACCACTCTGTAATAAATAACATCATTCTCACAATTACCATCTAAAATAGCAGGGTTTCTCCAACACATTCCCACCACAACATATTCCACATGCTTTGATGCTTGGTGACAACACCGCCTGTTTACATGCCTGGAGTACATGGAGCAAGGCCTGACCTGAAGCTTAGGATTAAGGACTCAGTAGTGTGACTGTTCTGTCTCTTACATTTCCTCCATGGCGTAGGTGACGTTGTTGAGCTCCTCTGCCATGTGGTGGATTTCTTCCCTGGCCTGAGCCTCGGCTGTTTGATCGACGCTGTTCAGGATCACATCCTCCAGGTATAGATCCACTGTGGCCTGGTGCACCTTGATCACCTGAGAGCATACAGTACAATAAGTATAGTATACAGTATTCATACTTATAGCTTGTATAGAATGTTCTAAAGAAAAATAGATAAATGGTAAAAGTTAATACACAGGTAACTTCAGGGGATAAGACTTTTTAAGACTTTTAAGTCTTAAAAAGACTTTTTAACCACTGTAAAATATCTCCAGTTCTTCCATGTACAGCAGGTTTGCAATAATATTCAGGTGAGGACACTATGAGGGCCGTAAAGCTTCAGCATTACCTAAAGTAGTCCATGTTGCATCCTGAGGTATGTTTTGGATCCTAGTTCTATTCTAGAAGCGGATGTCTTTTCAGACCCGGTTTCTTCAATGACTGCGCCACATTTGCTTTCAGAATTGTCTGGTATTTACTGGAATCCATCCTTCCATCTACAGGTGCAGGGTTTCCTGTGTCACCAGCTGCCACACAACTACGAAGCATAATAAATCCACGGCCCTGCTTAACAGTTTAAGCAGCTTGCTCTTTTCGTCTATGCATTAACCAAATAATTAAATTTTTGCTTTATTTGTCCTCATGGCACTTGTACCCAAAGATACCCAGATAATCTGGATATTGTTGGATATTAAGCTTAAATGTATCACAGTTCATCACCACTTTTGTGTCTGCTAGATCCACCTGCAGGTCCTTGGAAGCACTTTGTTATAGCTGCTTTCTGATTCTCAGTCAGCAAAGAATTGTTCATCACAGTTGATTGTTAGCACAAGGTTTGAAGATTCAGTGAATTTACTACATTTCTTAAGAACCATGTTCTATCCTGCTCCTGCCTTCAAATCAGTACGGGCCCAACAAGCTAATTGAGTCAATTTGTAACTTCAAAGGCGGCACGGTGGTGTAGTGGTTAGCACTGTGGCCTTGCACCTCCAGGGTCCGGGTTTGATTCCCGTCTCTGTGTGCATGGAGTTTGCATGTTCTCCCCGGGCTTGGTGGGTTTCCTCCGGGAACTCCGGTTTCCTTCCACAGTCCAAAGACCTGCAAATTAGGCTGACTGGCGTTCCCAAATTTGTGAGTGAGTGAATATGTGTGTGCCCTGTGATTGATTGGTACCCTGTTCAGGGTGTGCCCTAAGCCTCCTGGGATAGGCTCCAGGCCCCCCGTGACCCTGAATAGAAGATCAAACAGTATAGACGATGAGTGGGTGAGAGTGAGTGTAACTTCAAAATTCTAATTGCATTTTATTTTTAATTGAGTTAATGTAATTAAGTCAACAAAATAGAAAGTAAATGTGGTTTACCACTTGTAGGAAAGGTGATCGTATTTCAACCCGTTAATCATAACAATAGGTGATTTTGCAAGGTCATGAAACCTTTGTGAGGACTAACATGAAGATACCAGAGTACAGAGGCATGATTAGGGGAAGGAAGTGCGCTCACCTGTCTAAAGATCTCGTCTTCCTCTCTCCGTCTCTGCTCTTCCGTCTGTCTCCGCCCACTCTCTTCAGCCTCGCGAATGCGGCGGTCTCTTTCTGCCAGCAGCATGAAAGCATGGATCCTTCTTTCCTCCTGTAGGCGAATCAGCTCCTTCGCCAGGAAGTCCAGCATGTCGCCGATCACCTCCCCTGAAAGGCCGTCCACAAAGCTCTGTATCTGAGATGTCTGAGAGAAGAAAGGGGCCCCCCACCGGGGGTAATATGTTATCCAACACTTTATTCAAGTGGGCTTGGTGCGCCACATGAAGTAATAATAAGCTGATGAAAAAAAGGATTGATATATTTTTTTAAAAAGCATATAAATATGGTGAACACATACTGTAATATTTATGCATATGTGCTGTAAGCTGTTAATCAATACATTGAAATCGTATGAATTAAGCCAAGATAAATGGATAATAAAAGTGGTCAATGTTATTTATCATGATTCAAGCAAAGATTCCACAAATCAGACATTATATGTACTGTACCATATAGGCACGAATAAGTATCTCATAAAGATAATTCATATATCATTTGATTTTTCATAATTATTTTAAGCCAGACCAAACGTTGGATTTGGAGAAATGTTAAATAAATAGGTAGGTAAATCAATAAGTCTAATCTGCTTTTGATTTTATTTATTCCAATCTGTTTCCAAGGAAATATTTGTGTTTTTTTGTTAACTATAATATCCTTGTACAGAATTTAAAGCAGGAATGCTCTACACCAGAAGGAACTGGAGCAGAGGTCAGTTATGTAAATCAGCGCATGTCCTCTCCTGTGCTGTAGTCACGCACGTCACGGTGAATGGCTCATACTGAAAGTGTTGAATGAGCCGGCTGTTTCTCTGCTCACCCTGCTCTCACGCATCTCTGCCTGCCTCTGCAGGGCCTGTGTGACCTGTTTATCCGCTCTCTGCAGGTCTTGCTCCTCCTGCTGCAGGCTGTGGGTGGTGCGCAGCTCCCGGATCAGCTCCCGTTGCCTCTCCATACCCTCCAGCATCTGGAACGCACCAGAAGAGTGAAAACATCGTTGAACAGCAGGACAGATTGAGACCTGACACACAGGTGACCCAGCTGTCACATTCACGTCCACGTATTACACACTACATGATGCACTGTGGGAAATCTAATCTGGATGTTGGTTCAGTTGGTCACGTACAAAAGAATAATAATACTAATAATAATGTATGACTCAGTGGAAATGTACTGCAGCATGCAGGTTTTTCAGCCAAGTGTACCTGGTTCTGGATGGATCTGCCTCTGAGCAGCTTCTGTAGAAAAATTACGGCGAGCTCCTTTTCCTCATCTCCCTGCAAAATATATCATATTTTCCATGTACCATTTTGTCATGCTGTCTATGACAAAAGTTGATTCGTATATAAAAAGCTTTTGTCTTTTTTGCACCCAGCTTGTTTTCGGGTGAGCTGTAATTTACATCATTGTAACCATAACGCCACTGGGATCTGATGTGGGATCTGCCACAGAAACTACAGTATGATCTTTTAGCAGTTTTAGCACCAAGTTTAGTGCCAAGAAAATCAAGATGCAGAAAGGACGTTGTGTGGGAGTGTGTATTCCCCCATAGCTACAGTAGGGCTATGAGAAGATTACCTCAGGAGGCACATCCACAACAGGTGTTGGGGGACGAGGCACGGGTTTCTCCACCCTAGAAAGGAAGCGTAGCGGCTTCCTTTCTTCCACTTGGACCTTCTTGTCTTTCAGTGCCTGCAGCAGATGTACAGAATAACATTACTGGCTGCGATGTGTGAGGAGCGGACCATCTGTGCAGTTCATAAAAACACTATAGTGCCTGTAATGTACGGTATGTAATGCTAATATACTCTTAGCTGGAGGGGGGGGGGTGGGGGGGGGGTATGCAGAAAGCATAGATCATGCATGCATCAAAAACATTTAGCCAAAAAAAGGAGTAAATGTTATAAGTATGAACAAGAGCAAATGTTTTTTAAATAATAAAATAAAAATTTTAAAATAAGAAGTTTTATTAGTTTATTTGTAGAACATGAGTTTTGAATGAAAACATGAATCAATGAGCATGAGTAAAGCTGAAAAAAAAAATTATCAAGTGTAAATATAACATTTATGTTAGTTAATGGAAATGAGGCTATTCTAACCTGGCATTAGCGATAAAGAAAGAAAGAAATGGACAATATGACTAGTAAATGATAGCAAATCAGCTGCGCATCTCAACAGGATTTTCTAAATTATCTAGCGGTCGTAACTACTAAGAAAGCAATGGTAATAACACAGGTGCTGTTTGTTAATTGGTGATTTCTGAGGCTGGTGACTCTAAATGAACGTCTCCTCTGCAGCAGAGCTAAGTTTTGGTCTTGATTTCCTGGGAAGGTCTTCATGAGAGACAGTTTCAACTTGATGGGTTTTGCAAATGCACTTGACAATACTGTTCTTGCAAGAACCATTCCAGAAAGGCTGACCTCTGTGTCTTAAAATACCAGCTGACTTTTGTTGTTGTTGTTACATAATTACCTAATTCTTTGTAATTGTATTTGTATTATGCCATAGGTTTGAAATCCCAGCATTGTTGATTTATATACAGTCGGGGCCAAAAGTTTTGAGAATGACACAAATATTAGTTTTCACAAAGTTTGCTGCTAAACTGCTTTTAGATCTTTGTTTCAGTTGTTTCTGTGATGTACTGAAATATAATTACAAGCACTTCATACGTTTCAAAGGCTTTTATCGACAATTACATGACATTTATACAAAGAATCAGTATTTGCAGTGTTCACAGTCTGGGTGGTGCGGGTTCCTTGGGGCTTCTCCACTCTGTAATGCTCCAGATGTGGGAAAGACAGTGAAGGTGGACTCATCATAGAACAATATATGTTTCCACAATACAGTTGTCCACAGCCCAAGATTTTCACTGCTGGCACCATTGAAACCGACGTTTGGCATCGGCACGAGTGACCGAAGGTTTGGCTATAGCAGCCCGGCCGTGTACATCGACCCTGTAAAGCTCCCAACAAACAGCTTTGGTGAAAACAGGAGATTTGAGGTGCACATTTAATCCTGCAGTGAGTTGGGCAGCTGTGGTTTTATGTTCGGGCATCCCCTTCAGACAGCTTCCTCTTACGGCCACAGTTACTCCTGTTGGATGTGGTTCGTCCTTCTTGGTGGTAAGCTGACATTACCCTGGATACCGTGGCTCTTGATACATCAGACACACATCTTGACACACAGAGGCGCCAGTGAGACGCGCACCAACAATTTGTCCTCGTTTGAACTCTGATATGTCACCCATAATGTTGTGTGCATTGCAATAGCTTAAGCAAAAATTGTATTTGAGTCTTCAGGAAAAGTCACCTTGGAACACTTAGTTATTAATCAGACTGAATGAGTATATGAAAATACTGTATACAGTACATCTATCTAATATAAAAAAGCAGAGTAAGTGATTTCTTACCTGATGAGTCTTCATTAATTCAATTTCCCTGCGGTCTGAGCGACTGATAAAACTTTTCTTCTTTTGCCTTGGGGCTTTTATTTGTGGCTCCAGGACCGAAGATGGAAGACCTGCCTCCAGCTCCAGTAGACCTTACACACACACACACACATGGGTAGAAAAAGAGTTACATTCAAAGATACAGTATGCTTAGTATAGTATCTTTGTAATGATATACAGTAGTCCTAACACATTACACATTTTATAGACCTATTCACCTATTTACTTAATTACATTTGATACATTTAGCAGGTGTGAATCTATAAGCATTGTGCATAATGGGTTTATTTTAAATATAAACCCATTAGTTTAATTAAATCACTTTGGCACTGGTGAGGATAATGCAGTTTCTAAAGATGGAAGAATGCTGTTAATGTATCTACTCTAGTACAGTTTCGTGACCAGCCAGTTCATTCCTATGCTAACGTGACCTTTCTTTGTCCCACATGCATCATATCTGACAGCTTGTGTTAATCCTTTGTTGCATGACCCCCATCCTTACCATGTTTCTGTACCATGATATATTTTTATGCAAGAAAAAGATACATTAAAACCACAAAACGGCAACTTGAATCTTTTTAAAGATGATCTTTTTAAGTCACTGTTCACCTGTCACTATGATTTATTGATATGTAGCTTCATTACGACAGAGTACTAGGACGAATATGAGATGAAAAAAAAAAATTTTGTAACTCAGAATTTTCAAGATGTACGTCGAAATTTGTTTGAGAAAAAAAAAAACTCAAATGTTTTGTGTTTAGAACTCAAACATCTGTTCTAGGAAGGAAACTGCATATATAAAATATATTTTATTTTAGCCCAGAATCACCAGTAATCTCCTGCTTCTATCCATTTAACAAGACGTTTGAAAGCATAGATACAACCATGTGGCTTCAATATATCATAAGATTCCATATGCCAAAAAGCATTAGGCCCTTTTGTATTGTAGTGCCGGTGTCACGCGCTAAAATGTCCCCCCACCCCCCCCCCCCCCCAACCCCCCACACCAAAATATTATATTAGAACATAAATTCTTAGGTTTATGACTTACAAATTACACCAAACGAATTAGATTATAAAATAAACAGTATAACAAAAAACATGATGTATATGATAAAATATAAATTTTTTCTTTTTCGTATGCATGTATATTTTGATATTGCTTATTTTATAATAAAAATAATTTGGTGCAATTTTTGTCATCATAAACAATATTTAATTAGTGTAAACATTTTTGTATTACATGAAATCTGCGGCAAAATAAACATTATATGAGAATTTGTATTAATGGTCTCGACGGCTGTCACGCGCCCGAGACGTTGCGCTCTATGAAGGTCCACATCGATTCATTTCATGACCTGTCGTATTGTTTCCTGTTGTATTGCATTATTGTAGTTGCTGATAAACGAAGGCAATCACCTCATCCAAGTCAGAATTTTGAGTTTTTTCTTTTTTCTCGAAACTTTCAAGTTTTTTCCTCAAAAATTTCGTCTTACATCTTGAAAATTCAAAAATTGTGAAATTCCCTGCCCCTCCCCTTTCAACTCTTTTTTTTTTATCTCTTTTTTTTTTTTTTTTACTTACTCCATTCCTAACACTTCTAGTTCTGTTTGTGGCTCTGTTTTTGATGTGCGGCGTTCAGATTCATTTTTTGGAAATGCATGTGATCTTATAACCTGCAGACGTTGAGCTGATGTGTGTTTTTAAAAATAAGATTTGCTGAAGTATGGCCAGGTTTTTACATTACATATATTTGCATACAATAATCAGCTCTGCTACATGATTTTTTTTTTTTTTCATGTGTGCTCAGTTTGGTTCATCTGTTGGTCACCCTGCCATACAATAATACTGTACACTCTGTACTACAAAATGTTTAACCAGTCCATAATCGATCGTTGGTTTGAGTAAACAACTAATGATCGATTAAAAAGTGGTTTAACCGCACTATGTACTATGCTTATTCGATATTTCAGTTTTTTCTGTACGCAGCCCTCATTCTCAAATTTCACCCTCAAACTCCACAACCCTCATTCTGTGCAAAAATGCATTACAGAGTTCAGCAGAGACTCATATGAAGCTTCCCACTGAGCTGAATTCAGTTTGTATCTTTTTGAAAGTACTGTATGAACATAAGGTAAGATTTGTATTTAGTAAAAGTTCAGCTCCAGTTAGCCATACACAATCGTGTTGTGGGCGTGTGCAATTATCAGCATTTTAAGTATGCATGTTTCCACTACCCTCAGCAGTTAGCTGGATGTGAAGAAAACATGCGACATAGCGTGTTTTAGGAATTAAAATAGATTGCTATTGTTCATAATCAATCTCTTGAAATGCGCAGGAAATTAACTGATTATCGACTATAACTGATGATGGTCCCATCAATACTAGACACCTTGGTAGTTATCGAGGAAGTGGCTCTTGACGCCGCCACTTTGTGAGTGTCGATCAGGGAAGACTCCGTGCCGGGAGAGCGGCGCATAAGTCTGGGAGCTTTTATCCACAAACTCGTTGACAATATCCCGTCTCATCAGCTTCCCGTCCACGGCCTTCCTGTTCGCCACGAGCTTCCGCAAAGCTGTGAGACAGAACAATTTAATGATTAATAACATAATACAAAGTCCTACTTTCTCTTGCCGTTACCATTGATATAAATGCCTGGCATTATTTTCAGCTAATAATTAAACTACCTAATCGTGTGAGCTACAGGTACCATACTGTGATTTGGTCTAAGACAGCAATAAAACTGAATTATAGCAATTTCAGCTTTATAAATGAACCATTCGGGCTCATTTAAACCTTCAAAGTGTGTCACTACTGTAGCGTCACTAAGATTTTACAGATGTGCAACATCTGACTGCATGGCACACAACTGAATTTACTGAACCGAAATTATCGTCAACATGAACAGAGATCTTAGCATAAATAATAATCAGCTTCAGCTGTCTGGGAACATGCTCCTGTCTACTCATGGCTTATAAAATATACAAGGGGTGTTCAAGTCAAACCAGGACTTTCGATTGTGCAGGATAACAGAACACAGTTATCAGAGTAAAAGCTCCGTTAATTTCTTTATATAATCCGCTGCTACATTAATGTACTTATCCCTTGGATACTATCAAGGTAGAAAGTTTTCTCAGTACACCGGAGCCATGATCAGACTGCCTGCTTCATGTGTGTAACCCTGGCCTCCCAGGAACTCCTTTAATGGCCCAAACATGTGGATATAGCTTTGAGCGAGGTCAGGACTGTACGGGGGATGTGGCAATCACTCCCAGCTGTGTTCCTGTAATGTGAATGATTGTGTGTTTACAGTTCCCACAGACAGATTTGTCTCTTCCACAAGGTGGCAAAATGTTTTCAAGAATCAGGTGTTCCGTTGGCTGAATGTTCATGTGGAAGACTGAAGTCTCCTCACCCAGATGAGGATGGGTTCCCTGTTGAGTCCGGTTCCTCTCAAGGTTTCTTCCTATTGCCATCTCAGGGAGTTTTTCCCTGCCCCTGTCGCCGTCACCCTTGGCTTGCTCATCAGGGACAATCTCATTATCTAGACACATTTTTCTTACACATATATACATTTCCATAAGTCTTCTTTTCATTTTCTTTTCATTTCTGTGAAGCTGCTTTGAGACAATGACCATTGTTAAAAGCGCTATAGAAATAAAATTGAATTGAATTGAATTGAATTGAAGTGGTCTCTGAGCCATCATTTAAAGGCTTACAGCCATCTTTAAAACTGTTGCACCGTTCAAATGTTTTACTGCGGCTAGGAGTCTCATCACTGTAGTGTGTTTAAATCTTCAATCGGTTTCATTTACGAGAAATTTCATCTTGGTTCAACACACATCCAGTTTACTCTGTCTGTCTCATGACAAGGAAACAATGAAAGCATTCATCAAAGTGTGTAGAAACAACTGACATGGAAACTTAAACTACAGTGTAAGATGTTCAATGTACTGTAGACTTGCAAGCGTTTTCTTCTTTCAAGCTGATAGTTGGTATGGTATCGTTGAACAAACTAAAGTAAATGATCATTTCCTCAGTAAAGCTTTGAAACTCTTGAGATGTACAGTCGGTGCGTGTAGGACTTACACAGCATGTAGTTTCTGCGGATTTTCTGGAGTCGTTCTTCTTTCTCTTTTCGCATGTTGGAAAAACGTTCATCCAACTGCTGCACTTTGACTTTGCTCTGCTGTGACTCTCTCTTCTGTAAAAACTCTGAGAGAAGAGCCAAACGAGCCTCTTGCAGCCTGCAGCACACAAAGTCAAACATATACGGACCTACTGTATGCGTATCCATGCATTTCCCGGTCACATACAGTACAATTATGACTATAAGGAGTAACATACAGTAGGGTTATTAACAATCTCTCACTTCTCAATCTCCTGCTCCCTGAAAGCCCACTCGTTCCTCTCCATCTCATCCATCATCCTCTTCCTCTTGTCCAGCTGCGTGGGATCACTCAGAGGTGGTAGTGAGGACTCCCAGGCTCTCTTCTTCCTGGCTCTTTCAATCATCTCCACTTCATCCAGGCCAGCAGGAAGCCCGTGACCTGAAAATACAATTATTTTAGTAATTTCCCAAGTATCTAACAACCCAAGCTCTCTATATATTTTGGCCCCATAGCTGCACTGAACTAGAATTCCAGTAGTAAAGTCTCCTGTCTGGTTTAACCTTCCAAAGGTACATGGCTTTGATGAACATATAAATGACTAAAGTCTGATTATACTGTATTTAGCACAAACTGGGCGTCAATAATATGTGAGCAACATCTATGTGCAAGTTTGTATTTTGGAGAAGATAACAGTTACGCAGATAACAGTATGTTTATGCAATGACTTTACAATCTAGTTCTTAGTAAAACATGTGTCATGCGAGAGAGAAAAAAATGGAATGGAAGTAAAACTAGGACACTAGTGCTGGGGTGGCAAATGGGGTTAGGTTTAGGCTTTTTCTTAGGGTGGCAATTGCCCCCCGTGCCACCCCGGTAGATCCGCCCATGATGCCACACTAAATACAGCCTACTATATCCATGGTATTGCCTAATGCTATACTTAACTAGATGCTTGTTTTACTGATGTGTAATATTTTCAAAATGCGAAAACTATTCATAAAATCAGTATAATGTTTGATTGTGTGGTCAGTTACAGTTCACTAATACTGTACTGTATGTGTCACTGTAGAAAAGGCGTCGACATAGACCTCACTGCAAACAAATGACAATTTTGACAATATTCAACTTATATGTTGAATATAATTACATACAATCATCTATTATAGTTTGCTTTTTTTTTTTTTGCTTTCATTTCTAAAAGAATAAAAAATAGTTTGCAATAGAAGAAGAAAATGTAAGGTTTAAAATAGCAGTACACAATGCTGTGCAAACAAGTTCGAGACACCCCTTTTTT
This sequence comes from Clarias fuscus, assembly GCA_030347435.1. NCBI lineage: Eukaryota > Metazoa > Chordata > Actinopteri > Siluriformes > Clariidae > Clarias > Clarias fuscus. The sequence goes on from CM059209.1 coordinate 31,186,780, forward strand.
TCTCATATTAAAATAAATGTAATGAATCTACACTAAATTAAATAAATGGAAACACATGTTTTACTGGGACAGGCTGCAAAATGCCTAAATATACACTTTAACAATTGCTTATGTGACAGCTTCAGCTGCAGTCTCATTTCCCCTCTCGTCCGTTCCAACCACTCAGCATTCAGCATCACCAGCCTGATCATCTGTCATCGTCTGCACCTGTTTCTCACTGAGTCATGCCTTAAGTTAGATGTTTGTTTTTTTGTTTTTTTTCTGGAATGATGCACGGGTCACTGTGAATGGCTTAACAAACAGAAAGCATTCCTCTGAAAATGGTCAGGTACAGGGACTGGACTGAAAATGAAAGCCAAGAACTTGAGGAGCAACAGGTTTTTCTGGGAGCCTGCACGAAATACAAAAACATCTGGCTCTTTAAAGCAAAATATGAAGAAATGTGACTTGTGCACAGTACTATATGTCTATAAATAGGCTTAATAATCCTATATAATTAGGTTTATTGTAATCTTATAATAAGCAATAGTGTCACAGGTGTGCTCCTTTTACTTAACATAAGTAATGTAGTGCTATACACCTTGAGTGATTATGTTTTGCATACCCCAAGAGAATGAGGCCAGAGTGAGGATTTCTGGTATAGCCACTCCTGGACATAGTGTGTATTCAGGACTGTAAGGATCGGTCTGAGTCTCGCTGTCACGGTAATCTGTCTGAACCCCCACTGTGCGCAGAAAAGAGCGTTCCATCAACTCTGAGCCGTCCTGCTGGGTGGTGTAGGGGTCACCTCTATAATCAGTTCATTTGGTACAAATTAATGCACGTACATACACAGACATATATCCAGTGTATTTTGAGCTAAAACGCATAATCATGTGACTTACTTGGGTAATGCAAAAATAACATCAGCTGGGATCTGTTGAGCAAAGGGGATGAGAGGCCTGGAAAGAGGAGGACAAGAAATAAAAAGACAAGGAATAAAAAGAGGAAAATGTTATCAGCATGCTTATAACAGAAATACTGCTTTTGCCATTCCAGAGAGCAGTTACTGTCCCCTCACAAGTCAAGGCTGGCTTCAACAAACGTCCTTTATGTGTTTTTTACCTGATCCAGTTCAATGTCAATGATGAGCATACAATCATTAAAATAGACTGTATACTGTATACTCAAATCACACTTGCACACAAAGGTTCTAATGCACAAAATCTTTCGGGACGCAATGTTGTTTCTTCCCAAAGGTGCTCTTTTCTACACACTACCAGTCAAAACATTTGGACACACCTCCTAATTCCATGGTCTTTACTGATTTTCAGTTCTTTCTGAGGCTGGTGACTCTAAATGAACGTCTCCTCTGCAGCAGAGCTAAGTTTTGGTCTTGCTTTCCTGGGATGGTCTTCATGAGAGCCAGTTTCATCATGGGCCTGTCATGGTGCTGTCACATCAACACCGTGGTGAAAAAGGCCCGGCAGCGTCTCTACCACCTCAGACGCTTGAAAGACTTTAGATTACACTCTAAGATGCTAAGACCTAAGTACAGTTAGGAACGTTTCCCGTACTCCTGCACCATAGAGAGCGTCCTGACGGGAAACTTCACAACCTGGTTTGCACATTACACATTATATGTTAACACCCATTTGCATTTTACATTTTGCACACCCTGGAACTTTAAACTTTGACAGTGCACCTTATTCTGCACATGACTGGACAAGTTGTCTATATCCCAATTCCATTTCAATTCAATTTTATTTTAGAATTTGTACAATCTTTACAGCTAAAAGTCTTATTTTAATATTGATATATTTCTATTTTATAAAAAATCCTCTTATCTCATACCTTGAAAACTTTTTTATTTTTTTATTTTTTTATTTTAGGTCATCAGAGGACCTAAGCATTTTACTGCATATCATACTGTGTATGTATGTGACAAATAAAATTGTCATTTGATTTGAATTTGAATTTTATTTGATGTGCTTGATTACTTAATTACCTAATGCCATAGCTGTTATTTAATAGTTAAAAAAACAACAACAGTAGTTTATCAATCATAGCAAATGTCTAGAACTACATTACAGTAGTCTAGTGACAAGACAAAACGTTGCATGAAATTTCCAAGAAGCTAAATTCTCACATTTCATGCACCATGTGAAAACCCTAAAGAACCTTAAACCAATCTGAGCAACAACACTGCAACATATACTCACTGGCCACTTTAATAGGAACATTAAATAGGAACCACTGTTCAATCAAATGGCAGAAGATACAGGTCAAGAGCTTCAGTTAATGTCGATCTCGGTCACCTCGATTGTTCTGATCAATGTGCAGATAAAACCTTTTTGACATTTTTTATATAGGTATACTCTAAGTCACAATTGTATGTTATCGGCCAAATGCCTACAGTATATGTACAGTATATGTCATGCTCTGCAACTACTTCAAGTCACAATTATACGTCATGCCACGCAACACAGCTCATATCAAATATAATATCAGATTAGTCATAAACTCAGAGATCAAGATAAAATACTGGATTTGAATATTCCTTATTCCCATGCAGTGTGGCAGTTTGATGGTTGATGGCTGTTGATGCACACATTTGTAAGAGTGTATACTGTCCATATGTAAACATATTGCAAAATTTACCGCTTAAAAAACTTCCATCGGTCAGCTCCAGTGACGTCCTCGGGTTTGGCTTTGTGCAGCTGAACTCCTGGCAGCAGCCTGGCACAAACACATACATGCACACACATGCAGCTAAAGAGTTGCACCACATAGCGCTTGTTTACTTGTTTTTCTGAGAAAAAAAAACGTCATGGTTTGTACAGTGCTGAACCTGAAACTGTGTCTTCCGGTCTGATTACAGCAGAAAGTCACTGGAAAGTGGTGGGTACTGTACTGTATGTAAGGTGTCTACACTTCCTTTCAGGATGCAGGTACAGGGTATATGTGTGTGTGTGTGTGTGTGTGTGTGTGTACCCTAGTGAATGCAGTGTCTCTTTTCTCTGCTCAGCCAGGCCTCTCCAGCGGCGGTCGATGAAAGCAGGAACAGGATCGGCAGCACGCAGTCGGAGGGTTAAACGTGGGTGGTGTGGGAGATTACTGAACATGGAGTTAAACTCAGGAATCTTCATCTTCAGTTAGACAGATACACACATGCACACACACACACACACACACATCATTGGAATGATCATCTTCCATAAACAGTAGATCACTGAATGCACTAATTACCGTAAAATCCACCTGAATCTTATGTATCATTTAAGAATAGACTGCAGAATAAGGTCTTCGCAGCCCGGGACCCAAGAGTGGGTGTTTGAAAATCTCAAGACTTAAAAATATTAACCAATTTATATCAAAATGAATCCCGTGGATACTTGATCAGATTGAGATAAACAGTGTTGTGCTCTCTGACTGCTGTTAAGGCCTGATCGTTGTATGTGCTATAACATTAAGCTTCATCTCTCACCAGGCGGTCCACAGACCCCTGTGTCTTATAGCTCGCTCGGGCATGGTCCATCGCTCCTGACACGGTGAACACAGGATCTAAAAATGAATAAATAAATCCATTTAATAAGTAATCATTTTAAATAAATAAAAAATGTAATTTACACATTTAAGCTTCCTTTACCAACAAAAACTTTGCCCGTGAGTGATGTCTTTCAGATCATTTGACAATGAACTGACTTCTCTGCCTTTGCAATTTATGTAACTGTTGAATGGAATTTACACAAATCTAGATTAGATTAGATTAGATTAGATTAGATTCAAGTTTATTGTCACTACATGTGCACATGTAGGCACAAGGCAACGAAATACAGTTAGCATAACCAACCAGAAGGGCATTTTCATAGTGCAGAATAATTTGCATATATAAATAGTATATAATGAGGTAGATTAATTACAATGGTGCAAATGAGCAATAATTATATGTGGTACAGTAAGGAAGGTATTGTATGCCATGATAAAGAATTTTGCATATGTAAGCATTATACAGTGAGGAAGGCAATATAATGAGTGCAAATGAGCAAATGAATTATAAGTGGGTGCAATAGGAAGGTATTGTATACGATGATCATTTGCGTGTAACCATTATATACAGTGGAAGAGTTACGTGCGAAGAGTGCAATGATTTTGATGTGTGCAGTGTAAAGATATGGAATAGTTATAATAAATAGGTTGTGAATGTATACCGTATGCATATGCAATTGTACACAGAAACTTGTTCCCACTACTATTACTCCTAATAATAATAACTGCATATATCTATATAAATAAAAGAGAGGTTTTGTCTGTACGTTGGTCAGAACTTTCGATGATATCGTTACGTTTCATACACTGGAGGATCCGAAACATGTCACGAAAAATCTTTTGTCTGTCTGTCCAGACAGATTTTGTCACAGCACCACGTAAAACTGGCTGGACAGAATTTAATGAAACTTTGGCTTAAGTGCTTTGGTATTTGCTTGAAGTAAAACCTGCAACATAAATGAAATCCAAATGTTGAGTAGAAGTGACGTTATAAGCAGTTAGGTTCCAGATTATAAACCGCACGTTTTGGCAGCGCACTGCTCATGCATCAAGCTGTGGGTGGGCGCGTCTTAAATCGACTGCTGGACAAAATGTCAAAATCAAGAGATTTTGAATATATTTACTAGGATTGCTTAATATTTTCCCAGCAGAAATAACAGTCATATAAGTGAATTTGAATGCACTGGACTTGAATTTTAACGCGATTTCTCATGTGATTCGCTTTCCGATTACCGAACCGGGAGCGTATTTGGTGTATTTGACTTAGAGTAAACAAGGTGTAAGATACTCAACCTTACAACATTTTATTTCTTTGTATTTAGTATGTATTTATATTTATGTAGGTTAGACAGAGAGCTCGACTGTACGGAAATAAAGGCAGACATGTGCGTGGGCTTCAACCTGAAATAATAATAATATCTATTCTACAAACTCTTTACCTGTGAACAACGATACTTCAGTTAGTTACCACTAATTCTACGTGGACTCATTGTATAAAACAGGGATTATTATGTTATTTATTATGTTATTATATAACTTCTAAACATGTCAAGATGACTAAACAAGTCTAAAACAAGATACAATTATTAAGCAAAGATGTTTTCTTAGCAAATATCAATACGAAAACAATTCAAAAGCTTTGCAATAATATACAGGTCATTTTTCTAACTTAATGTAATTAAGTTACATTACAGGCGTGTAATGATGGTGAAATTTAAGGATATTTCCTGTATTTATAAGAAGCAAAAAAAACAAAACAAACAAAACAACAACAACATACAGTATGTGTCCTAAAACAAAGGTTTAACTTTAAACACCTTTCTAATCTCTGGTTTAATTATTCCATAAACAACAGTCTGAAAGGAAATTATTGAAAAACATACCATAAAGATAATCATACGCCCTCTGCGCTCTGAATCCCCTCTTCCCCTCTGCATTTTTCTTCTGAAGTGTCTGTGTGATGGAAACACTCATTTTACAAGTGTTATCATCTATAATTATCTCACCTTTGCTACGTTTAAAACGCAATGCTATTGCTGGGCTAATCAACTAGCAGAAACCAGCTTGTCATGTCCCGAAAACGGGTTTCCATGGAGACTGTAAACAACCTGCCAAAGCGTTAGTCCAATCTTACCACCAGAGGGCGCAGTGGGGTTATATGTCCTTACAAAATAAAGCAACCGTTCTTGTTTGTTTTGACTGAGTACTCAAGAAACAATTAGCTATAGAGTTACTATTTACAGCAAGAACTTAATGAAAACTCTGAATATATTGATTGAACCTCTATATATATTGAATGGATTCTGAATTTATTGAATGAACAGTGAGAATATTAAATGGATTCCGAATATATTGATTGAAACTCTATATATATATATATTGAATGAAAAGTCTGAATATATTGAATGAACCGTGAGAATATTGAATGGATTCTGATTATATTGATTGTAAACTCAATATTTACAAAAATAATAAAAAAAAAAAAACTATTACACTGAATATTGAAAAAAAGAATAGTTATACACACGTGGACAAAATTGTTGGTACCCTTCGGTCAATGAAAGAAAAACTCACAATGGTCACATAAATAACTTTAATCTGACAAAAGTAATAATAAATAAGAATTCTATGAATGTTAACCAATGAAAGTCAGACATTGCTTTTCAAGCATGCTTCAACGGAATTATTAAAAACAATGAACTCATTGAAGTTCATGGAACAGGCCTGGACAAAAATGATGGTACCCCTAAACTTAATAGTTTGTTGCACAACCTTTTGAGGCAATCACTGCAATCAAACGATTCCTGTAACGGTCAATGAGACTTCTGCACCTCTCTGCAGGTATTTTGGCCCACTCCTCATGAGCAAGCTGCTCCAGTTGTTTCCGGTTTGAAGGGTGCCTTTTCCAGACAGGCATGTTTCAGCTCCTTCCAAAGATGCTCAATAGGATTGAGGTCAGGGCTCATAGAAGGCCACTTTAGAATAGTCCAATGTTTTCCTCTTAGCCATTCTTGGGTGTTTTTAGCTGTGTGTTTTGGGTCATTGTCCTGTTGCAAGACCCATGACCTGTGACTGAGACCCAGCTTTCTGACACTGGCCAGCACATTTCTCTCTAGAATCCCTTGATAGTCTTGAGATTTCATTGTACCCTGCACAGATTCAAGACACCCTGTGCCAGATGCAGCAAAGCAGCCCCAGAACATAACAGAGCCTCCTCCATGTTTCACAGTAGGGACAGTGTTCTTTTCTTCATATGATTCATTTTTCCGTCTGTGAACATAGAGCTGATGTGCCTTGGCAAAGAGTTCCATTTTTGTCTCATCTGTCCATAGGACATTCTCCCAGAAGCTTTGTGGCTTGTCAACATGTAGTTTGGCATATTCCAGTCTGGCTTTTTTATGATTTGTTTTCAACAATGGTGTCCTCCTTGGTCGTCTCCCATGTAGTCCACTTTGGCTCAAACAACGACGGATGGTGCGATCTGACACTGATGTTCCTTGAGCATGAAGTTCACCTTGGATCTCTTTAGAAGTCTTTCTGGGCTCTTTTGTTACCATTCGGATTATCCGTCTCTTTGATTTGTCATCAATTTTTCTCCTGCTGCCACGTCCAGGGAGGTTGGCTACAGTCCCATGGGTCTTAAATTTCTGAATAATATGTGCAACTGTAGTCACAGGAACATCTAGCTGCTTGGAAATGGTCTTATAGCCTTTACCTTTAACATGCTTGTCTATAATTTTCTTTCGAATCTCCTGAGACAACTCTTTCCTTCGCTTCCTCTGGTCCATGTTGAGTGTGGTACACACCATGTCACCAAACAACACAGTGACTACCTGGAGCCCTATATAGGCCCACTGACTGATTACAAGATTGTAGACACCTGTGATGCTAATTAGTGGACACACCTTGAATTAACATGTCCCTTTGGTCACATTATTTTCAGTGTTTTCTAGGGGTACCATCATTTTTGTCCAGGCCTGTTCCATGAGTTTATTTTTTTAAATAATTCTGTTGAAGCATGGTTGAAAAGCAAAGTCTGACTTTCATTGGTTAACATTCATAGAATTTTTTTTAATTATTACTTTTGTCAGATTAAAGTTATTTCTGTGACCATTGTGAGTTGTTCTTTCATTGACCGAAGGGTACCAACAATTTTGTCCATATGTGTAGTAGTAGCTTTTCTGTCCACTCCAGATTAAGAAAATATGTGATTTGTCATTTTTGTGTGTTTATTTCTCAAAATATTGAAGGAATAATCTTGAATGTGTGGCGAATGTCCAATATAAAACCAACTTCACGGCAGTCTGTGACCGGTCTTCCGCGGTGAAAGAGCGAATAAATTTCTTCATCTCTAGTCTGATACTGGGTGCGGCTTGTGCCACCACTTTGGACCGTACACGCACTCACCAATGTGTTGACCATCTCTTCATTTCATTTCAGAATTGCAGCAACCAAGTTTCTCGCCGACTCACTCATCCTTTCTAAAGATGGCGCTGTGTTTCGATGACGTCATGTGTCATTCAATAGATACTTAGTTTTCATTCAATATATTCAGACTTTTCATTCAATATATCAGTTTTCAATCCATATATTCAGAATTAATTCAATATACAGTGGAACCTTGGATTACGAGCATAATTCGTTCCGGAAGCGGGCTCGTATTCCAAAACACTCATAAACCAAATCAAATATTCCCATAAGAAACAATGAAAACTCAAATGATTTGTTCCACAGCCCAAAAAAATAAATACAGAAAAATAATTAATACAATATATAAAGTAAAAATAAAACAAATTAACCTGCACTTTACCTTTTAAAAGTAAAAATAAATCCCTACAGATAAGTGTTTCCGTTTGTGCGCGCAGGCACTGTGTGTGTGTGTGTGTGTGTGTGTGTGTGTGTGTGTGTTTGTGTGTGTGTGTGGAATTAGCCCCTTCCCTCATCTCGTCTTAAACAGTAAAACTCCTCCGCCCTCCCCCCACCTCACTTTTTAAGTTTCATAACAAACACACACACAACAGAAACACTGTTTTAACGGGAAAAAAAATAAATCTCTCTAATGACACTCGCGTGAGTGCAGACTAACGGAATCACTGCTGTAAAGTAAAAAAAAACAAACAAACAAATGAACCAGCACCTTACCTTTGAAAAGAATCGCGACAGAGCAGAGTTTCTGTGTAGAGCAGAGTGTGTGTGTGTCTGTGTGAAGCCGGGGAGGGGGCGGGGGGGGTGTAAAGGCGAGAGAGAGTGTGTGTGTGTCAATGTGTGTGTATTGGTGTCAAAAAACTCAGCACTCGTAAAACAAGACATGCTCGTTTTTCAAGTCAAAATGTATTAAAAATCTTTGCTCGTCTTGTGGAACACTCGTAAACCGAGTTACTCATAATCCGAGGTTCCACTGTATATATATTTTCAATCAATATATTCGGAATCCATTCAATATTCTCACAGTTCATTCAATATATTCAGAGTTTTCATTAAGTTCTCTCATGAATATTTTCCTAAACGGCATGCCATAATATGTATGTACAGTATATAATGATATTATAATTTATTAAAAGTTTATTAATCTCATTAATTAAAAAAATTAAACAATGAAACTCATATATTATATAGATTAATTATTAATTACACAGATAAATAAAATATTGTGAAAATTTTCAATATTGGAGAATCACACTCTAATCAGTTAATTATCTCAAAACATATACTGTACAACTCTTATACAATGGATCAGACTAGATTCCTACTTTCCTTTCTTCGATCACTTTTGGTATGTCCTGACCACTGCAGCTTGGAAACATCCTACAAGAGCTGCAGTTTCAGAGTTGAAACTTCCATTCTCTTCTGACCCAAGCCTTTAGACATCAGACTCTGGCCCTTCTAACAGTAGCTACATTTCCAATATCTTGTTACAATGGCATCTGGATTTGGCTGAGCTATATTAGGCTGGAATGAAAATTGGCAAGGCAAAGCAAGTTTATTTGTATATACAATTTGATTTAAAATCAAAATAAAAACAGTTTGCAATGAAACTTAAAACTGATTAAAATCAGATTTAAAATCAAAATAAAACAGTTAAAAATATTAGATAAACATAAAATAGTGCAGTCAGTTCGGACATAGCACAGTGCTCATTCAATAAATGCACAGGTAAACAGATGAGCTTTAAGTCTAGCAGACTCCCCTTGTTTTGTGTGAACCCTTGGTATTTCTAACTGACTCGATCCTAACGATCTGAGTGGTCTGTTAAGTTTATATTCATTGAGCATATCTGCAATGTGTTTAGGTCCTAGGCCATTGAGTGATTTATAAACGAGTAAAAGTACTTTAAAATCTACCATAAATATTACAAGAATCCAGTGTAAGGACCCTGAGGGCTGGTGTGATGTGCTCAGATTTTCTGGTTCTAGTCAGAATTCTGGCAGCAGCGTTCTGGATGAGCTGCAGCTGTCTAATGGTCTCCTTGGGAAGAGACCATTACAATAATCCACCCTTCTGGTGATAAAGGCATGGACAAGTTTCTCCAAGTCTAGATTGTAAACAAAACATGTAATTTTTGCAATGTTTTTGAGATGATAGTATGCTGATTTAGTTATTGCTTTGACATGACTACGGAAACTAAGGGTTGTCTCCGGAATCACCCCAAGATTCTTGACTTGATTTGGGCAAGCATAAGGATGTGAATGAGTTTGACAAGGGCCAAACTGTGATGGCTAGATGCATTAATAGGGTTTGGATCAGAGCAACTCCAAAACTGCAGCTCTTGTGAAATGTTCCTGGTCTGGCGTCTCTCTCCGGTTTATATATGGTGGCGCTGGTCGATGCCGTCACTCTCAGGGCGGAAGCGACCGCGTGGAAGGTCAGGTAGATGCCGATGTGGGGACAGTCAGAAAACCTGGAGTGGAGTCTGGAGCGGCGCGCGACCAGGACACGATACACACACGCGAGCTCAACGAAGCATTTATACAAAGCGTAATATTTTTTCAAATTATTTTTGCATTTTCATTCATTTGTTTTACTCAGTAGCGCATGTGATTTCAAATGTAGCGAATTACAATACTTCAAAGAAAACATACTTAAGTAAAAGTAAAATTACAGATTTTAAAAACTATTTTAAAAAGTAGAAGTAGAAGCCGGTTATTGTGTAAAAATGATTGCTCATGCACCCAGAACCACTCTTTCACAATTTGCGTATTTCACAATTTTACTCTTTCAAGAATTTGCCTGTGCCACCAGGGAAGAAGAACTCCACTGACGTAATAACCTGGTGATTCAGTACATTCAGGTCATCAGCTGACATCATTTTATTGCCACACAATATTGCTGAATCTGGACCTGACCAACTGCAGCAATCCCAGATATTAAAATTGCCACCAGAGGCTTGTACTGTAATTATTTTGGTTTTTCTTTGAAGTTAAACAACAGAGGTGGAGTTATGAGCCATTACTTTAGAAGTAGAAACCTTTGACAGTGTATGCGTCAGGCTTAAATCGACTGTTTAAACGTTTACAGCACTTACTGCAGAGTTTTGCCCTACAGACAGACAGACAGACAGACATGTACATGAGCTTCAACCTGAAATAATAATAATATCACTGATTACATTAAAGCTGATCAGCTTAATTTTAGCTTCAACCTTTTAACTATTTCTACATTAAATAAATAAATAAATAAATACACATTGCATCATTTTGATGTTGAATGTGAGCATTAACTAAAGCTCTTGACCTGTATCTAGATGATTTTATGCATTACGCTACTGCCTGATTAACAGACTGATAAGATAACAGCATTAAAGTGCAGGTGTAGAGGTGTTTCTTTTAAAGCAGATGTGATTGTACAGTTATACAGTATATAATTCATTTTTTTATTTTTAAGGTCTGTGTATATATACTTTTTTTTATAATGATAACTAAATTGTATAGGCTGTCTTTCGTCATTTTGTCATCTGCTCATTGATGTAAAGCAGAACTTGCAGCTGTTATGGTGGCTGAAAATTGCACAAAATATAATGTGTCATGCTTGCTTGAGGACAGGCGTTTAAAAAAAACAGGAATTAGAAATAATGATATGGATAGTTTAAAAAAAACTATTAAGCGTATTAAGGTTTGCTAACTGGAAGAATGCGGCAAGACCATGAGTCAAAGACATTTCTGTGGTGGCAGCTGACATATGATTCTGTACTTTGATGTCAATGATGATGTAGATCGGGAAAGGAACAATATACTGTATGCTGTATATTAATGGACTTTGAGTGTTGAAAATAAGAAAAAGATCAAGACAAAATAAAGAACAGGATAAGGACCCTGAGATCCATTTTTATCTTTGCTGTCTTACAAGAAGTTCGGCAGGATGTAGGTTAGCAGTTATGCCCATTGTGATTACTTATTACATTGTTCTCATTTTAATTGTGTTTACTTGTGGATATGATTGCAATCAGAAAACCATGTTTACATATGTTTAGAGTTTTGAAAACTTTATTGAAATTGATGCAATGTAAATGAATAGATAGATAGATAGATAGATAGATAGATAGATAGATAGATAGATAGATAGATAGATAAATTTGCATATAAGATTCTACATACAAGAGGGTATAATGGCTTAAACGGTGAATCCTGGATGACCCTGTGCTCTGACCCCAGCTTCCTTACTGGGATATGCAAAAACATCCTTTCACCGTGCTTCACTCTGTGTCTTCCAGTGTTCAGGAATGAGGTTGTTGAATTTGGCACCAATGTGTCTTTAAACTGCACCGTCAGGAAGATTCCATGGGAAGACATCACGTGGAAAATTAATTTGAAAGGCAAAGGGTGTACAATTGTACAATGGCTGTGGCAGTTAGCCTAATCTGGATGTTTTTGGGCTGTAGGAGGAAACCATAGCATGTGGAGAAAACCCGCCAAGCACGGTGAGAACATGCAAACTCCATGCACACAAACCCAAGGCGGGAAAGGAACATGGACCCTGGAAGTCCAAGGCGACAGTGCTAACCACTAAGCTATAGTCTTAAAGCAAACTAACTAACTTAACTACAGTACGATTACCTAACAACTTTTTTATTGCCAATATCTCAAATGTTAGCTAACATAATGTTACTGCAACTCGAACTATTAGATTTAACTTTCTGCTATCAGCTTGCTGTCCCAATGCAAACTGCAGGTACTAATAAAATATATAGAACAGATTAATTACAGTAATGGCCATTAGACAAGATTTGAAGTTTATATCTCTTGAAATATTTGTTAGCAATGCTGAAGTTCACCTTATGACTTCAAATGTATGATGATTCAGAAATGTAATCGTGTTTAAGAGAGTGACAGAGATATACTGATAATTGAGCACTTTGGAAATGCCTTCATGTGTAGGAGCAGCAGAATCAGAAGTGCACAAACAAAGTAATAAAGGAGTGTTGAAGAAGATTATGACAGTGCTGAGGGAAGCAGAAGGAGGAGAGCACAAAAAACAGAAGGATGAGTGATGAGTCCATGTTAAAATGTCAGCCTTTATTTGGAGTTTGTTGAGCAGACGGAAAATAAATTTCAAGACAAAATAAGAGAACAAAAGAAGATGATTTAATTGTTCATCTTTGTTTCATGGCGATGGAGCGAAAATTATTCCTGAGACTCGTTTTTCTCTCCGCTGTCTCTCTTACCGGAAGTCATGCATCAGGTTTGCTCATTACCTTTTTTCTTTTTGCTTGTGCTTGTTTTATTTGTGTTCTGTTGTGAATAAGATTACAGTACAAAGATTAAGGTGTTTGTTGGAATAGTTTACAAAGGGGATTTTTTGAATGGTATAAAATGAACAGTACAATTATTTTGAAAAAGAGCGAAATTGATTCGTTAATAGTCCAGTGGCTGCAGTAAAAGTTAGTTTTCCGTTCGATGTTTTTGCTGCCCCCTCACGAAGGTCGGGAACGGATATTGTGTCTGACGATATGTTCACTTTTTGCCTTAAATGTATTTTAAGTAGCAACAGTCATATTTTGACATGTTTTAAATCGATATAAACAGAAATATTTATTCCAGAAGAAGCGGAACCCCGTTAAAAGCGAAGCCACGCGCTGTGTGCGGCTGAGGGACCGCGTAATAATTGCATGCACTCTATAAAAATGTAGAAAACATTAAGTGCAGTCATTGCTTAAGGGATATTGGCAGATGATACTTACACAGCCCTTCTACAGCTAAAGTATATGTAAGATTAATTATTTTCACAGTAGTTAATTAAACAAAAAATCCATTGCACTTTCCCCTTATAAATCCAGCATGTCACAAGTGGTCTTTTCTCAGTTAAACCCTTCTATTTATAATTATATTCATTTATTGCAAACTATCACCAATTAGCACAATAATCAATTACACATCAAATCCATTGGTCTGTTTCCGATAATTCTTCTTGTGATATGTCTCTCTCTATTCCAGCACTATATCATAAGAGCGCCCCCCTTTAAACCTCTCTATTTAGAGTTATATCAATTTATTTGAGAAATTTAATTAATTATTGGCACAATAATCAATTAAACAACAAATTCATTGCAGTTTTACCCATAATTTCTCTTGAGATATGCGTCCCTCCATTCAGCAGACTGTCACAAGAGCTCTTTCCCCAGTTAAACCCCTCTATTTATAATTATGTTAATTTATTGCAAAATACAATCAATTGGCACAATAATCAATTAAACAACAAATCTATTGCACTTTTCATTATTATTCCACTTGTGATATGTCTCTCTCTATCCCAGTAGTATATTCAATATCAATGAATTGATATGTGGTTATGGAAAAAAGAATAATCAATTAGCAATAAATAGAAAATACTCAAAATTAAACAGAAAAGTCAAAATTAAACATGACCATTTATATTGAATTTTACTTAACTTTACCTAAACAGAATTGTATGAAAACTTAAGAACCATATTAGAATTTGCCTGGCATCCAGTACTCATATTATCCATATCTTTACCAAAGGGTCAAGGTGTTTTCACTGCCATGAAAACTAGTTGGATAGCTAGTTAAATGGTTACTAATTATTTGTATATTGAATACAATGTAAAATAAAGCCACACAAATGATAAAAATCAACATGTCTAACGACTAGAACAGGCTGCTACTTAAACGGAAAGCTAGTATAAAAATGTACAACATGTGTGTTGGCGATTAATTCCGTATTGAAATATACTTATATATTCATAGACTGTTAAAGTAACATTATATGTACAATTAAAGTTAACATATAATCACACAAATGTGAAAAAGCATTCTATACTCACCGCAAGAGTGTACACTAACCCCAAGATCCCACTAGTAACAGCATGGATTTATGGGCGTTCCGCAAAAGTAGAGAAAGATGCAGAAACTTTATAGGATGGATTCACGGGTAGGATGAATTTATATAACACCGGCATTAGATCCCTCACAGTGGGGCTAGTGGATGATGACCTGGCGGCATACTCGTTCAGCCAAGCTAAAGCTAAGGCTCGCCCATCCAAGCACATCTCCTCTGCGCTTCACATGTCCAACAGGTTTGCTCTCCTCAGTGATGCACCCTCTGAAAAACCTGAAAGAGCTCTGGTTATAGGAGACTCTACACTGGCACGTGAAATTAGCTAGGCCTTTAGGGGCCTTTAGGGGTGCCAGCGGCAGTGGTTAGGTGTATCCCATCCCAATGAGGCGTGGCAACATAGCTTATAGCAGGTTATGGTTACTATCCTGGTAATATTATCTACATGTGCTTCAAACAAAAGGCAGGAATCGAGGTCTTTCACTGTTGCACTTGATGGAACAGAAAGGCCATTTAAAGTTACAGTGTGATCAGCTGAAAATCTTGCTTCTAGCTGCTTGTGGTCCTATGACTAGAACTTCTGTCTTATCAGGATTAAGCAGAAGGAAGTTAATTAACATCCAGTCTTTTATGTCCTGCATACATTGCTCAACTTTAGTAAGAAAAAAGCAGTGAGCCTAAAACTGAACCCTGTGGAACACCATGGGTGACGTAATGAAGGGTTTAAGTTGAGATGTCTGGAATACCGGGTGGATCCGGAGCGCCGCAGGCAGCTGGAGCCGGTAGGTGACAGGGTTAATCCGGAGGTTGATGCGGTATGGTCCGATGAATCTGGGTGATAGTTTCCGTGATTCTGTCTGCAGGTGTAGATTTCTTGTTAATAACCATACCTTGTCACCTACTTGGTACATTCGTCCCGGTGGGTGTCGGCGGCGATGTTGAACGGTTTAGCGGGTGTTAGCAAGTCGGTTGGCGTTGTTTGCTCGTCTCCAGAGCCGTCGACACCGGCGAACCAACTGTTGGGCCGACGGTACTTCAATCTCCGGTTCTTGATGGTCGAACATCGGAGGTTGGAAACCGAAGCACACCTCGAACAGGCTGAGGTTGGTGGCAGAGGATGTATGGAGGTTGTGAGACAACTCAGCCCATATGAGGTAGCGGGCCTAGGAGCACTGACGATCAGCAATAAAGCATCTCAGGTAGCGCTCCAGTTGCTGGTTGGTTCGCTCCGTCTGACCGTTACTCTGTGGGTGGTAGCCGGAGGACAGACTGCAGGTGGAGTCGATCAGACGGCAGAAGGCCTTCCAGAACCGGGAGGTGAACTGGGGCCCCCTGTCCGAGACGATGTCCTTTGGGAACCCATGCAGGCGGACTACGTGCTCTAATATCAGCTCAGCTGTCCTTTTGGCTGACGGGAGACCGGGGAGGGCCACCAGGTGTACAGCTTTGGAGAACCGGTCGACAATGGTGAGGATGGTGTCCTTTCCTTCGGAAACCGGCAGGCTCGTGATGAAATCAACGGCAATGTGTGTCCAGGGCCGGCGGGGAACTGGGAGTGGCTGAAGTTCCCCTGGTGATGGCTGGTTGCTGTCCTTGGACCTGGCACACACTGGGCACGCCTGGACGGACTCGTCCACGTCCCTCCTCATATTTGGCCAACAGAAGGCGCGTTGAATGAAGAGTAGCGTGCGTCGCCTTCCGGGGTGTCCAGAAATTGGGGAGGAGTGTCCCCATTGGAGGACGTCGGTCTTGACGGAGTCGGGGACATAGAGACGACCAGGCGGCACACCTGCTGGTTCAGTCTCCGCAGTCTGTGCCTGGCGAACCCTCGTTTCCAAATCCCAGTTAATTGGTGCAAGGATCTTGGTGGGTGGTAGGACAGGCGCGGGGTCCGCCCAGGGGACGTCTTCTTCGTGCTGTCGTGATAGAACGTCGGCCTTGGGGTTCTTGGACCCCATGCGGTATGACAGGTGGAAGTTATAATTTTCGAAAAACAATGCCCACCGCGCCTGTCTGGGGTTGAGTTGTTTCAATGTGCGGATAGTAATGAGGTTCTGATGGTCGGTCCAGACGATGAACGGCTCTCTGGCGCCCTGGACAGCAGCTCCCCTACTCCGTATCGCTGCTGAGTGGAGTCAAATTTCTTGGAGAAAAAACTGCAAGGGTGCAGTTTTTGGTCTCGATCTTGCTGGGAGAGAACGGCTCCGGCGCCCACATTCGAAGCGTCCACCTCCACAACGAATGGTTTGTCAGCATCCGGGTGAAGAAGGATGGGGGCAGTAGTGAAGCGGCGACAGAGTTTGTGGAAGGCTGAGACGGCTGTGGAGGTGAGATGGAAGGGGTGAGATAAGGGGCGAGTCAGAGCGGTTAATGGGGCTGCAACTGTACTGTAGTCCCGGATAAAGCGACGGTAGAAGTTAGCAAACCCGAGAAATCACTGGAGTTGTTTGAGAGTCTTGGGTAGGGGCCAATGACTCACAACTTCCAGTTTCTGTGGGTCCATGGCCACACCCTGGGACGAGATGACAAAATCCAGGAACGTGGTGGAGCGCTCGTGAAAAGCGCACTTTTCCAACTTACAGTACAGTTGGTGGGCGAGGAGTCTCTTTAGGACCGCCCTGACGTGCTGGACGTGTTCTTTGATGGTTCGGGAGTAAATGAGGATGTCGTCCAGGTAGACGAACACCCAGCGCCCTAACATGTCTCTGAGAATGTCGTTGATACATATATTTTATTATTATTTTATTCTTAGTTAAATCTATTGCTACGTTCTTTGTTATATTCTTTTCGTGTAAATAGTCTTAAATTAGTCTTTTATTCTAAGGTCACGGGCAGTCGCCTAAGCATTTCACTGCATATCGTACTGTGTATGACTGTGTATGTGACAAATAAAATTTGAATTTGAATTTGAATTTGATAAATTGTTGGAATACCGCGGGTGCATTGCAGAGACCAAAGGGGATGACCAGGCTTTCATAGTGTCCGTTAGGGGTGATGAAGGCCGTCTTCCACTTAGGCGCTCCGGAGGTCCAACTTAGTGAAAATGGTGGCGCCAGAGAGGGCGTCCAGGGCAGAGTTGGTAAGAGGCAACGGGTGTCGGTTCTTGATGGTGATGTTGTTGAGTCCCCGGGAATCGACACAGGGACGAAGACTACCATCGCGTTTCTTCACAAAAAAGAACCCCGCGGCGGCAGGTGAGGAGGAGGGCCGGATGGTACCATGGCGAAGTCCGCTGGAGACATACTCCTCCATGGCCTGCTTCGCGTTCTTGAATAGGGAATAGAGGTGGCCGCGGGGTGGGATGGAGCCTGGCTGAAGGTCGATCGCCAGGTCGTAGGGGCAATGTGGAGGTAGATGGGTGGCACGTTTCTTGCAGAAGACTTCAATTAAACAGCCATGTAAAATATATAAGAGAAACAAAGATTAATTGGTTTTCTTTTTAGAAAAATCTACTTTTAATTTTTATATGCATACACCATTTTATCAAAAATAAACATTGTCATTATTCACAATACAAGGAATAGCTTATACCCCTATCCCACCTATGCGATTTGACTCGCAGTGAGATGCGGTGTTAGTCGCCGCGACTGCCCGCTAACGTCCCGCAAAGTTCTGCAAGGTCCATCAAAAAAATTTAACATGTTTTTAAGGCGGCTTAAACATATTACATTTTTCACGCAGAAAGACGGAAACGTAATCGCAGCGCCAAAACCTGCAGTGAATCCGCGCAGTTTAGGGTATAGGGGTACTAAAGTTGACTGAGATTAATTAAGTGCATTACAGCACAATACATTCTTATTTTAAAGCCTTTTCTTGGATGCAAAAAAAAAAACGTATTTCAGTCGTTTTCTCTTGCTGCTTTCTTCTTCTCTTGACCTTGCTGATAATTTTATCGTTCCCTTCCATTTTGCAGCCTGCAACAGAACGCTCCCTCAAATCAATACACAGCTAACTGTTGTTAAAACTTCCGCTTTGTGGGTGATGTAAGCGCTTCTTCTTCATTGGTGTTTACTGGCGGCTTGCACCCGGAAGCGCGCTGTGTCAAAAGCAGAAGATTTTGCCTCGATCATTTTTTGTAATCGAATTACTCGATTTACTCGATGAATCGTTTCAGCCCTACTAAATATACATTCACTTCATACGTTGTGTGACAGTGACCATACCTAACTGCCATCTCTCCTTTTCTTCTGCTCTCTCCACTTCTCCTCTCTCTCCCCATCTCTCTCCTTCCCTCTCCCTTCCTCTCTGTCAAGGTTTCTTCCAACTGCCATCTCAGGGAGTTTTTCATTACCACTGTCGCCATCGTCCTCGGCTTGCTCAGGGACAATCTTATCATATTGATTCATACACATTCACATAATTCTTTTGATCGTGTAAAGCTGAATTAAACGGAATTATCTCTCCTCTTTTTCACTCCCCTCCTCCTCCCTCTTTCTCTCTTTCCCTCTCCCTGTCTCTCTCTTTCCCTCTCCCTGTCTCTCTGTCGAGCTACACATGTCGCTGGCCTCGGCTGATGCTGACAGCTGTTTCTCTGAGGACTTGTGACTGCAGTCACTCGATAGTTCAGGACTGGAGTTTCCTACAGTCTACCTGAGCCTCCAATAATGACCTGGACTCCATTTACAATTAAAGACATCTGTTCAGCATCTTAACACACAGTATGACTGCAGATCAATCCCTGCTATCTGTTATCACCCAAATGAGGATGGGTTCCCTGTTGAGTCTGGTTCCTCTTAAGGTTTCTTCCTGTTGCCATCTCAGGGAGTTTTCCCTTGCCACTGTGGCCCTCAGCACGTTCATCAGGGGCAATATGATTATTTTGATTCACACACAAACTTTCATAATTTCTTTTGACTGTGTAAAGCTGCTTTGCGACAATAACAACTGTTAAAAGTGCTATACAAATAAAATTGAATTGAATTGAAATTAATTTGCATTTGCTTTATCGCGAGATATATTTCTTGCATTAAATTATTATTTTGTGCAAAAACTATTGATCAAGTTAAACTAAGCTAAAACTCTCTTTTCCAATGAGCTCAAAACAGCCAAGTGATTTGTTGTAACTGAGTCAGCTTCTTCCTTCTTGGGGGGATACTTGGGGGAAACTCGTAGAGTAGGTTTCTTTTTTTTTTTGAGACCACTGCTGTGAATTGAGAACGGTATGAAAAAGTAGTTATCAGCATAAATGTAACGTCACGGGTTTTGAGACAGACAAACCCACGGTCAGCTGTTCCACCGGTTTCCAGTCAGGCAGACCCGCGGCCACCCCCTCCTGCTGTTACTAGGCAACGCTCCCATAATGGCAATTAGGAACAATGCATGACACCTTGACGCATGTCTATATAAGCCCCCAAGACAAAGCAGTAGATATGCGGACATTTAGGAAGCACCAGGTTGTGGAGCGGTGCTTCGGTATAGGGAAAAGAAAAAGGATAAAGACAACTAAAAAAAAAAGAAAAGAGAAAAGAAAACTGTAAAAAGCGAGTGTTATCACTATGACAATGATTTAGAGAAACACACAGCAGAATTGCAGCAATTCGTGGCTGCTTATTTGGCAGACTGTGTGCTATAGTTAGGATAACAGGAAGTCACATGTATCCAGTTATACAGAATCTTTTTTGTTAGTTTTTTTGTCTGAATAAAATCAAGCTCAATTTCACAACTAGAAAACGGCAAAGTCTGGTGTCTGGAATGTTGTATAAATAACAATATGAGTAAACTATTGTGCCATATTAATCCTTTTAAATCATCTGTGTATAATTTATCCTCCAGAGTCCAGGAATGAGGTTGTTGAACTGGGCACCACTGTCACCTTAAACTGCACCAGCAGGAAGATCGCATTGAAAGACATGATTTTTGTCATCTGGAAAATTAATTTGAAAGGCAAAGAGTGTAGAATTGTTGTAACTCAAAATGACAAAAATTATGACACTTGTCAGGATGGGAAAAAGGTGATCCACACAGCCGAGGGAAGCTACCACATGATCATCCCAAATTTTACTCTTCAAGATGAAGGAAATTACACCTGTGACACTTCATACACATCAGGTGGTTCAATGGACGTGATCACAGTCTCTGCATGGGGTGAGTGAATGTCTCTTTACAGCAAACATAGAGAAGACATTACTGTTATCATCCATTGTTTCTCTGAATATGTATTTAATGGTTCAGATTAATATAAAGTAGGACAGTCATTGCAGTAAATAACTAATAGTTATACCAATGAGAATATAAATTTGAATATTTTTATAATGTAAAGTATATTTAACAAGAAAAAAACTCAATGACTCCCAATAGACCAGCTTTAAAGTTTTGTTAGGTCAGAATTAAAAGAAACCCAAACAACAATAACACACTCCTGATGCATAGTGGGAGACTATTCTAGATTTATTGGGGCAAAGAATATCTTTCTCTCTCTGAACTGTCAAATATAAATAGAAAATGATAGAAATCCTAGAGAGAAACTTGTGGAATATCAGCTTGATCTTTTTTACCCTTCATTTACACTAGCAAGCAACAAATTACTCACATCACATGTAGTCTGTGTATTGTGAGTATGAAGCAGGCGATGGTTGTCACTTATGGGCTCTTAAATGAATGTCATACATACACCTGAAATATATATATATATATATATATATATATATATATATATATATATATATATATATATATATATATATAGCCACCTGTCAATTTGTTGCTCACCCATTAAAGCATATAGGTAGTCTTTAAACAGCCCGAGTTAATAAAGATCTTAAGACCTAAACCACATTAATCTCTAAGATTTTCTTCTGCTTCAATATTCTTTTGTAATTAACATAATGGTCCATGCTCACAGTAGCTCCGTACTCTATGTATGTATTATTAATTATATGTTAATATAGTATATGCCCAGAAATTCCCATTCAAAATTTTATTTAAAAAAATGTCTTACCAAATATTGCTTTCAGACTTTCTATTCTAACAATGCTATATTTAATTTATAATGCATTTAAAATAATAAACTGCTATGAAGTTTAAAAGAGAATAACTGGCCATAGGACCTCTAATATATGGCAAATTGCTAATTTGATGTATAATGTCTTTAATGGGATTAGATGAGATGATGTGCCCATTATTCAAACGTATGTTATTAAAATGTCTCTACTAGCACATCCACACTTATCTGGCTGGCTGGAATATCAGAATGGACGCACTGTTGCTGTGTGTGAAGCTACAGGCAAACCACAAGCCTCTATCCTTTGGAAAACACCGTGGAACGCATCCCTTCCCATCACACAAGCAACTGAGAGTGCAGGGCAGGTTTCCACAGCGATTAGCCGCTTACACGTTCCTCAGCACGCTTCTCATAGGAACATCACTTGTGTGGCCACTGTTAAATATCTCAGGACTCAATTTAGTAACTTCACATTTAGAGGTAAGTCATTCAGGTTCTACAATCTACATTATTTTATCAAATTGTTATCAGTTTGCTCTCAAATTGAAATCAACCAATACAATGAAATATGAAATACAATGCAGTAAATTAGATGTGATCTATGATCAGGTTCAGATAAAACAAGTATTTCAATTAATATAGCACAAATTAAAAACATAACAATTTCTTACTTAAGGCCAAAAGAATGTGCTTCTGAATCTCCTATTCGAAAAAAAAAAAAAAAGATATTGACCCAAGTGCAAAAGTATAAAATCACAGATATTTGGCAATTAGGAATGTACTGCAGAAAAACTCCAACTAAGTGAGGAAGAAAACAATTGAACACATACTGTAGAATTATAGAAAAGTAAGCAATGGTGGTGACATGCAGAAGTGGAAACTACAAAAATTTAGTACTCAAGTAAAAGTACTGTTGCTTCAGTGAAATTTTACTGAAGTACAAGTAAAGTTACCATTATAAAAATCTACTCAAGTAAAAGTAAAAAGTAGCTCATAAAAAATGTACTCAGAGTAAACGTTACTGAGTAACTTTTTTTTTTTTTTTTTTTTTTACAGCGGGGGTGAGATGAGGCATTCTAGAGTAGTTCAAAACAGATGAGCAGATATAAATCTCAAACTAGTTGTTTTTAACTGAAGGAACACCTTTGCATAATAAAGCTGTTGTCTTTCTTGTGCTTGAAAATCAAAGTGGTCACTTAAATATGGCGTTACGTCCCAGTCTAGTGTCGGCAGTACAGCAAAAGAATGTCCAATTTAAACTGTATGGAAATGGTGGTATATGGCAGAAAGAACTAGATCCAGTCATTAACTGATTAAATAATGAGGTTTGTATTGCTTTACAAAAATTACACACACACAAGAGGAGGAGGATTAGATTCAGGTGGACCCAGGCCAAAATAATAAACAAAATGGTATTTATATTTAGTAGCTAGATTACCTGCAAAAAAATTAATAAAAAAATACAGGTCCCTTCTCTGACTCCCTAAACCAAAAACAGTGAATAAATTCCCTCTTCCCAAAATAACTGGCAGCCACGCCCCTACTACTGGTGAGTGCACAAACATACAGTGAAATTATCTACAAATATATACAAAGAGCAACCAAACCAAAGGGGCAAAGCAATAATCAAAGTCAATGGGAGGCAAAAAGTCAAAACCAGAGTACACAACCAGATATCACAACGCCAAAATCACAATCTCTTTCCTCTTTCCCGCGTCTCTCTCCGGTTTATATATGGTCGCGCTGGTGAATGACGTCACTCTCAGGGCGGAAGCGATCGTGTGGAAGGTCAGGTAGATGCCGATGTGGGGACAGTCAGAAAACCTGGAGTGGAGTCCAGGACCAGGACACGATACACACACGGGAGCGCAACGAAGCATTTATACAAAGCATAATTTTTTTTTTTTTCATTTTCATTCATTTGTTTTACTCCGTAGCGAATGTGGTTTAAAATGTAGCAAATTACAATACTTCAAAGAAAACATACTTAAGTAAAAGTAAAATTACAGATTTTAAAAACTACTTTAAAAAGTAGAAGTACACACAAAAAAAACTACTCAATTACAGTAACGCGAGTAAATGTAATCCATTACTTTCCACCTCTGGTGACATGCAGAGTTACTGTTATATGTCATTTTCCTATCACATCACATATACAATAGTTAAAGTCAAGTCAAATTTATTTTTAAAGCATATTTAACAAAGCTTAGTTGACCAAAGTGCTGTACAATTCTAAAATAGCTGCAGACATATACACAGACAAAAAAAAAACAATCAATAATAATAAAATAAAATATAATCTAAATAAAAACAATATACAACTATTAAAATTAGCAAACAATACATTAAAACAATAAATAAATAATAATGAATAAAAGATATAATCCTCATCCTTCTGTATTAAAAGCCAGTGTGTATAAAAAGGTCATCAGCTGTGATTTAAAAATAGGAAGAGTTGGGGCCTGTCTGATGTACTGGGGCAGCTCATTCCAAAGTTTAGGGGCTGCTACTGAAAAGGTGTGATCGCCCGACTCGTCAACCATCAACCAACATGTGTCAGGGAAAGGGTTAACACAGGCTTCACTAGGTCCAAATACCAGCACTTCAGTTTTAGTCTCATTAAGATTTAGAAAATTTGCTGCCATCCATGCTGTAATAGTGAGTTAGGGACTGTCTGTAACTTACTGTCTGACTGAAATATACGGTATATGGATAATATTCAGATTATAAATGAAGACATTAATGAATGCTATTATTGTTAGTCTCAATGTCATGCATGCTTTTGCATAATATATATTTTTTAGAAATATGGATTTTATTTCAATAACTTCCAGGTCATGTGACCTATTGCCTCAAAACGTATTCTAAAATGTGTGGCCGCCCCCCGGTTCTGGAGCGGGCACAACCTTTTTATTAGATATTATCAATTTGCATATTTATTAATAATTAATAAGCAATAATTCTATATTTTATTTCAATAACTTGCAAGTCATGTGACCTATTGCCTCAAAATCTATTCTAACATGTTTGGCCACCTGTTCTGCAGGCAACTTTTTTTTATTCAATATTATCACCTGGCATATTTATTAATTATTTCTATTACCCGGAACACAAGAACAATGAATTCAGTTTGTATCTTTTGAAGATACTTTATGAACAGTTAAGGTGTATTTAGTACAAATGTGGTTTCAGTTCCGCTCCAGTTAGCCATATACAATCGTGTTGTGGGCATGCGCTATTATCATCATTTTATGTATGCGTGTTTCCACTACACACAGCAGTTAGCTGGGTGTGAAAAAAACATGCAACATAGGTGGTTTGGGAATTTTAAGCAATTAAAATTGATTGGCATTTTTTATAATCAATCTCTTAAAATGCACAGGAAATGCATTTGATGATCATCGATGATCCGATGATGGTCCCATCAATATTAGACACCTTGGTAATATCGAGGAAGTGGCTCTTGACGCCGCCACTTTGGGAGTATCGATCAGGGAAGACTCTGAGAGCTTTTATCCACAAACTCGTTGACAATATCCCGTCTCATCAGCTTCCCTTCCACTGCCTTCCTATTCGCCACGAGCTTCCGCAAAGCTGTGAGCCACTTTTTAAGGAATTTAAGGATTAATAACATAATACAAACTTCTACATTTACTATTGATATAAATGCCTGCCATTATTTTCAGCAATAATTCAACTACTTAATTGTGTGAGCTACAGGTAGCCAACATATATTTCTTTAACTGTGGCGAAGTGTCTTGTATGGTCTAAGACGCCCCTAAAACTGAATTAGGCAGTTTCAGCTTCATAAATGAAGCATTCAAGCTCAAGTTCAAAATGTGTCACTTACTGTAGTATCACTAAGACGTATAACCTTTTAAAGTCACATACAGTATTTAGATTTTACAGATGTGCAACATCTGACTGCATGGCACACAATTGAATTTACTGAACCGAAATTATCTTCAACATGAACAGAGATTTGAGCATAAATAATAATCAGCTTATAATCTGCTGTGTGGGAACATGCTCCTGTCTACTCATGTCTTATAGAATATACAAGGGGTGTTCAAATCAAACCAGGACTTTTGTGCAGGATAACAGATCACAGTTATGAGAGTAAAAGCTTTATGTATTTCTTTATATAATCCGCTGCTACATTAATGCACTTATCCCAGTATTTCACTAGTGCTTGGATACTATCAAGGTGGACAGTTTTCTCATTACACCAGCACCATGATCAGACTACCTGCTTCATGTGTGACACCCTGGCTTCCCAGGAACTCCCAAAGATGTGAAAGTAATGTGCAGGTGATGTTGGAGAATGATTATGTGTACAGTTCCCACAGACAGATGTGTCTCTTCCGCAAGATAGCAAAAAATAGCAAATACAATATTTTTGTGTTGACTTACATCTGCTGTCTTTGTAGATACACATGCCAGATGGTTCTCTTCTTTTGTGGGAATTTGTGTTGCATTCTCCATAATGGCTGTTTTAACTGTACTCTACATTGTGCGCAAAAAACTCAGAGAGCTAAGGTAAGATCACTTTTGAGGAGCATTATGGATAGAGTATACTTAATTACATCTTCTGTTTTCAAATTTTCTTAAGGGTAATTTCACAAATGACATGCCGTTTATTGATTGTAACTAAAATATAAAATTAGCAAAAATAAATAAATAAATAAATAAAAATAAAAAAACAACAACGACAACGTTAGGCTGTAGTCATTGTTTGATTGGCTTTATTATTTTAATTTGATTCTCAGGATAGCTTGACCAAAAATTTTATCAAGAAAAAAACATCATAAATTCAACATAAACATGTTGAATTGACAGGTTCACCATATGAAAAACTGAACATACTATAATTGAAAAACTAAAACTAAATATATTTGTACATTCTTTGCAGGAATGTGATCAAGTTGGACAAATACAAAGATAGGAATATTAAAGTTGCTGAAGAGGTTTTTATTAATATTTTAATTTATGTATTACATAAGGTTATTGTGGATACTTTATAGTTAATATGTTAATATGTTCCTTAAATTTAATATATGAATATCTGCAAATAAATGTCCGCACCCCAACTGTGGATTCTCATGTCCAAAGCACATAGTCGAACATAGTTGATCTATGCTTATGTTAATCAACGTTTTATTAGACATAACTGAAATATATACAATTATCCTGACATCAAAATGTTTACATGGCACGGACATGTTTTTACAAAAAAAGTTTATCCAAATAGCACTTTTATGCTTATAATTAGTAATTTATGATCTTGTTAATTGATTTGCTTTGTTTTTAGAAATGTTTGCTGCAGACCTGATGCACAACAGGTAAAATATTTTACATACTGTTTTACACAATTACGAGGGGCGTTCAAGTCAAACCGTGACTTTTGAATGTGCAGAATAAATAGTAAAAACTCACTAATTCCCTACTACAGTAATCCACTTATCCCAGTATTGTACTAGTGCTTGGTGAATTACAAACGGAGCCATGATCCATAATTCATGCCTGAAACTCCTTCAATGAGCCAAAACATCTGTAAATGGCTTAGAGTGAATTCACAACTGTACGGGGGTTTGGAAAAACAACTTTTTCCTGTAATGTGCAAGTTGTTTGTGAATGCTTGTGTGTACAGTTCCCAGGTTTTATACGTGTACCTTCATAAATGAAAAAAAAAAATCATCACCAGTCCCTGTTTGACTTGACCGCTCCTCATTTTCTTCCATCTTGATGATGATTATGAAGCATGTTGAAAAATACAATAAACCAGGTAATTATTATTTTTAGTCTAATGATCCTGAAGAAATGCACCATTACGCCAGGTGTGGACAAAGAGTGGAACAAATCTACCATACTCTGTGGACTCCTGCAACGCTTGGAACACCTGATCACCCACCCATTTATGCAAATGCATAAACATGCTTATGCTTAGTGAAGTTTGGATGAAATTTTTTAACACTTTAGATGAAATTCACACTTGAATTTTTGTTAATGAGAGCCAATTAAAACCCTTCAGGAACAGCTATTGAAAGTTGGTTTTGTTGTCCGTAAGGAGAGATCTTTTAGCCATATAATTTTGTATTTATTTACATTGAAGAGTTTTATATAGAACACAGTTGGGAAGCTCTACACTGGTGCCAACATGTACAGTTTAGTATTTGGTATTTACTTCTCTACTTTTTCAGAAAATGGAGTGGTCAGAACAATGCACGCTATAGAAAAAAGTCAGTTAATCAAAAACTTAAGGGGCCAGTTACAGATGGGTCAGATATAGTAAAAAGCAGTCATACAATCCAGGAGGAAACCAAAGCTGAGAAATGCAGTAAAAATCGAACAGAACATGACTGTATTTTAAAAACAGTAGTGTACAAAGAGTGCTACTGCATTTGCTGCTTAAATTGTGTAAAAAATGAGGTAAAAGAGGTAACAGGTGTGAACAATTATTTAAAATTTTGACCTCCAGTGGTTGGATGAAAGATTGCTGAGGGCCCCTACAGCAACCATTACATCTAGCTCCATCCATCCATCTGGGAACCTCTGTAGTCCAACCAGGGATCATGAAGGCCAATCACAATCTTCAATGATACAACGTGACCCCATTGTACTTATTCGCATTTTGTACGACTATTGTAGGACCTCTGATCAACACTCACATAGGGAGAACACCTGCACATTCACACACTCACGAGCAATATGGGAATGCCAGTGGTGACCATTGTATCTATTCCAAAAGACCCTGGTAGATCCACTGCTCAACGTTCACACACTCACACACTTTGGGCAATTTGGGAACACCAGTTACCAGTAGTCTAATTTGCATGTCTTTGGACTGTGGGAGAAAATCGGAGAACCCAGAAGAAACCCACCATACACACAGACCTCACGCGGGATTTGAACTCAGGACCTGGAGGGTCCACTAAGCCACCATGCTGCATACAAAATACAAAACTAGCTCAAGGAACGATTATTATTATTATTATTATTATTATTATTATTATTATTATTATTATTGAGTTTCAACCATAGTATGTAGGACAGAAAGTCTTTTCCTATTAATCCTTGATTCCTGCTGATTTCAAAAACGCACATAATGTCATTTTTGGCAAGACTGGATTTTAAAAGTTTACATGATAACTTTCACTTAACTTAATATAAAAAGTTCTTAATATAAAAATCTCTATATATAACAGTATCTCAGCAAGGCTGTCAGGGATAACCCCTAGAGGGCGCCAAAGCTCCCTGTGACTTTGTTGTAGTTTAGTTTCGTTTTACTTCATTTCCCATCATGCAGCTCGGTCAGGTGACATGGGCGCTCACCTGAACCGAGTTAGTTATTAGTTTCTTTATAAATAGGTTGTTTGAGTTCCAGTTTGGTCTTGCATCTGTTGATTTAACGTCGTAAATGTTTGTAAGTTTAGTTGTATCTCCCATTACCTTTGTACGTGTTTTAGTTTCGTTTTACTTATACAGTTTAATTGTTTGTTTGATTTTCCCTGACCTTTGGTTTAAATAAAACATTGTTTCCTTTAAAAACCTGGATTCTCTGCATTTATGCCTCGCACCCCGAAACATGACAGAATGCAAGACCGTAAAAGAGGCATAGCAGAGGAGCCCCCCCGGGAGATTCTTTTGGGGGGGCAACGATGTATGCGCGTTGGGAAGACGATTCCCAAGCGGCGAAGCGGAGCGAGGAGAAGGAGATCGGGCAGGGAGAGACAGGCCGAGATGGAGCAGGAGCTGCGGAGAGAGCAGCTAAACTGGGATAGCTGCCGGCTGGCGATACGGCGCACTCCGTTCGGGAATGACTCAGCTCGGGGCGATGGGAGTCCCCGCACCCGCAGGAGGGTAAAGACCAGGAGGTCTATGTCTGGAGAGGCGCCCCACACCGAGCGTCAAGGGAGAATGGAGAGCGAGTGGTATGAGCAGCAGGGAGCAGCCTCCCAGCATGACTGGAGCAGCTTTGGGCGGTGCGCGAAAAGGAATGAAGGGCGCATTCGTGACCTGCAGGAGCAGGTGGCCACGCTCCAGGGGCTGCTAGCACAGCTCCGCTTCCGAGAAGGCTCAGACCTGCCCGCTCCTCCGATCTGTGACAGCGACGAGGACAGAGAGCTCTTCTACATACCGATCAACGGTGAGCTCTTCTATATGTTGTATAACGTCGATGATGAAGACGGCGAGCTCCTCTTTCCGCCGTTGTCACGTTTCGAGGAAGTCAGCGAGCTGCCGCCGCTGCACCGCGCCGCCGAGCACAGCGCCGCCGAGCACAGCGCCGCCGAGCACAGCGCCGCCGAGCACAGCGAGCTGCCGCCGCTGCACTGTGCCTTCGAGGACGGCGAGCTGCCGCCGCTGCACTGTGCCTTCGAGGACGGCGAGCTGCCGCCGCTGGCCTCTGTATTTTTACTAGTTGAACTGATTCATAATTTGTAGTGTAATTTCTTGTATTCCTTCAAAAGAATTTCACTGCCTTCAATGTTAAACCAAGTCTTACTATTTTGCTTAGAACATTATCAAATCAAGCTGCACAAACGTTCTCAGAAAGGTTTTTTGAGCAAGTTTAGACTTTTTTTAGCCGTCTCTTAGTCTGGGCACACAGTTGTTTAGTCCCAGTCAGAAAGGTATGTCATTAAACATAGTGTTTGAGTGATCTTTGACCATGACCATTCCATCCACATTTCTTTCACCAAGTTGATGGTTCACGACTATCCTTGAATGTTCTTAACCCAAATCCAGGACATTTAACAATGTCCTTACTTGGTTTCTTTGATTGATACAGACCAATAGTTTGACCTTTCTTGACCTTCATTGCCGCCAAAAGAACTGTTCATCCAATATTTTCTCCAGGTATTGTTGTGAGTAAAAATTCCTGGTACTCCTGGAATTTCTAAATCCAACCCATCTATCACCACCAACAACAACGTCCTAGTTAAAATCACAGAGATCACAAATTTCTCCATTTGGATGAGATCTGGAAGACCAAGAAAACTCTTGGAGAGAACTGCTCATATGCTGGTCAGAACAACAAATCAAAACCCCCGTTTGACTGCAAAAAGCCTGCAGGAAGATTTAGCAGACTCAGGAGTGGTGGTGCGCCGTTCCACTGTGCAGCGATGCTTGCACAGACAAGACCTTCATGGAAGAGTCAGCAGAAAAAAACCTTACCTGCGTCCTCATCATAAAATCCAGCGTCAGAAGTATGCAGCAGAACACCTACAGAAGCCTGATGTGTTTTGGAAACAAGTGTTGTGGACTGATGAAGTTAAAATAGAACTCTTTGGCCACAATCAGAAAATGAATGTTTGGAGAAAAAAATGAGCAGCATTTCATGAAAAGAACACCTTGCCAACTATTAAACATGGGCGTGGATCTATCATGCTTTGGGGTTGTGTTGCATCCAGTGGCACAGAAAACATTGCACGGGTGGAGGGAAGAATGGATTCCATTAAATACCAGCAAATTCTGGATGCAAACATCACACCATCTGCAAAAAAGCTGAAGCTGAAAAGAGGATGGTTTCTAAAACAGGACAATGATCCTAAACATACCTCGAAATCCACTATGGAATATCTCAAGAGACGCAAGCTTACCAAGGTTTTGGAACGGCCATCACAGTCCACTGATTTAAACATCAATGAAAATTTGTGGGTAGATCTTAAAAGAGCTGTGCATACAAGACGACCAAAGAATATTACAGAAATAGAAGCTTTTTGCAGGGAAGAATGGGAGAAAATCCCAAGTACAGGAATTATAAGACTTTTAGCTGCCTATAAAAAGTGTTTGCAAGCTGTGATATCTGCCAGAGGAGGTGTTACTAATTACTGTATGTAGGGTGCCCAAACTTTTGCACAGTGCCACAATAATGTTTTTTTTTTTTTTTAATCTTTGTTCAATTCATGACATAAAAAGTAACTATGCTCCAATGTTTGTTGAAAATATTGTAACATTTTTTTCCATTTCCAAGAGAGACTGTGTTAACATCTTTTCAATTAAAAAAAAAAATCACCAAAATCTGTTATTTATCAAGGGGTGCCTAAACTTTTGCATAACACTGTATTTCACTTCTCTATATGATTTGACAGAAAGTGATTGCACTTTGTCAGTGAATATTATCTGATTTACAGTGAGACTGATTTCATTTAATGGTTATGCTGGTGGTTTGGTATAAAATATATGAGACTGTAGCATCATGGGGTTTACTGTCTCACAGCTTTATGGCTCAGACTATTCTCTGGAGTTTGGCATGTTTTCTCCATGTCGATATGGGGCTTTATTTTGCTAAAAGGCCATTTAGGCTTATCAGTCCAAATTTACCCTATAGCATAATGATAGGTGCATCATGGTGAGACAGTGTTATGATCTGGTGTTGGGTCACATTTAGTCAGCTGACGACCTGAATGTACTGAATGACCAGATTATCACATCTACGTAGTTTTGCTTCCCTGATGTCACAGGCTTATTCCAGGCAAATGTTAAGATTCAACAGGCTCAAATTGTGAAAGAGTGCTCCTGGTACCATGAGGAATGATTTTTGGACATGAATTGGCCAACACAGTCCTGACCTTAAGTCTTTGAGATGTGCTAAAGAAGACTTTACAGGGTGGTTTAATGCTCCTACAGTTGCACCATCATTAAATGATTTGAATGAAGGTGACAAAAATTATGGTCTGAAGAGATATACGAAATATTGCATAAGGTTGCCACTGCTGCTCCAGTTTCGTCCTACACTCCAAAGACATGCAGGGTAGACTATGTGGCACATCCCACCTTGTGCCTTGAGTCCCCTGGCATGGACGCTGTGCAGGATAAGCAGTGTTGTAAATGAGTATTTATAGTATGAGATGATCACTGATCTATTTTAGTTGATGAGTGCCTCATGCTAACAAAACTCACCCAATCATTCTCTATTCCTGTAGAGGGTGATGGAGGTCTGGACAGAAGGCCTCCATCACATGGGCAGAAGGCAGGAGACACTGCCAGGGTCCCAGTCCATCACAAGATATACAGGGAACACACATTTTGGAAACAAATTAATAATTTGCATGTTTTGGGATTTGGATTGTGGAAGGAAATCACAGTGGAAGGAGGAAACCCACCAAGTATGCAAACTCCACAAACTCGAGGTGGTACTTGTATCATCGACCCGGAGGTGCGAGGCCACAGTGCTAACCACTATGCTACTGTGTCACCACTAACAAAACTGTGTCAAATTATTCAAAATGAAAGAATATGTAATTGCATATTTTATATATATATATACTGATATATTTACTGATTTATTTATAATAAATCAGCATTCCAAAAATGGTTCAAAAAATGTGTTAGAATTTATCCTTTAACCTTTCAGTTTAATCTTCACTATAGTGTCCTTTAAAATCGTATTACAAATCAGTAGGATTGATGCTGTCGCTAACAGCGGAACTGCAAGATGCCCTGATTCCTGTGTTACTTTCAGGTCCTCCTTTTTATTTATGCTCTCATCAGTAGACATCCATGGTCCGTGCTTGCAGTCTGATCACAGTGTACAGTCTTTTGTGACACTGTATGATCTTATCGTACCCAGCACCTCGCTCTGTCTGTTGAGCTGCACTTCTGCAAAAGCAGCAGCAGGTATGCACTCCTACACATGCAGGAACTCTTCACAAGCAAAAAAAAAAAAAAAAACACACAACAAAAAAATTGAAATCTAACATCTGTGCTCATTAATCATCTGCCACCTTTTATGAGGAAAATGAGAAACCTGTTGTGTACATGTGATGCAGGTTAGGTGTCTCCAACCCTGAGGTTGAAAAAGACATCAGTGTGGAGGTGGCTTGACTTGAATTTTCACATGATGTACGAGCAGCTAACACACCGCATATTAAGCTTGTGCAGCATTTTTTTCCCGTAAATGACTTGACACTGGATAGTAGATGAGTATCGTTCTGTGGTTGTGCTTTCGGACCTTTTCACTTACTGAACCTGAGTGCTGAAGTTTGTAAAAAACATAAAGCATGTTATATTGTATTATTATTATTATTATTATTATTATTATTATTATTATTATTATTATTATTATTATTATTATTTAGTTTGAGTGTAAAAAGAGTGTTCTTTTTGTTTACATGTAGGATCATACTGAATCAATTACTTCCAATTAGTTTATAACTTTTTATTAAAGAGAAATATAATATCATAGGTCAGAAATTATTATATTGTTAAAATTTACTATAACGATAACAATGTATTAGTTTTTTTTCATTGTTTTTCATTGTTTAATCCAGCTGTATTTACTCAGTGCAACTTTTAACATCTGAGTAAAAGATATAACACCAACATAAAATAAAAAATATATAAAAAAAACTGAATCACTTCTTTGGAAGAGGATCACCCCCCCCCCCCCCCCCCCCCTCCTAAAATGACTTGACAATTCAATCAGGTGAAGATAATCACCTTCTCAATGGCACAAAAAGTTCCATTCCATCCATCCGACACTCTCTGCCCAGTTTCCTTCTGGCACTTTCATCCAGTTTGGAGCGACGTCCTGATCAAAGGGAGGGTCTGTTTTTTTAAGAATAAACTTCACTGTCCTTCTTGGCTTCACTTTCAGTCTTTCGAGAAAAAAAATGTATCTCTCTCCACTGGGCCTCCGAGTGGCGCAGTGGTTAAAGCGCTTGCCCTATCATCCGGAGATTGCTAGTTCGAATCCCGGGTGGTGCTGTAACCTCTTGCAGCCAGAGGTCTAGAGCTGATTGGCCGAGCTCTCTCAGAGGTACTTAGTGCTCTCACATTAATCACGGCTCTACAGCCAATCAGGGGCGTCTGTGAGCTCGCGCAACGGAGGGAGCGCTGTCCTCCGAGTGTGTTACGCCGCCCCCAACGGTGCGCGAGCGAGCAGTTCGAAAAGATGCGGTCGGCTGGCGTCACGGGGAGGAATTGGACACGACTAAATTAGGGAAAAAAATCGGGGGGAAAATAAAAATAATAATAAAATAACAGTGCATTGCCATCCATCGTTGATTGTTTGCTTCAGTTGCCCTACCAGGGACTGAAATACTCCAGCTTTTCATTCTGAGCTAATCAAAATGAACACTGTTGAAAGTTAAATGGCTTTGTGTGCCACTGAGAAGGTGATTAGAGAAGTAATTTTTAGGAGAGTGTGATCCTTTTCCAAATCAGTGATTCTGTTTTTTTTTTCTCTATTCTTTTCTTTCACTTGGATGTAAAAGGTTGCACTGAGTAAATACAGCTAGATAAAACTAAAATTGTGTCTGTCTTTATTTCAGGCTGCAAAGCAACAAAATGTGTGTGTTTTTTTATTTTATTAAAGAGAAACATCTCAAGAATCAAGAAGCATATTGTAATATATATTGTATATATATCAATCATTTTTCCCACATTCTCTAAGAATACGAATAAAGCTTACTACTTCCATTATTGATTATGTATACAAATTATTTTACAATAATGGACACTAAAATACATAATAAAAATCCCAGGGTCTAAAGCATAGACAATTACTATTATTATTATTATGATAGTTCACAAATTTGTATCTATTATTAAGACATTATATCTTATAGTTATTAGACTATAAATTAGTTATTTGACTCTTGAGGAGTTAGTTTGGAACAAAGGTGTGAGAAATTTCTGGAAGCAAAAGCTATCCTTTAAATGCTTATGATTATGATTATTATGATTATTATTATTACTTTATGCATTATAATGAGCCTAATATTTTTGTACAAAAATAAATTACGCCTTTTTTCAAATTATTTTATTTCTTATTAAAGTGGCACCTGTCTAGTTTATTGCATAATAGATTATTCAACTCGTCAACGTTTTGGGAGCTCCCTATGAAAAACACACAGCCTTATGCGTTAATGCGGCTAGTGAGCACTCTCTATCTCCACCTCCGCCTCCGCCTCCGCCTCCTCCACTAACGCGCCGGCTTCTCTACACTATGCGTTGTCATTTCTGGGAAGTAGCTATGACTATTATATGTTTCTCAGCTGCAGGTTATTGACTCTGCATGAAACGAGTAGAAGAATGCGGGGAAAGGTTCCCCCTCACCACCCACTCTCAGTAATTCTGTGTGTTTAGTGAAGCCTGTGTTTATACACACACACACACATATATATATATATACAGTATACAGCATCAGATATGTTTATAGTCTAACATTCTTAACCTTTAAACATAGTGAAAGTGTGCATGTGTGTGTATGTAAGAGAAAGAGAAGTCTGAAATCAGTGTTGAATCTATATATGAGAGGAGATTTACCATGATAGTACACTCTTAGTAATTTGGTAAATTAGATAAATGTCTTCAAGATAAAATGTAAATTCAGTATATAAGCTGTTGTCTTGAAGATGGTTTTGTTTACGCTAGTTTTATGGGCTATGCCTTCATTTCATGTTGATATTATTCAGTCATTAATCACAAACCAGTCATGACTCATTGCTATATAAGAAAATGGAAAAGTCTTCATCTTTATTAATGAACGACTCATGAAGTCTGCTAGCAGTTTTGGTAATGCTGTTGCGCTTGATGGCACAAAAAAATAAAAAACAATCCACTTTTAGATATTTAATAGCAAATAAGCAGAAGGGGATGCCAACAATTAATCATTATACTGATCATTATAAAAGCTGGCACTTTTATACCAAGTGCCCCTGATTTGGATTATACTCACCTTTTTCTCGCCTAGTCTTGGTACACCATATGGACAAAAGTGCTTGTTAATACCAAACTTATTAATTAATTATTAAATGTAGGTGTTTTAATCAAACCCCTCATCCCCAGTGAAGGACGATCTTAATGCTTCAGCATACCAAGACATCTTGGACAATGCTATGCTTCCAACTTTGTAGCAGCAGTTTGGGGAAGGCCATTTTCTATTCCAACATGACTGCGCCCCAGTGCACAAAGCAAGAACTATAAAGACACGATTTGATGAGTTCGGTGTGGAAGAACTCGACTGGCCCAAACACTGAGCCCTGACCTCAACCCCATCGAGCACCTTTGGGATGAACTGGAACTGAGATTGTGAGACCTGCCTTCACATCCATCATATAAATGAATAGACCCAAGTTCCCACAGAAACTCTCCAAAATATTGTGGACAGCCGTCCAAGAAGAGTGGAAGGTGTTATAGCTGCAAAAAGGGACACCGACTCCATATTGAAGTATACGGATTTAAAGACAATGTCATTGCAAGTTTGACAAAATACATTTGTGATCATTAGCTAGGACGTTGGGCTAATCATCAGACTTCAGCTAAAAATCATTAAGCAGGAATTGGACACTTGATGCTTTATACCTAATAAAATGAATGTGGATAACCATCACTTATCATTTGTTTACCCGCTAGCATAGTTGTGACCGGAGCAGCAGCATCAGTAATCACCACAAGTCCATGTTTGTAAAGCTGTGTAACTAAGCTACCTTTTTGAAAAATAATTGTCACTCGTGCCAAAAGACACTATGGCTTCATTAGAGCTGTAGCACAATACCACTAAATGCATGAGTATTTTTTGTTTCCTGTACAAAAGATGAGGCATTTACTAAGAATGAATCTGTGAACCCTGTAATGAAAAACCTACAAGCTTTGAATATTCTCATGTTGAACAGAATCCTAGTGTCAATGCCGACCCCGAATCTCAAGAAAGAAAATATATGTCGTTCCGTCACTCAGAACGCATACTATGTAGATCTATAATTAATATTTAATAATAATTGTCTCATCACACTTGATTGAATCATCGAACACTTCAACTGCTGACATACTTTTATTATGTTTAGTGCATTAGCTTATTCAGCCACTTGGTGCTGTGTTCACTCATACAGCTTTAATTTATTCTAATCTGACTTCTGATTCAGAACATCACTAATCTGAATCTTAGTGGAGAATTACATCCACGCAGTGTGTTTGGCCCGTGTCTATTTTTAAAAATCCGCAAGCCGATATGGCCACTTCCTCCAGTGTTTCAGTCTGAATGTCGAGCACTTGTCTGTACTAAAAGTGTCTGAAGTTGAGCCCATCAAAGCTGAAAGAGTGGGCGCTGAGACCACTGTGGCTAAGGCACATGAGTCTTGTGGTTTATGTGTGTCATGCTTGTATACTGTAGCTTTGGCCATTGCACTATGCAGGAGGTGTAGTTGAGGCCTTTAAGCTGCAAGGTCTCGACTTCGATCCTGAGTTTGGGGTACTTTCCTCATGGTTCTCAGGTTTACCCCCAACTCCGAAAAGCGTGCAAGTAGGTTGATTAGCTGGGCTATGCTGCTGCTAAGTGTGAGTAATAAGGCAGTTTCAGAAATGCAAAGATACATGCAACTACCCAAAGATGTCTAAATGTTTAAAAAGTCTCATGATTTGCTGTGTTTAGGTTATGCATGTATCGGTCATGAGGAAATGGATGGAATTTACTATAACAAAATGTAATGTTTTTCGTTACATTTGTGAAATGTTTAAAGGGCCTAATTAAAACTGCAATGGCTAGATATCGGGATAAGACTCTCTCCAAAATGGCTTCCCAATATGCAGAGGATAGCACTTAAAAAGAAGTTGTGCAAAGAGGGACAACTGGTGAACCAATGACCAAGTGTCAAGGATGCCTGTGGGTTGGTGAACAATGGGATTTGCTGAAAAAGATCATTCTGACTATGACAGAATGGTGTCAGAACACTTTCAGAACACATAAGGTGCTGTGTATCTGCAGACCGGGCAGAGTGGCCATGCCAGCCCATGGAATATGGAGCAAAGGACGAAGGTGGAATGGATTGACATATTGGTCCAGGATGCACTACAGAAAGAATTCAAGCTGGTGGAGGCAGTGTAATGCTCTGGGCAATCCTGTATTCAGCTATGAAACCCTGAATCCTGGCAATGAAGCAGATTTTACTTTAAAACGTACCACCAATCTAAACATTGATAACATATAGTTTAAATTACATTGAAATATCACTTACTTCATTTGAGTGACAAACCATAAAGATAAATAATTGATTGTGACACGGTGCAACATGGTGCCTTAGTGGTTAGTACTGTCCCCTTGTACCTCCAGAGACTCCATCCTTGATCCCTGGGGCTGTATGCATGGAGACGGTGTGGAGGCTAATTGGTTAATCCCTAAATTGCCTGTAGTGTGTGAATAACTGTTTTAGTCTGAGTGAGAGTCCTGCAATGAATTGCCACACCTGGGAGGCCCCCCGTGACCCTGTATACAGAATAAAGCTGATGAGTGAGCGAGTCAGTGAGTGATTTGCTCCATTTGCAGACATTGTGTAATTATTAGTGAATGTGCTCACTGCTCCACTTCATAATAATTTTGCACCTTGTGGTCAAAAATAAGAATTGCAACAAGCACGAATAGAGGCCCACGGGGGCAGGAGTCGTGCTGCCCTATGCTTAGTGGAGGACCGTCTTTTCAGGATGATCAGTCTTAATTAGTCTAAATAATCAGTCTTAAATATAATAAAATTTATGCAAACTAAGTGTAAGCACATGTAGTCTAAATTGTTTGGCTAATTAATTTTGTGTAGTTCATAATCCGTAGTTGGACTTGAATTTTCTTGAAACCTAGTAACCATAATAATAATAATAATACTGTAGCTTGTAAATGGGTCCCTTACAAACTTTGATGGTAACACATGAATCTCGGTGCATATAAACCCCCTCAAAACAAGATGCACTTGACCTTGAACGGCATGTTACAGGGTTAAGGGTATAAGGTAAACTCTGTGATTGCCTCTTGGCCTCATTTTCTTCACATTACCTCGCTCGCCCACCCCATCCAAACAAAGATCACGTGTCACTGCCGTATGGTATTCAGTATGTTTTTAGTTCATGGCATGTCACATGCCAAAATATCATTTCATCTTCCTGTTTTCTCACTGCCAGCTCATGGCCCTGTTTTCCTCCTTAGAGACCACTAAAACTTAAAATAGCTAGAAAAGTGCGACACAGCACAAAACTATTACATTTAACCTAGTTTAAGTTAAATAAATCCAACAACAACAAAAATGAGCACATTTGTATGTATTTTTATGAAATATGGCAGGAATGAGGAGCGATATGATGTTCTTTAATGGGTTTCATGTTTGATGTCATTGTTTATTCTTGTTTTATTTTGATAATAATCATAAATAGGGCATGTTTGTAATCAAACAAGCACAGATGAGTCATATTGTTCCGTCCTTGTGGTTTGAGGGTCTATCCTATGTTTCCGTATGTCAGCGTAAAAAAAAAGGCCAACCGTCAGCTCCACTCTGTTTGCAAGCAGCATGCAAGCCTAGTGACATTTCACCACAGGGTTTCTCTTCTCAACACTAATAAAACCTGTCGAGGGGGGCATTTCTAACCGCATCCTGTTTGATAAGTCTCACAGTGCACATTGGCTGAAATTTGTGCAACACTTATCTGATCACTATGCACTCGTCTGCACGAGCACGCACGTAACAGCAAGTCTGCTTTTCTCTCCGACACAGACACGGTATATGCGTCTAATAAGATTAAGTCTGATTAAAAGGTGTTTTGCTCTCTGCTATGTTTTTCTTTTTCTTGACTGATCTGAACAAATGGAACCTGGGCCTCATGTGAAAGATACACCTTTTTTTTTTTTTCTCTCGATTTCACTTTTACTGTTTTTCCACACTTAAAAAGAAATGACTGTGCAACTGAAAGTATCTTTAACAAATCTTAAAAAAATATTGCATATGCACAACAGCGGATCCTAAGCCTGATCTTGTTCTGCACGATTTTCTGCCCTAAAATACTGTATTAAATCAGGAGCATTAAGTAGGGTCAGGTGTTAGAAGGGAAAAAAGTATACTGCAATATGCAGGATGGTGCAAGAATTGGCTAAGAATTGGAAATCAGAATTAAAAAAAAAAAAAAAAGAAGAAGAAGAAACCTGTATGTACAATATCAACATTCCATGTTTTGCAGATCAGATAGTTAAACAGAAATGTACCAAAAGTGAAGGGTTTCAATGCAAAATTAGATACATTTTTGGCACCTTTGAAAAAATAAAATCAAAAAGGATGCAAAACATATTAAAAACTGAGAGAAAAGTAGTGCATGACTCCTTTGAGGTTACAAGGGACAAATATTACAGTATGTCATGCCTGTTTTGGTAATGGCTATGTGAATATTGTATTATTTTGCACAACACTATAAATTCATCCCAGAATCCTTCGATTAATTAATTAATTAATTGGCTTTTTTGTTATGTAGATATTTGATTTTCAGTACAGATTGAGTTTTTGTGATAAGTCACACTGGTTGAAAATTGGACCACTGGGAATACTGTTTTGAAATTTGTTCTACTCAAAACCTTTTTAGCAAAAAATGCTTAGGATCAGTTTAAATAGAAAAAAGTTTACAATCCATCATCTGACTCTCCGTCTCCCAGGTTTAGTATCACATTTGTACCACGTTGACAGAAAGTTTGTTGTTTTTAGTCCTTCAGGTGCTCTCGTTGATGGATCGCCACAGTGGAGCATCAATCTGCACAACAACTTCGCACGGATTTTATGCCGGATGCCCTTCCTGATACAATCCTCCCATTTTTATGAGTGCTTGGGACCGGCACTGCCTGCAGTGGCTGGGTAGTATGGGGTGTGGCAACACATAGAAAACGGGGCTCGAACCCGGATCCTCAGATCCCCAAACGAACAACCTAGTGACAGACAGTAAACATCCTTCATCATTGTCAAAAAGTCCATAGAACACATTTAGTTTTTTTTAATGGTCTTAAGCCAATTACAAGCCAGTAATTTCACTTCACTGATCATGTGACGGAAAGAACCAATACTATTGGGCGACAACTGCGTATCAAGTTTTGCTTTGAAATGAAATGATTTGCTTATTGCGGTTATAAATAACTTTCTGTTTCTGTGGAAAATATTTTGATTGTTTCATTGTATACTTGTATGTCAAATTTCCTGAAATACACTCATCAGGCACAACATTACGAGGCAAAACATGTGCAAAACATACAATGCTCAGTATTGTGTAGGTTCCCTCTGTGCTACCTGGGCAGCTCTGGCACATCGCGGCATGAATCCACAAGACCTCTGGGGATGTCCTGTGAAGTCCGGCACCTGGATGGTGGTACCAATCCTTCGGGTGGTGTGTGTTGCAGGGTGGGGCCTTTGTGGCTCATACTTGGTTGTTCAGAACATCCCATGGGAACCTGATCTGGGAAGTTTGGAAGCTGGTGTGGTGGCCTTGGAGTTTTTTGTTTGTTTGCGGCGGCTGTATGCACTGGTTGTTATGGTGCCTTTCTATATTCACCAGCATTGTCTTTTTTCTGAGTTGTGCTGCATTGGCTTCTTTGTGGGAGGCTAAACTTTGCTTCCCACAGGTACTGTATAAATAAGTCTCGGGTGCCCATGGAACTGTCACCAGTTTACTGGTATATGATATGATAATCAATGTTAGTGTTAATGTTATGTGTTGTTAATGTTATGATTTATTGGTGTCACTCACTCTCTATACCATTTAATATGTACAGGGTTGCAGGGTCCTGGAGACTATTCCAGAGGACTTGGGACAAGAGGTGGGGTACACCCTGGACAGGGTGCCAATCCATCCCAGGACATACAAGCTCACACACTCACTCATACACTCGCGCACACACTACGGTCAACTCGCAAATACCAATTAGCCTAAACTGCATGTCTTTTGTACTGTGGGAGGGAACTGGTGTACCCAGAGGAAACCCACCAAGCACGGACAGACCATGCACACAGACCCAAGGCAGGAATCAAACCCTTGTCCAAAAGTCTTTCTTGCCCCAGAATCATCATGATAGCTAATTTCCAATAATTTAGATCATTTCTCATGCAAACATGCACACAGAATCCCAAAGACAGTTAAGTTGAATTCATTAGAGAATTCTGAAGACATCTGTAATCATCATATGTTGTTGTCATCATAGTCTCACACTGAAGGAATACTGTCTGATTATGACATTTTTTGCTTATATTTCTGAAAGCTGGCTTTAATAGTGAAAATAAACTTGGAACATTACAACACTATTAACTTTTTTGCAACAATAGTAATGGACAGAGGTGGAAAGTAACGAATTACATTTACTCGTTTTTTTGTGCACTTCTACTTTTTAAAGTAGTTTTTAAAATCTGTCATTTTACTTTTACTTAAGTATGTTTTGTTTGAAGTATTGTAATTCGCTACATTTTAAATCATATGCGCTACTGAGTAAAACAAAATAATAATTAAAAAAATATTCTGCTTTGTATAAACGCTTCGTTGCGCTCGCGTGTGTGTATCGTGTCCTGGTCGCGCGCCGCTCCAGACTCCACTCCAGCTTTTCTGACTGTTTCCCCACATCGGCATCTACCCGACCTTCCACACGGCCGCTTCCGCCCTGAGAGTGACGTCATCAACCAGCGCCACCGTATATAAACCGGAGAGAGCGACGCGGGAAAAAGGAAAGAGATTGTGACTTTTTGCCTCCCATTGACTTTGATTATTGCTTTGGTTGCTCTTTGTATATATTTGTAGATAATTTCACGGTATGTTTGTGCACTCAGCAGTAGTAGGGGCGTGGCTGCCATTTATTTTGGGAAGAGGTGTGCTTATTCACTGTTTTTGGTTTAGGGAGTCAGGGAAGGTACCTGTATTTTTGTTTGTGTGTGTGTGTGCTTTTTTGTGCAGGTAATCTAGCTATTAAATATAAATACAGTACCATTTAGTTTATTATTTTGGCCTGGGTCCACCCTGAATCTGATCCTCCTCCTGTTGTGTGTGTGTGTGTGTGTGTGTGTGTGTGTGTGTATTTTTTTGTAAAGCAATACAAACTCATTATTTCATCAGTTAATGACTGGATCTAGTTCTTTCGGTCATATACCACCATTTCCATACAGTTTAAAATAGAACCCTGAAGCATTCTTTTGCTGTTCGGCCGACACTAGACTGGGACGTAACGCCATATTTACGTGACCACTTTGATTTTCAAGCACAAGAAAGACAACAGCTTTATTATGCAAAGGTGTTCCTTCAGTTAAAAACAACTAGTTTGAGATTTATATCTGCTCATCTGATCATCCCACCCCCGCTCTTAAAAAAAAAAAAAAAAGTTAGTTTAGTACTCTTTCCACCTCTGGTAATGGATTAAAAAATATTCACAGGATTGGAACAACTTTTTTAAATAAAAAAAGAAAACAGATCAAAGAAATGGTGTGTAAATGAGAATGTGACATAGATGTTTGGGTACTGTATAGGAAAAGGTACTGACCAAAAAAATGCCAGTATAACTAGTGAGACTATTGCAATCAACTGGTTTAACTGGGTGTTAGGATTGATTCAGACCTTTTCTAAAACAGCATTAATTAACAGTTTAATGGAGGGCAATTTACAAACTACATTACAAAGTAAGAATTAGGCTCCTAAAGTTCATACCAATTCACATTTTACTTCCATAATTTCTTTTGATCGTGTAAAGCTGCTTTGCAACAATGACAATTGTTAAAAGCACTATGCAAATAAAACAGAATTGAATAAAATTTTTAAAGTTGAGCTTTAGCGAGGCCATTTAAAGCATCCACTCACACCCCTGACTCACCCCTCACCCAGTGTACATACGAAGACTCGTCTGCTTTTCATGGTTT
Organism: Clarias fuscus; assembly: GCA_030347435.1. Classification (NCBI taxonomy): domain Eukaryota; kingdom Metazoa; phylum Chordata; class Actinopteri; order Siluriformes; family Clariidae; genus Clarias; species Clarias fuscus. The sequence continues at coordinate 31,231,159 of CM059209.1, forward strand.
CGATATAATGATTTATTCTATATGCACAAATCTTACTTCCTGCCTCTGAATTTAGGGCTGTTAATATGCATCTAGACCTCTGTGTCAGTCACTGTGTGTTATCAAGAGCATGTTTAACATCTGCTCAGAATATCATTTCTAAAAGTTTAAACAAAATAGTTGTTATGCATAATATAATTATAATGGTTTTAACTGAAATGTAAGATTATTTTTTATTAGTCTCTGATTAATACAGTAGCTTTTCTTGAAGCCCCAGGTCAAAACACTGATGCAAAAACATTTAATGTTTGTACATATCCTCTTCAGCTCATTATTGTTTTATAGGAGTGTCATATACAATGCAATTACATACATTTAAAAAAAAGTATATCTAAAAAAATATATTACTAAAAATTAATGTCTACTTTATTGTATTTATTTTAGTAAAAATTTATATAATGTCAATATGTTAAAGCTACACAGATCCAAAATCTTGTTTTTTGAGCGACACATTAACAAAAGAAATGTAGTGAAGACATTCAGCAGATAGTTCAATCTAAAGCTACTGTGCATGAATACAATCAATAAAACTTATTTAATACAAACTTTATTTAATGCATCACTGCTGCACACACACACACGCACATACGCACACACACTTAACTCACATCCATTTTTGGATAATCTTACCATTTTTTAAAAATCTTTTCAATTGCTGCTTACTAATTCATTTGTAAAATACTTACTGAGAAGCTCTGACCTGAAGTTTCTACTCAGAAAAGATCTACAATACGACTGGAACATTACAGCCATATGAGTCACTAAACGTTGTAAAGGTTGATTGTGGTTTTTAGAACAGAAATGTAATATATATCCATTGCTTCACACATTATTAGCACACACCCACACACTCTTGTAAGCAATATATTATCACAAAGTCACATCAATGGCATCAAAAGAAAGATATATGACGTTGGCGTTATATTTGCAGTTAATGGGGCAGTGGTGGCTCGGGTGGTTGAACCTCAGGGTTCATTATCGGAAGGTTGGGGGTTCGAGTCCTCCCCGTCGCCCTGGTTGACAGGATTACGACAGTGGTTATCAGCAAACAACCTAATGCTGAGGCAAAAAAACGAAACTTTATATCGATCTATTTTAGCTTCAAATGTGGCTCAACCCTGCGAGCACATTTATACCAGCTGCTCCTGCAAATGCATAACAATGAAGTAATCTGGCACATGCATTTTAAACAGTTTGTGCATAGTTAAGAAGTGCACAAAAGAAGTATGACCATTTCACCCAGAATTGTTACAGATTCATAATGAGCAATGCACAAAACCTTTATTATTCACAGACAATAAATGCAGAGTTATCAAACAAGTATAAACTGAGATATTTCCTTTATTTGAATTTATTTAACTAATGATGTCTGAACAAAGTCAGTCTTTAAGGATATTATTTAGAGGAAAGATTTAGATCAGCTTCTTCAACTCTTATCACAGATACTACATGCTATGTCTCAACATGCTTTGTATCAGTAACATGGTGTGTCCTTTTTTTTTTTTTTCAATTACTCAGCTTATGCAATGCAGCTTAAGTAGAGAATTGTAAATGTTATTAAATTTATTCAATCACTCATCATCTACGCCATTTTATCCTGTATCCCAGAAGACTTAGAGCACGAGGTGGGGTATGAAGTGCCTGGATGAAGTGCTGACCCATTACGGGGCAGACGCATGCATACTCATGCACACACTCTGGGCAATGTGGGAAAACGAATTAGCCTAATCTGGATGTTTTTGGACTGTAGGAGGAAACCATAGTTCTTGGAAAAAACCCACCAAGCACAGTGAGAACTTGCAAACTCCATACACCCTAGAAGTCCAAGGCGACAGTGCTAACCACTATAAGCTATAGCCTTAAAGCAAGCTAACTAACTTAACTACAGTATGATTACCTAGCAACATATTTATTGATTTAACTTTCTGCCATCAGCTTTCTGTCCCAATGCAAACTGCAGGTACTAATAAAATATATAGAAAAGACTGATTACAGTAAAGGGCATTAGACAAGATTTTAAGGTTATATTCCTCTAGATATTTGGTAGCAATGCTAACAGTCACATAAATGTATGATCATTCAGGAATGTAGTCTTGTTTAAAAATATAAAAAAAGAGTATAAAATAAAAATTTGTGGAACTCAAGTATTAGGTGAAAGAAAAGCTCAGCCGGTCAGCCATAACATTAAAACCACCTGGCTTATATGCGTAACAGCTCTGACCCACTGAAGCATGGACTCCACAACACCTCTGAAAGTGAGCTGTGGTTTTTGACAGTAAGACGTACTGAAGAAACTAAATACTGAAGAAACACATATGTCTTTAGTCATCATGTAAAGTTTGGGGGAACTTGGGAAGCTGGGAACTTGGGAACTTGGGAAACTGATGCACTCTGTGTTCTGACAACTTTTTATCATAGCTAGCATTAGCGTATAGGTGCTTCTTCATCCTGTCACAGGTTCACTGGTTGTCCTTTATTGGACCACTTTTGTTAGCTACTAACTACTGAATATCAGGAACACCCCACAAGACCCACTTGGAGTTTGGAGTTACTCTGACCCAGTGTTCTAGCCATGAAAATTTGGGCGCTGTCAATCAGATCCTTATGCTTGCCTATTTTTCCCACTTCCAACACATTAACTAAGTTGACTTGCTGCCTAATACAGTGTATCCCATTCCTTGCTGATGTAATGAGATAAACAATGTTAATCATTTTACCTGTCAGTTGTTTTAATGGTATCGCTGATTGTATCATAATCACACACTCACTCATCGTCTATACCACTACTGTACTTAGGGTCACGGGTGGCCTGGAGCATTAGGGCACAAGGCAGGATACACCCTGGACAGGGTGTCAATCAATCGCAGGGCACACACACATGCACACACACACACACACACTCATTCACACACTACGGCCAATTTGGGAACGGCAATTAGCCTAACCTTCATGTCTTTGGACTGTGGGAGGAAACCGGAGTACCCGGAGGAAACCCACCAAGCACGGGGAGAACATGCAAACTCCATGCACACAGAGACGGGAATCGAGCCTGGCCGGGAGTCGAACCCGGACTCAGGAAGTGCAAGGGGACAATGCCTAACCCACTAACACCACCTTGCGGCCTATCATAATCACAATCTTTTACACAATTTGCCTACAATATTTACACATAAGTATGAGGCATTTGTTTAATAATAATAATAATAATAATAATAATGATAATAAAATACAAATATAAACATTCCTAAACACTTTGAAGAGAACCTTTACAGGTTTTACAATTTTTACAACCTTTACTATCTATCCTATAGACTCTAAGCTTTAATGCGTAAGTGATCATGTCAAATGGTTTTTGAGCTAGTATTCAAAAAGTTCAGGTAGCTCAAGTGAATTTTAGGCAATTGTTAATTGACGCTGTTCAAAGCAGGAACTGACGATGCGATTTTTCCGGAAAATTACAAGAAGAAGAGGAGCAAGCTTTCAAACACTAATAAGTCTTATTTTCAAAAGCAGGTAGAGAGAGAGAGAGAGACAGAGTGACAGATATACTGGAAATTGTGCACTTTGGAAAATGCCTTCATGTGACTGTAGTGGTTTTAGTTGCAGGAAGTTGTGACTGTCATTTGTAGGAGCAGCAGTATCAGAAAGAGAAAAAAGTAATGAAGGAGTGTTCAAGAAGAATATCACAGTGCTGAGGGAGCCAGAAGGAGGAGAGCACAAAGAAGCAGAAGGACAAAGGCCGCGATGAGTGATGAGTCCATGTTCTTTTCTTAAAAAAAAAAAAAAACTTCGGCCTTTATTTGGAGTTTGTTGAGCTTTCTTAAAATACAGGAGGGAACAGAGAGGCGCGACCGAGAGTGAAAGACAGTTTTGGAGGTGGCTGCTTTTCTGACAATTCAGTAAGCACTTTGAAGTGAATCAAAGGTTTTGTGAGAAGGGAAGCAGACGACATACTGTGTGACAGACGGAAAAGAAATTTCAAGACAAAATAAGCGGACAAAAGAAGATTATTTCCATTGTTTCTTTTTGAATTGTTTTCACGGCCATGGAGCGAAAAATATTCCTGAGACTCGTCTTTCTCTTCGCTGTCTGTCTTACAAGAAGTCATGCATCAGGTTTGCTCGTTACCTTTCATTTTGCTTGTCCTTGTTTTATTTGTGTTCGGTTGTGGATAAGATTACGGTACAAAGATTAAGATGTTTGTTGGAATAGTTTACAACAGGATTTGGAATGATGTAAACTGAACAGTGCAATTATTTTTTTTTAAAAGAGCGAAATGGATTCGTTAGCGTCGATCTGGGTGAACCTTTGATATGTAGAACTACTAGTCCAGTAGAGTGTCTTCTAACTGAAAGGGTTTCCCTTTTGAAAGAACTGTTTAAAAAAAACAACAACTCTAAAATCCAAGAATCCCTAAATTATGATTTTTTCTTAAATTCTTTTTTTTTAAAGCATTCTTGTCAAGCATTTACTTGCCTTTGCTTTACCGAGAGATCTTGTTCTTCTTCGATTAACTGATTCTTTTGTGCAAAAACTATTAATCAAGTTAAACTAACTAAGCTAAAACTACAGTATCTTTTCCAATGAGCTCAAAACAGCCAAGTGATTCATTGTAACTGAGCCCTGGGAGTGAATTGAACAGAAACCATGCAAAGTTGTGGTTTCTAATCAGGACACCTGTTGGCATATTTAAACCCACAGTGGAAGAAAAGATCTGTGCCTGAGATGGGAGGAGGATGACTTTCATTATTTCTGCAGTGGCATTAACCGTTTCCCCTGCACTGTATACTGTATATAGATATGTCAGTGCACGTGTGTTTGTTTCCTTTTTAAGATCATCTGCCATGACGCAGCTTCTTCCTCCTTGGGGGGGATTCTTGGGGGAAACTCGTATGGGTGGTTTTCTTTTCTTTTCTTTTCTTTTCTTTTGAGACCACTGAAAAGGGTCTAAAAAAGTTCACTGCATAAAAACATGCATGGAATGAGATGACATTCTGATAATCATAACTGTCAGCTTGTGACAGTTTGTGAATGTGAGGCTCTGTTGCTTTTCTTTTCATTTTAACTTCACATTTACTTCTTTTTTTTTTTTTTTTTTTTGCTTTCCCAACTAACATATTGACTCCAACAACTAATAAAGCAAATATAAAATAATAAACCTTTTTAATATTTCCATGGCTTGAACATTAACATGATTCATTTGTTGTGTTGTAATTCATAATAAAATAATAATGCAATTTAAAAAAAAAATCTCACATTAACTGTTACTAACACTCTGTGGACTCATAACCTTCAGGATCAGATGAAAGAACATCTCTTCATGCTAACAAAACACAGCCCCGCTCTACACCCGATCAAAAGCCTGCAGGTAAAAACTTCATCATTTCTAATGGATCGCTACTTTGCCATGAACTTCGCCAAAAAAAAAATGTTTCCAAGTTCCCACCTCCTATCAGAATTACTACTAGCATCTAAAACACTAGTTTGTCTTTCTTTTACAAACTATCGTGTACTGTATGTGTGTAAAGTGACCTTGAGTGTTATCACTATGACAATGATTTAGAGAAACACAGTAGAATTGCCGCAATTTGTGGCTGCGTATTTGGCAGACTCTGTGCTATAGTTAGAATAACGGGAAGTCACATGTATCCAGTTATAAATTGCAGAAATGGATAAGACTAGTCTGGCACAAACAGGAAAGATTAATGTCCAAGTGTCTCAAGATGATGAGGAGTTTTTTTTTTTTTTTTTGTCTGCAGAAAATCAAGCTCAATTTCACAAAAAGGCATAAAAAGTCTGGTGTCTGGAATGTTGTATAAATAATAATATGACTAAATTATTGTGGCATTTTAATCCTTTTAACTCATCTGTGTATAATGTATCTTTCAGAGTCCAGGAATGAGGTTGTTGAACTGGGCACCACTGTCACCTTAAACTGCACCAGCAGGAAGATCGCATTGAAAGACATGATTTTTGTCATCTGGAAAATTAATTTGAAAGGCAAAGAGTGTAGAATTACTGTAGCTCCAAATGACAAAAATTATGACACTTGTCAGGATGGGAAAAAGTTGACCCACACAGCCGAGGGAAGCTACCACCTGATCATCCCAAATTTTACTCTTCAAGATGAAGGAAATTACACCTGTGACACTTCATACACATCAGGTGGTTCAATGGACGTGATCACAGTCTCTGCATGGGGTGAGTGAATGTCTCTTTACAGCAAACAAAGAAAAGACATTACTGTTATGGTCTCACTTTCCATTGTTTATCTGAGTATGTACAGTATTTACTGGTTCAGATTTATATAAAGTAGAGAAAAGTATGAAATAATGTATTCAATAAAGTAGGAAAAAGTTTCTTAAATATAAAAATAATAAATGTTACTTTTTATTAATTGCAGTGAACAACTAATAGTTATACCAAAGGGGATAGCCATTTTAATATTAGTTAAAATGAGAAGTTTACTTAACAAGAAAAAAAAAAATGCAAGACTGGCAAGTGAATGGGCAAGATTTTGGGTCTGGATTCAAAGATCCCTGTACAACAATAGTGAATGCCTGATGCATACTGGGACACTATTCTAGATTTAGTGGGGCAAATAATATCTTTCTCTAGCTGAACTATTAGATATAATAAATCAAGAATGATAGAAAACCTAAATCAGAACCTTGTGGGATGCCAGCTTGAACTTTGTGCCCTTTATTCACACTATCAAAGAAACAAATTACTCACACCACATGTAGCCTGTGTGTTGTGAGCATGAAGCAGGACACGGTGGTTGTTTCTTATGGGCATGGATGAATGTCACAAATACACCAGAGATATATACATACCTACCTGTCACGTTATCGCTTGCCACTGAGAGCATAGGATCCACCTTTAAAGAACCTGAATTAATCCTAACAAAGTGATTCTAAAGATCTTAAGACCACATTAATCTGTAAAATAATATTCTTTTGTAACAGACATAATAATCAGTGTTTACAGTAGTTCCATAGAGCATAGAACTACTGACCACAGCAATTTGTCATATATCTATTTGATGTATAAGATTGATGTATCAAGATAAAGACTTTGATGAGATGACGTGCCCATCATTCAAACATATGTTATTAATATGTCTCTACTAGCACGTCCACACTTATCTGGCTGGCTGGAATATCAGAATGGACGTACTGTTGCTGTGTGTGAAGCTACAGGCAAACCACAAGCCTCTATCCTTTGGAAAACACTGTGGAACGCATCCCTTCCCATCACACAAGCAACAGAGAGAGCAGGGCAGGTTTCCACAGTGATTAGCCGCTTACACGTTCCTCAGCACGCTTCTCATAGGAACATCACTTGTGTGGCCACTGTTAAAGATCTCAAGACTCAATTTAGCAACTTCACATTTAGAGGTAAGCCATCCAGGTTCTACAATCTACATTACTTAAAATAAGTTTATCTTTCAAATAAAACTTCAATTCATATAGCACAAGATACAGTGCAATTATAGAAAAGTAATGGTGGTGATGTGCAGAGTTACTGTTATATGTCATTTTCGTATCACATCAAATCTCCAATAGGCCCTTCATAGCGCAGCAATTTGGCAACAATAATTTTTTATTAATTAAACATTTTTAGAATTATAATTATATAAATTATATATAATTACATATAATTACATATAAATACACACATTATATGTGGAGCATTCACTAAACATGTTATTATATACAGTACTGGGCCCTTACTTCCATAGAGCCAGACTTTCATGTATCTTTAATATAGTCTTGAGGAATAGTTCTCCAGGCTCCTTGAAGGAATTTTTGGCTCTCATTTTCTGTACCTGACCAGTTTCAGAGGAATGTTATGTTTGTTAAATCACACATTGACCAACTGTATGAATCATTCAAGCAAAAAAACAAAACAAACATCTAACTTAAGGCATGAACCAGTGAGAAACAGATGGTGACAGATGATCAGGTGGTGATTAGTGTACTGGTGATGCTGAATGTTGAGTGCCTGGAACGATAGGGAGTGGGGGGGGGGGGGGCGGGGAATGGGGTCACTGCTGAAGCTGTTACCTAATCAAGCAATTTTGAAATTGTATCTTTAGGCATTTTATAGCCAGTCGTTTTAAAATAGTTGTTGACATTTCTTTAATTTAATCTGCATAATTTAATATGAGGGAAATGAGGGGTGGTTCAAGAACATTTACATGACAGCCCATATAATTCTATGATTTTTATTCTCTGATAAACTTTAATTAGACTTTATTGAAATTTGGGTAGTCATATTAAAAAGAAGCCCTTATGTAAATTTACGTTATAGAAATTGATAGACACCCTTGTCTGAAACAACTTATATTTCATTTCAGTTAAGGATTAAGTGGCCTGCTCAAGGGTTCAGCAGGGTTGCAGGGGTTTGAACCTGGGACCTTCCATCCAGTAGTCCAATGCGTTAACCACTGAGCTACCCCTCCCCCATTTCACTGCTAACTATTATAGTATAATACATTGTTACATTTAGATTCAGTAAAGGTTATTGCATTTTGCTCCTCCTGCTTTTTGAATCATTTTAGCGCCAGTGCTGCTGGTATAGATTCCTATAATCTTATTTTTGATTGTCCTGTAAAACATTCATTACAGTTATTTAAATATCTCCACTTTCTTTCTGATGTGCAGTACCATGTGGCATGCACTCACATGGACCAACTATTTGATTAGCTGTTGTATAGTGAAAACTTGTGATTCTGAGATTTGACCATAGCACTTTATGATTGGTTGAGTTTTGGTTTTGTTATACAGTAGATATGAGTATGGATAAAAAGATTATTGTACGATGTGTTGTTATGTTACATTTGCTGTCTTTTCAGACGCACATATCAGCTGGCCCATAATTCTAGTGGGAGTTTGTGCCACCTGCTCCATTGTGGCTCTTTTAACTGGACTCTACATCATGCGTAAAAATCTCATGCCATTAAGGTAAGATAATGTTAATGAAGGCTTGTAAATTTTTACGTTTGTCTAAGTTCTTACAAAGTGAAAATATCTTGAATATGCACAAAACTGTCTAATATTTACTGTTATATCATTAATGCTTGCGATTTCCACAAATAACAACTTATTAGTTTTATTTAGTCTGTTTTAGATGTTTTTCACACATAAAAAAAAATGGTGGTTAATTTTTGCTTCTTTCAAAATTATTTTATAAAATTAGAAAAACCGATCTGTCAGTAGATCAAAGAGGAAAGTTAAAGCTTAAAGTTTGTTAGATTTCCTAGACATAGGTTTAATAATCAACTTTTATCAACTTTTAATCAACCAATTAAATAGGTTGATAATAATCATAATCAACACTTAGAAATATTTCAAGGTTGGTACATGGATATAAATTGTGTTGATGAAATAAGAAACATCTGAAGTGAGTATATTTCATGGTAGTAAAGTGTAGTTAAAGTGGACAGGGACAGACAAAACAAGGCTGCTTTCTAAACTCGATAGAGATTTTATCATCGTTTTAAGTTATTTATCTGAAATGATATATAACAAAATGACATTGGATGCTGTGAAGAATGCCATACCTGTAAATTAAAAGTCTTTTAATATTAAGTTCACATTCATATTTGTAAACGTTATAGGGTTAAGGTTAGGGTTAGTTTGTGTATGTACATACTTGCTAAACCACTTACCACTTCTTTCTTTTATGTTTTTAGTCTTTTCATTTGTAATGTTATTCTAGTTTCCAGTAAAGCATTTCTGTCATTCATCAGTTTTTATTAATGGCAGATACTGAGTAGTCTTATACATTAACGCGCTCTTATTTTGGAAGTTCCCTACTGTAAAGTGGACAAAGAGCTTCTAATTCAATGGTACTGAGCTGCTGATGCAACAGTGTGATCGCGGTTGATTTATAAGATGTGATCATGATTTTATATATTGAGGCTGTGACATTAGTTTCTTAATAACTTTTTAATGGCCGCCATTGTATTTTAAAATAAGAAAGAAAGAGAAATTATATGATTTTAATCATTGTGGCAGCAGGAACATAAGCATAGAGATGTTTCATAATATTATGATGATGACTATGACGATAAACAGTGGAGTCCCTGACATTATATAATGGATATATTACATTAGCTTTATAAAACTCTTATGAAATTATTAACTGGACGCCATGTATTGAGTATGCCATTCCACAACATATTAACGCATGAACTCAAGTTTAAAACATCTCAGAGGCTCAGAAGAAATGCTTTAAATGGTGCGAGTGAAAGATAGAAAAGTAATCAGAAAATTTAAAGTGGAAGAGGCATTATTAAAATAAGTGCCTAGCTAAAGTAGGCACTAAAATACTAAAGTTGTTTCTGAAATAAATAGGCTTCATTTTTTAAAATAAGTAATTTATGGTCTGGTTTATTGATTTGCAGCATTTTTAGAAAGATTTGCTGCAAACCTGACATCCCTGCATCAAGTGAAGAAAAACCTCAACAGGTAAGATTTGTTCCTTCATCTTTCACACAATGATTTTTTTCCCCCATCTGGTTAATACTGATACTAAAGCACTTTGATGATTCCTCTTTTGCAGCCCATTGACCCTGAAGAATTGCAACCCTACGCCAGTTACGTGCAAAGAGTAAACTCCATCTACAACTCTTCTGCTGAACTCTTCAACGCGTGATTCACTCCAGACAAGCCGTTTCTTATAAAAGCAGATCTCGGATGTGCCTACAACGCGAACTGTCGTGAGGTTTTGCATTTGGGAAATGCAGATTCATCAGTGCACACCTACTCTGTGGATGAAATTACACACACGCCCTAATACTGCTGTTAATGAGAGCTGATGAAACCCCTTCAAAAGAACATCCTCCAACGTGCGACCTCTGATGAGAAATACACAAACCGGAGTGAGTCAAAGTGAAAGACGGAGTGGAAACAGAAGGATTGTCTCATGATTTGGAAATTTTCCACCCTTTATTCAATTCATAATATAAAGAAATTACACTGAGAGCTGCGGAATCATGACTTAACTGAAGTAGAATAAGGACGCTTTAAGATAGTTAAACAGGTCAATATACAATTTGCTGGGTTCTTCCTCCATGTGAGTTCGTGCAATATACAGGAGCCAAGCAGCCTGATTAGTACTGTAGATATATTTCGGGTAAACCACACAGCTTGGTGTTTTCTTATCAGAAAAAGAACTTTGCAGCAGAGGTGCTAACAGCTGTAGCTTTGACAGTTTATGACTCGCTACAGCGATAAACAGAGACACATTCTTTTCGAGGCTGAAAATATGTCAAATGATATATGAAAGTTGCTCAAAGATTTTTGGAAGTGGTTACTTTCACTTCATGCCTTTTTTTTTCTAGATTAATTTTGACTTTGCGAAATTGATGAGCTCAGGCTTGTTGAGCCAATAGAAAACAAGTGGGCGGGAGCCTGGATGTTTGCTTGAAAATTTTGAGAACTTTTTTCTTAGTATTGCTTGACAAACATCAGGAAAAAATCGTCCATCTCGTGCAATGATGCATACAAGGGTTTTTTGTGGTAAAATTCTGGGTTTTCTCTCTCTCTCTCTCTTTCTCTCTCTCTCTCTCTCTCTCTCTCTCTCTCTCTCTCTCTCTCTCTCTCTTATAGACAGGATATCTTAGCAAGTGAATATATGAAATATGAAATATGGGCAAAAATAGGTAATATTTCTAATTTTGCTTTTACAGTACATAACATTATTCAGCTTGATTACACATCACAATGTAAATGTTCTTATTTTGTTATTTTCTTGCCAGAGCTTTTCTTTTTTTATTATTATTATTAAGAGGTGAAACAAGAAAACAAGCCAACAGAACAAAAACTACTTCAAAGCACAAAAGTCAAAATGTTTATAAATAGCTTTCTTTGAGTTATAGTATGTTTGTCTTTTTTAATCACAGTCTTAGAATTTAATATATTAAATCTATTTGATCATATTCGTTGTTTTTTTTTTTTTTTTTTTACTTATTCTTCCTGTCAATTCAGGTCAATTTTTGAAAGTGTGTAGGTATTTCCACTAATTCTATTCTCTGACAATGACAGCTGTAACAAACCCAGGCTTATAAAACTGTAATATTGTGTGTAATGCTGGATACACTCCACATCTCGTACAATACTGATGTTTTGTAAATATTTATTATATATTAATATGTAGCATATTATTCAATACATGTCCTTTACACAATTAAAATTCACGATGTTATTCTTTAAAGATTTCTTCAGTTTATCATCTTTAAAAGATATTTATTTACTAATCTACCACTTGGACTAATTATCAGACAAAAGACTTGTTTTCATTGAGTTAGTATAAAAATAAATGGTACTAGGTTTTTAGTTGTGTTTCTATTCTTTATTCTGTTTGAAATCCTATGACTCTTTTTCTTTTCTTTATCCCTTTCTCTCTGCTACACAATATTCAAATTATTTCTTCAACAGATGCTTATAAAAAAAATTAATAACACATTTTCAAATTAATTCAACTTTATTTATATAGCACTTTTAACATTGGCCATTGGCAAAGCAGCTTTACAGAATAAACGAGGTTTGTACAGTGACCACTATGCATGATGGTTGCATCACTTTATGCACTTTCCTTCTTACCCTAATGCATATTTCTATATTTATAGACTCAAGCTGCACTCATTAGACCTCATGACCCATTGTATTGGAATTTGTCCAAATCTCAATATGTATGCTTCCTAGCAAACTGAAGCATTTTTTTCCTGATTAGTCTCACTAACAATTGATTTTCTTATAGACACAGAGCTCAACCACGGCTATGGTTTTACTGTTGTTGTTTTTTACCATGCAACTCCACCAAGTGTTTAAGTGATCTCTAGTCATGATTTAAAAAAAAAAAAATCACATTTCTTTCATAAAGGTGATGCTTCAGCACTAGCCTTCCAGGTTTTAATAAATATTGATGTGTTTTTATAAATTCATCATACTAAGTTTCCTAAAGAGCTAGACTTTCCTGTATTTTATTGGAATCTTGAGGGATAGTTCTCCAGGCTTCCTGAAGGGTTTTTTGGCTCTCATGTTCCGTCCAGTCCCTGTACCTGATGTAAAGCTCTTCAGCGGGCGCAAACAAATCACAGACACGAGGCTTAGAATGCGAAAATCTTTATTTACAGTCACAAGGGGAAACTCCCACCAAAAAAAAGATTAGAAACAAACTGGTTATCTCTCTTTAGTACTTAAAAGGGGCAGGAGATGTGCAGGATGTGCAGCCCCAGGGATGCGACCCAAACTCAGGCAGCAAGGCGAGCAGAGCCGGAGCGGAGGTATCGCAGGTATTACACGCAGGCCTGTCGTAGGCCATGCTTAACCATCCTACCCACCGTCATCTGCCACGGGGATCCTTTTATAGGCAGCGGCCCACAGGTGAACGGCAGCTGATTCGCTGTGGTCGATGCCGGTCATTTACGGCGCCCCGTAACTGGCCTGGACAAAAATGATGGTACCATAAACAAAAAATATATATATAAAATAAAATAATAATAATAATAATAATAATAGTAATAATAAGTCGACCATAGAAACATGTTAAACTAAAGTGTGTCCTGTAATTTAGCATCAAATGTGTCTTCAAAGTCATAATCAGCTGGTTTGCGTATTTAAAGGGTTAAAAATTAATCACTGTACATTTTGGTATCATGATGTGTATCACACTGAACTTGGACGACAGAAAGCTAAGGAGAGCGTTGTCTCAGGAGATTAGAAAGAAAATTATAGACAAACATGTTCAAAGTAAAGGCTATAAGACTATCTCCAAGGAGCCTGATGTTCCCTTGACCACAGCTGCACATATTATTCAGAAGTTTCAGTCCACAGGACGGTAGCCATAAGCCTCCCAGGAAGTGGCCATAAGAAGAAAATTGATGAGAAATTGAAGAGACGGATCATACCAATGGTAACCATAGAGCCCAGGACAAGTCAAGTCAAATGGGCTTTTATTGTCCTTTCAGCCGTATACAGTCCAGTACACAGTGAAACGAAACAACGTTCCTACAGCACCAAGGTGCTACACACAAAATACATTAACAACATAAATGAACAAAAACTAACTACAGTACAGTAGCTAACTAAGATGACCTAATTAGCTGACCAGTTAAGACAGAACAAATTAACACCATGAATTAGCAAAACTGTCAAAGAACTTTACAAAAGACAAGAAGGCAGCAAAAAGACAACGTAAGGTCCACATGCAAATGTGCAAACAAGAGCAACAACATAACACAATGCAATACCCTTTGACAGTGAGTTGAGGTAGTGCAAGTAGATTGTCCGTGAGATGATTTCTTGTTGAAGTAGCAGCAAAGTAAAAAAAAAAAAAAATATATATATATATATATATATATATATATATATATATATATATATATATATATATATATATATATATATATATATACACAGTCTGGATGTGAGGACCCGAATTCTTTGGTACCTTTTTCCAGATAGCAGGAGGGTGAAGAGTGAGTGTGATGGGTGACACTGATGTACCTTGACTCCAATGTTAAGGTACATCAGTGTCAGATCGCACAATCTGTCCCAGTTTGAAGCAAAGTGGACTTAATGGAAGATGACTGAAGAGAACTCCACTGTTGAAAGCAAATCATTAAAAAAAGGGCTGGGATTTGCCAAAATGCATATCGACAAGTCACAAAGCTTCTGGGAGAATGTCCTTTGGACAGATGCGGCAATGACGAATCCATAACGGCGAATCCGTCTCGTTCCTTTTCAGTCACGTTCCGTTATAAGAGAGAGGAGCGATTAGACCTTCATCCTTCTACGTCATCGATATCCATCCAGTCAGTATCATCACCAGTCCTGAGAGTCAGTCCCATCCATGAGCCAACTTTCCATTCACAAACTAAACTTTGCTGCAGTTTACCTTTTCTTTTTTTTCGGATCTTGCTTTTGTGTTGAACAAATTTGAACCCTATTTGCGGCTGGTCAGACACACCCCTCACACTCACTCTTCACCCTCCCAGGTACCAAAGGATTCAGGTTCGCTCATCCAGACTGTGCAACAGCTTCTTCCCACAAATCATCCAAAAATGCACTGCCCAGTGTCATGGTTCGTCAGGAAAATGACCCAAAACACACAGCTAAAAACACCCAAGTGGCCTACTATGAGCCCCGATCTAATCCTATTGAGCATTAGTGGAAAGAACTGAAACATGCAGGCTGGAGAAGGCCCCCTTCAAACCTGAGACAGCTGGAGCAGTTTGCTTTTGAGGAGTGGGCCAAAATACAGTACCTGTCGACAGGTGATCGATTTGATTCATTGTCTGTATGAAATGTGAATGAATCAAAATGATACAATTGTGACTGATGAGCAAGCCGGGTCAAAGGGCTGTGCAACGAAATATCCGAAAGGGACCCATCATTTTTGTCATTAGTGTTATGAGTTTGTTTTTCAAAATGCTTCTTCAAAAGCAATGTCTGATTTTAATGACTTAATTTTCAGCAATCTTTTATTTATTATTCTTTTTTGACAGTTTCAAGCTATTTCAGCAACCATTGTATAGTAGGTTCTTCCTTATTTAATAGAAGAGTATCAACAATTTTGTCTATGTGTGTATTATTAGGTTGTCTACATTCCTCTACATGGGTACTTGTGAATGAATTGTTACTACAAAATGATGAGTGTATTATGTATTCAAATGTATTTTGTGCCAGCTCCATTAGACAGAGGCCAACAATGCCAACCAATTCCAGAGAAGGACCACCTCCAGCTGAATTCTGCTTCATGATGGTTTGGAGCTATACAGGGACAATCAGATCACTATGAAATATACATTTTTACTTTCTCCTATACATTTCCATTATATTTTCTTTTAACTCTGTGAACCCGCTTTGAGACAATAACCATTGTTAAAAGCGCTATATAAATAAAATTTTAATTAATTAAATACGTTCTCTTGGGCATCAACTGAAAAATTACCAATATCTTGTTTTAATAAAGTTGATGAAAAGACCTCTGAAGGAGGATTGAGTTTTGAAGAGCTTCTTCAGATGACCTTAGGGCTAGTCGTTGTGGCCACTGGTTGGTTTACTCCTGGTTTGTTATTACAGTTTAGCAGCTATAACAGCTTTTTATGTGCCATTCAGCGCATTAGTGTCTATAGTTAAAGTGTTAAATTAGCTATGTATTTAATTCATAGTATTGCCAGAATTTATAAGAAGTGGATTGTTTTTGAGGCCACGTGTGAGTGTGTCACAGCTAAGGATCTTCCCCTTGCTTTTAAATGAATCAGGCTGTATTGATGAACCAGTGGAAACTGATGGTGAATTGTGTGTATTTCTCACTTGTTGTCGTAGGAAAAAAGAAGCGATGAGATATTACTCTCCGACTCGCTCACCTCAGGACCTGCGACCACAGCATACCTTTTTTTTAAATTATTATTAGTCTCAATGTGGGATTCCCCGTGAGTACAACTGAAATTGTTCACTTTTGGTCAGGCTGTTGTGCTCAGCCTCGTCAGTAGGTTTTTTGACACTGTTGTAACAAGCGTGTGGCGTCCTCTAGAGGCGGCATTCTCTTCCTGATCTCAATTCTTAACAAAGTAACCAGTCACACTGAACAATTAGAAATCTTTAATATGGTTTCTCAATTTAAAATGAGCTAAATAGTATTTACATAATTACAATATTGGTATTGCCTTTTTTGTTGTTGTTTATATTACATATATTATGTAGAAGAGATACATTCAATATGTCTCATAATTACACCATATGGTATTTAGTTACACCAAAAGTGTTTAGCCAAACCTGTTAATTATTGAATTCAGGTGTTTCAATCTGGCCCCTTATCCCCAGTGAAGGACGATCTTAATGCTTCAGCATATCAAGACATCTTGGACAATGCTATGCTTCCAACTTTGGCAACAGTTTGGAGAAGGCCCTCTTCTATTCCAACATTACTGTGCCCAAGTGCACAAAGCAAGAACTATAAAAACATGGTTTGATGAGTTCAGTGTCTAAGAACTCGACTGGCCCTAACACAGAGCCCTGACCTCAACCCCATTGAGCACCTTTGGGATGAACTGGAACGGAGTCCAACATCATTGCCTGACCTCATACATGCTCTACAGATTGAAAGGAAATGAATTGCCACAGAAAAACTTCAATATCTTGTGGACATCCGTCCAAGAAGTGTGGAAGCTGTTCCAGCTGCAAAAAGGTGGCCGACTCCATATTGAATTGAGTCAATGCTGGTTTGGGCAAATAAGTTTGTCCATATAGTGTATGTACATGCAAAAGCGCCTACTTATAATTATGGACACAAAATGAAAAGCTACAATTAAATAAAGGCAAGCCAGTGATCATCCAAGTACTAAAATGTTACTAATATGAATAGACGGAGAGCTGAAGCCCTGCTGATAAAACACAGTTCATATGGCTGACCAGCTGAGTTTGAGATGTACAGTAAATGACATCTAAAATATATATCACATTAAGTTTGCAGATTGTACTTTCCAAAAATAGACATTACCCTAGCATAAGTTAAGCACACAATGCTACTGTATTAAGCTCAGCTCATCAAGACATAGTCATCTGCACAGTCTTCACTGTTGTCTGATTTCTTCACTGTCTGAGTGGGAAACGTGACTTCAGCGTAATCGCAGTCCGCAGAGTCCCTCCTGCCAGAGTTTTCTCCCTGCCCTGCTTTCTGTTCATTCCCATGATCAATGGTGGCGTAGAGAACATCTTCCTTAGGTGATGTCTGTGGACAAGAAAGAAGTGTGTAATGAGGGTGTCAGATATTATCAGAGCTAGATACAGCTACTGCTACTGCTAGTTTAATCTGATACACCTACTCCAGTCAGTTAATGTCTAGTGAGAATAGGTATAGTCTTAAAAATAGACTATATACTGTTGAAAATAGCACAAGTGTAGTACAGCACAACCACATTGTAAAAAAAAAAAAAATATTGTTTTATTATTTTACAACGGAGAACTTTGGTTAATGGAAGGAAAAAAAAAAAACCTTTGGCAAACACGTACCCCTTTGAGTTGATGTAGAACAGTAAAAGTGGTTGACTGGGTACAAAACTGTTAAAGGAAGTGGTGGCTCAGTGGTTAAGCTGTAGAGCTACAGCGTTATAATCTAAACACTGATGGCTATACTTGGGTCTCTAAGCAAAAATGCTCAAAAGTAGCTTTGGCTCAGAATGTCAGCTTAATAAGGATATAATGGCATAAATTGTGATTTTAAATTTACAATTTAAAACAATCTATGATATGTTTAAAAGGAAAAGTAATTGTCTGCATGTTACAGTTGTTTAATGCGTTGCAATAGTCTACAGTATTCTGAATATTATGTACTTTAATTAAACTCCTGCCAGTAATATTAATAGGTTTCATAGTATTGTTCTTTGCTTATGCCATTGCAAGACAATAATGATATCAGTACAGGACAGGATATTTTAAAGGATTATTGTCATGGTTATAAAACATTATTTGATTTGCAGTACACACATAGACCCCTGCAGACTTAAAGTGTATCCCCGTATAGAAACCTATACTAAATTTACACTAAATTATAAATATACTAGATTGTTAGTTCCTCTGCAGTTAGTATGAGCATAAGTTTCGATAATTCATACACATGTATTTACCTAAGATGTGTTTTTATAATAAATGCAACCATCTTTTAATAGTCACACTAGGCTATAGTTGCATACACACGTGGACAAAATTGTTGGTACCCTTCGGTCAATGAAAGAAAAACTCACAATGGTCACAGAAATAACTTTAATCTGACAAAAGTAATAATTTAAAAAAATTCTATGAATGTTAACCAATGAAAGTCAGACATTGCTTTTCAACCATGCTTCAACAGAATTATTTTAAAAAATAAACTCATGGAACAGGCGTGGACAAAAATGATGGTACCCCTAGAAAATACTGAAAATAATGTGACCAAAGGGACATGTTAATTCAAGGTGTGTCCACTAATTAGCATCACAGGTGTCTACAACCTTGTAATCAGTCAGTGGGCCTATATATAGGGCTGCAGGTAGTCACTGTGTTGTTTGGTGACATGGTATGTACCACACTCAACATGGACCAGAGGAAGCGAAGGAAAGAGTTGTCTCAGGAGATTCGAAAGAAAATTATAGACAAGCATGTTAAAGGTAAAGGCTATAAGACCATTTCCAAGCAGCTAGATGTTCCTGTGACTACAGTTGCACATATAATTCAGAAATTTAAGATCCATGGGACTGTAGCCAACCTCCCTGGACGTGGCCGCAGGAGGAAAATTGATGACAAATCAAAGAGACGGATAATCCGAATGGTAACAAAAGAGCCCAGAAAGACTTCTAAAGAGATCCAAGGTGAACTTCATGCTCAAGGAACATCAGTGTCAGATCGCACCATCCGTCGTTGTTTGAGACAAAGTGGACTACATGAGAGACGACCAAGGAGGACACCATTGTTGAAAACAAATCATAAAAAAGCCAGACTGGAATATGCCAAACTACATGTTGACAAGCCACAAAGCTTCTGGGAGAATGTCCTATGGACAGATGAGACAAAAATGGAACTTTTTGCCAAGGCACATCAGCTCTATGTTCACAGACGGAAAAATGAAGCATATGAAGAAAAGCACACTGTCCCTACTGTGAAACATGAAGGAGGCTCTGTTATGTTCTGGGGCTGCTTTGCTGCATCTGGCACAGGGTGTCTTGAATCTGTGCAGGGTACAATGAAATCTCAAGACTATCAAGGGATTCTAGAGAGAAATGTGCTGGCCAGTGTCAGAAAGCTGGGTCTCAGTCGCAGGTCATGGGTCTTGCAAGAGGACAATGACCCAAAACACACAGCTAAAAACACCCAAGAATGGCTAAGAGGAAAACATTGGACTATTCTAAAGTGGCCTTCTATGAGCCCTGACCTCAATCCTATTGAGCATCTTTGGAAGGAGCTGAAACATGCCGTCTGGAAAAGGCACCCTTCAAACCGGAGACAACTGGAGCAGCTTGCTCATGAGGAGTGGGCCAAAATACCTGCAGAGAGGTGCAGAAGTCTCATTGACAGTTACAGGAATCGTTTGATTGCAGTGATTGCCTCAAAAGGTTGTGCAACAAACTATTAAGTTAGGGGTACCATCATTTTTGTCCAGGCCTGGACATGAGTTCATTTTTTTAAATATAATTCTGTTGAAGCATGGTTGAAAAGCAATGTCTGACTTTCATTGGTTAACATTCATAGAATTCTTATTTATTCTTACTTTTGTCAGATTAAAGTTATTTCTGTGACCATTGTGAGTTTTTCTTTCATTGACCGAAGGGTACCAACAATTTTGTCCACGTGTGTAACTCTTTATTTGGGTGTTAAATGAAAAGTATAGCTTCGCCAGAAATCTGAAAGACAAGTGTTGTATTAAATTTGTTTAACTTTATATACGGCATGTCTGCAGAGTTGTTGTGACACCGTATGTTGCATGTGAACAATAAAGCACACATTTTTAACTGTCACCCCTGGAAACCCCACCCATTTCCACCTTCTAACACTAGTACACCTGATCGTTTCACAGGTTTTTGGTGAGAAATGCACTGCTGCAATGCTTTTATCTTCCGTTAAATTAGAGAAAGAAGAAAGCTGTGCATTCAATAATACGAAATATGCTATCATTAAGGTGAAGTTTATAAAATGTATATAAAATTGGATTTGCTTAAGGTTAACATTCGTATATTCGTACATTCATATATCGTCCAAAAATGGTAGAAAATAATACACAGGCAACAAACTAAAAAAGGGATAGGAATTTTGATGATGACTTAAATTAATGGTCATGGAGTATCTCGGGATTAGAGATTATTTCAAATGAATTAACCCTTAAAACCAGATACATGCTGGCAACACAGCATAGGTCAGTGATCATAAAGAAAAGAAATGTGTTTATATGGAAGCATTGGCTTCAAATTGGGTATTTGGGTTTTTTGATATGTCAGGTAGAACGCAAGTATTCATTACTTTTATAAAGGGTAAATTTGACCACTTCCAGAATATTGGAATGATGTCGCAAAAATGTGGAACTGTAACATCCAAAAACAACAAGGGGTAGTTTTGCTTGGTACTTATGTTGATTCGAGAAAACCAGCCACTTTATGTTTGATAACCATTAGTAATTTTAAATTATCATTATGATGTGATTTTTTATAATTATCGTTTAAGATGTTGTTACAGAACTGAACACAGAAATTATATTCCTCTTAAACCACATTTTACACCTAATAGAAATTGCCTTGGGCCAACATCACATCATGGAAATCTTCTCATAAGAAGATATTCAAAACTGTATGTCTACTGTATGTCAAAAAAGACACACACATAAGGAGGCAATAGATGTACAGTACTAACTGCTTTGAATTTTGTTTTTAATGGCATTACACTTTTTTCAACTGTTTCCTAAATACAAAATGTGTATCTCGATAAAACGTGCCACTTTACATGCTTTTCTACCTGAACACATGTATTTGCTGACTTTTAACATTAACAGGAACAGCTAGTGTATTTCTACAGTACATTTCCTGCCCTTCTTAAACGGTTCTTATCATGAAAGGGTGTACTTTCCATCATGCCTGGCTTACTCAGTTATACCAAAAATAACATCAGCATGATCTTGATGGTATTACAGAGTCAAAATATCATAACAATCCCCCCAAACTGAGGACACAGTGTTCACCGGCCGCTGCTATTCACATCACGGAAACAATGGCGAGATTGTGTGGTTTATTTGAATGTTAAATTGCTAACGACAAATCGCAAAGAAAAATATGCTGTAACTTGTTGATATTAATAACTCACAGTGTACAGTTCAGGTTCTATGAGTTTACTCGGAATGTAAGTATGAACTCACAGGCATCAAAATCATAGCGTTTGTTAATATGGTTGCACAATACATTTATATTCCTGTTCTCAGCCTCAAACGCTGGGTTATTTTTAGATTTCCGTAACAACAAAATGTCACACTGAAATTGTGCTTTAAACATACAAAAACTTGAAGGCGATATTAAATACAAAAATTAACCAATTTTGCGGATGATTTATCAAGAGGGTATTTTATTAATAAAGAAAATTAAGAATATACGAGACCCGACATTGATGTTTGTCAGCGTTGTCGTTTCCTCATTTGCATATTATGCATTTTTTTCTTCTTTGTCCTTTTTTAACTTTGATATTACATTTTATTATATTTATCAGAATTTAAAAAAGCATTTTTATCTCACTTTGTTTTTGTTTTTTTTTCATTTTTTCATTTAATTTTTGTTAGAATGTTAGAAACCGAGCTTCTACTAACCACCCCAGTCTCTGACACTTTATGCAAAAGAATCTGTCTGTCATGTTGTTCACAAAGTGATATTGAAATATTAGTGATCTATTTTTTGATTAGCAGCACCTTTTTTTTCTTCAGTTGTAGCTTCTGAAAAAGTTGTGTGATAAACTGCAATAGAGACACACGAGTACATTTTTACTTCTCACTTATACCCGTACACAAAAGGTGTGCTGCATTAATAAAAAAATATAACCTTGGATAACCTTGCTTGCATCCTTTTAAGGGACGCTGTACACGTGCGCAGAATTTGCCACGTGATTTGCCAACATTCCGATTGTGCATCATTCTTTTAGACAATGCTATCAGATAGAGGGCCATCAGAATGCTTTGACTTGTGCAATGCAATCAGACGTCACCAGATGGTTTGGAGTTGCCAGGAAGACCATCTCCAGGCTATGGATTTCCAACAACAACAGTTCTACTGCTGATCTCACTAGGTCTGGAAGGCCAAGAGTGACAACGCCAAGACAGGACAGATGAACTTTGATTGTGTGAGAATTTGAGAATTCATACATCAAATGCTGCTATGGTGCCATCAGACTATTCAACAACATTTTGCTCCGGTTGGACATGCTGGACTTGCAATGTGGAATTTTGAATTTCTGTATAAAATCGGACTTTCTTGTTCATACAACAGAAATATACTTTGCAGGGAATTTATACATGCAACGTTTCTTTCCTCCATGAGTATACTTTTCATTAAAGCAAGCGCAATACATTAGAAAGATAGGCTGTCAAAAGTCAGAAGACAAAAGAATCTAGATCAAACTGTGACACCCATAGGATGTTTTAGAACTACAATTTGGACAGTAAGACTATTATTGGGCCCAGGACCATTAAGAAAAGGGGACAATGTATTTATACTAATTAACTAAGTTGTCATTTCTTTCTGATGAGGAAATCCTACAATAACATTCATTAATTATTTTCATTAATAAGCTTTCCAGCAAAAAATAATGAAAAGTACAATACGTGTGATCAGGCGATCCATGTAATATATAAATGTGTAAGGCTTTTTTTTTTAGGATGTTATTCAGTGTGGTGCTATATTTAAAAGGTGATGGTGATAGTGAAAGATTATAACCCGTTGCATATAAAAGTCTATTTATAACTGTCAGTGGGAACCTGCTTTTTATTGATTGACAATTTTACCTAAAATCTGAAATTCAAATCATATAGTAGATGTTTGGGAAGTTTCAAGCTAAGTCCAGGTCAGTGTGCAAAACGTATCATCTAACATCATTTGTATATACACAAAACCACATTTACAATCTGTGCATGTCGCCAATGAGATTTATTTTTTTTTTTTTTTTTTTTTTTTTGGGATGCCACCCCATCCTTTTAAAAAAAAAATTTTTTTAAATAAAGTTGTCTGTGTAAATTAAGTGTGGCATTCTCACCTGTCCGGCTGCAGTTGGTATATTGGAAGACACAGTAATGTGTGTATGAGAGAGAGAGAGAGAGAGAGAGAGAGAGAGAGAGAGAGAGAGAGAGAGAGAGAGAGACAGCAAGCATTAATTAATTAGTCCACATTATTATATATGTACATTACTTTACTACAAGTTTTGCAGTCTCTCAGCAAACTCAGTCTCTTCCAACTCAAAGGAAGTAGCCATGTCTTATAATCTCGAAGATGACCTATCACTTATAACTCTATATCAGTCACCATCTGAACTTTAGCTGAACTGAGTAGTGAAAATTTTCCAAATATTATACGACAAGTCTTACTGCCTTTCTACAACACATTACAATAATTAAGCATTTCCATCTTGTTAACGTATTCTCTTAAATTTCTTATTAAATCCCTAATTTTGGAGTAACTTTTGCACAATTAAGGGTCTTTTTATTACACTCAACAGTAGGTTATTTCAATTTGTAATTCAAAATAAACACCACTAACACCCTAACCAGGATCCACTCAATTATCCTGGAAAGATGTTATAATAATGAGAATATGCTAATAAGAAGATTTCCTAAGGCCAAACATACAGTATGTTAAGGGTTGTGTATAGATCATTTTAGATTGAAAACTTTACCAGGTATGTTTGATTCTAGAAAAGTATGAAAAACAAATCATCAAATTGATAGAAAATGATTAGAAACGCTACAGCGTTTGAGCTTCATCAACGCATCACTTGGTCTAATTCACACTTGTAATCTTTTTGTTTTTCATTTGATTAGTACTCCAGTTATTATATTATTAATTAACAAAATGAGTTAACAAGATGTTGGAACTTAAATAATGTAATGCATTTTTATCAGTATACTCATATGGCTGTTTGGGGTGCAAATGCTTAATTATACGTTCATGATTCTGATTACATATTAATCTGAAGATATTTCCATAGAGTAATCCATTTAAATGAATTTCAGTGCCTGGAATCCAATGTACAGTCTCTTACTCTAAAGAACTTCAGTTTTCTTACATTTTTCACAATGCCATGTTGCACAAAAACCCTGGGTATGACACAATATTGTGATTACACATCTCTGTCACATCATTTTTCTGTTTGTTTGCTTTTTAAAAAAAAATCTTTTTTGTATTTTATTCAATCCACGTGCTATCTGGCACATCGGCCGACGGATACTCTGCTACTCCCCGGCCTGGAGATGTAGTCGCTGTTTCTATGGAAGTTACTTAAGGGGTCTGGTTGGCAGCTCGACCTCCAGTTGTCATTCACACACAAAGGCCAATTTGAGAGCAGCAATTAATGTTATCTGCATGTCTTTGTACTGGGCGAGGAAAACCTGGACTACCTGGAGGAAACCTTGCAAGCACCTGCATATATATATATATATATATATATATATATATATATATATATATATATAGGTGTGGCTGAGTGTGCAAACTGACTTTTGGGTGTATATGTTCTTTATAGGGCTCATTCTTTCCTTAGTAACACTCTGCTATTTTTCTGCAACAGGATTTATAGTGCTAAACAGAAGAGGAAGAAATAAAAAACATTCTTACCGTCGCCTTGATGTATGTCTTTTCTAAGGAAATAAAACAGGAATACGTTTAGACAGTTTTGAGGGACACAGGGTGAGTAGAATAAGTCCGATTTTGTTTTAGTTCATCAAGACACTACGGTCAGAGACACACTCTCTAAAGAAACACGATTGAACTCATCGTTGCCGTGGTAACATCAAGGGTAAATCATTATTTGTATCTAAAATATATATATATATATATATTTTTTTTTTTTTTCTCCTGGATTATAGTGGATATATACAGTAAGCTGTAAAGCTACTTCACACGCACACCCACCACATGGCAGTGACATTTAAAAGTACAGTACACTACCCCTTTTTTTCGGAGACTGTATCAATCATCATGACATTTATAGATCTAGTACTTGACTAGACGTTAACGATGTTTGTAACATTTTTCATACACATACTAAGTAAACACGTTCTGTGTCGACCTACCTTCGTTGAACGCACGAGAGATTTCCCATCATCTGAATCCTTTTAAGTATGTAGTGTGGACTAGTGGTCTGATCGAGTGAAGAATTAAAGAAATAACCCAAAGTTGACGGTGTAAGACATGCCAACTGAACAGTTAACTCCACCTTCTTTCATCAGCAGCGGAAAAGTAGCGAGCGAGCAAAAGAGAGAGAATGAAAACGGGAAAGAGAGAATACATAAGGTCCAACAAAAGACTGCTTGTGTTTCCTTCTATTTCCTGTGGTCTGTGGTTTTGCATATGGTCCTATACGCATGTCTGACAAACAAGTAAGCAATGTCTCTCTAAGTGACACCCCCCTGCATGTAAGCGTTTTCATCATCCAAACCCGTACTTGAGTTTGACCTTTTTTTCTGTTCAGTTTTTTTATTTTTAAATGCAACTGTATTCATTATCACCCTTAAGAAGTGCAATGTGAAATATAACATCATGGGTCTATAATAAGGAAACCACCGTCGAGGGTCAGTTGATAGCATCATTCCATATACGGAAACCCACTCAAAAAAGCATCCAGGACATTTGCATTTGTAAAATGATGATATCTGTGTGTTTACACACTCTCTATTCTGGCTTCAGCTGTTCAACTGTGTGTTAGAGGAATTTTCATGTATGAGGCTGTGAGATGTGAGATAATGTGATCTTTTAACAGGGAATTTGACATTTTGCCTTCTCTATCTAGGAATAAGTAAAAAATAAAAGTTTGCTATTTCAGGCAAAGAGGACTGCACTTCCTGGTTTTGGATCCCTATGCTGCTTGAAATGGCAAGAGCTAAAAAAAAAAAAAGAGAGCGCGGTTGTCTCACAACGCCTTACGTTAAACAGTCTGTTTGAAATGAAACATTTTTTTTCTACTGTATGTTGGTTGCTAATCAAAAATGACTTCTACCAAAGTAGAAGATGACAACATGTTCATAGAACAGCTGAAAAATGAAAGCAAAGATCCGGCAGCCTTGGCGTAGTTGTAAGAATATATGTATCAAGAAACGATTAGCAAGAGTCTTGACAGTCACCACTGAAATGGGAAGTCGGTCATTTCCTTTTAAGATGACAAGCTTGAAGAGAAAAGGAGGGGGGCACTTTTTATAGACGCTAACTACAAGCAACCGTGTGTTAACTTTTCAGTGCATCCTATGCATACACAATAAGAGAAGTTAAAAAATTATGATGATTTCCTCTCAGACCTCACTCGGTCGTTTCTGTAGACAAAGTGTTAATTGCTGGAGACTTTAATATTCATTTTAAGAATCCAGAAGACCCTCTGAGAACAGCATTTATGTCCGCATAAAACATACATTCACATCAACCACCATACAGAGCTTTATCAATAATCTCTTAGAGTTATCAGCTATGATTGGATCACCGTCTGACACCACAGACCCAGCAGTCAATATTACGTTATACCTTAGATAATGTAGCACCAGTTAAAAGTAAAAGTATTAGAGATAAGAAACTCACTCCCTGGTATTATATAATGACCACACATGCACTTTAAAACAGACCGCTTGAAAATTAGAACGTAAATGGTGTCAAACTAAATTGTTAATTTTTCAAATATCATGGAAGGAAAGCATCCTGAACTATAGTGTTATTAGATTAACGTATCCATCCACTCTTATTAAAATATTTTTTTTTAATAATACTGTAACCAGGAATAGTCTACTACAGAAATCTCCACAACAACAAGACGCAGTAGTGAGGACTTATGAATGTTCAATAAGTCTTAAACATTAGGCAAAAAAATTAATTTATGCAGATGATAAACTAACCACACCACATCAGAACTTAGAATACTTTACTCCCCTTGAAGCGAGAGAACTGACCTTGACCCCTGTCAGCTGTCCACCTACAGGTGATGTCAAACCTCCCCTTTATCTCTAAGATCCTGGAAAAGATTGAAAAGTGCAGCAGCTATGTTCCTATCTACATATCAATAGCATACGCAAACTATCAGTCAGAATTTAGGCCTCATCACAGCACAGAGACAGCACTTGTTAAAGTAGTAAATGACGTCCTATTTGCCTATGATCAGGGCTGCATCTCTTTGCTTGTGTTACTAGACCTTTTGACACCATTGATCATAGCATTCTCCTTCACAGATTAGAAAATGCAGTTTGCAATGCAATTAAGGGAACTGCCCTCTCCTGGCTCAGATCCTATTTGACTATTTGTTATCATTTTTTAGATTTAAATGGTGACTATTCTACGTACATTTTCTGAAGTGGAGTTTGGTGTTCCACAGAGTTCAGTTTTAGGCCCACTGCTTTTTTATCTTTACATGTTTCCTTTGGGTAACATAATTTGTAAGCATGGTATAAGGTTTCATTTTTATGCTGATGACACACAGTTATATGTCTCAGCAAAACCATACGAGAAAAAACAGATTATTAAAGTTGAGCAATGCAATGTGTGAAGGACATAAGAGACTGGATGTTAATTAACTTCCTTCTGCTTAATCCTGACAAGACAGATGTTCTGGTACTAGGACCACATGCTTGGTCTTTGATGTGATTAGAGATTATAATCTGTTATTTTAAGCTCATGTAGTTAATATTACCAGAATAGCATTCTTTCATCTCTAAAATATTGCCAAGATAAGGAATATATTGTCACTAAACGATGCAGAAAACCTAGTTCATGCTGTTATCACCTCTAGGTTGGACTATTGTAACACCTTACTGTCTGGTTGTTCAACTAGGTGCATCAACAAGCTGCAGTTAGTTCAGAATGCAGCAGCAAGAGGCCCCACAAGAACCAGAAGATACGAGCACGTCACCCCTATCTCATCCGCACTGCATTGACTCCCAGTGAAATTTAAAAATACTACTCTTGACCTATAAAGCATTAAACAAACTCACGCCGCAGTACCTGAGTGAACTGCAAGTGTCTTATGATCTGCCATGCCTACATCGATCAAAGGATGCAGGCTACTAGTCAGTACTGTGTATTACAA
The DNA here is from genome assembly GCA_030347435.1 of Clarias fuscus. Lineage (NCBI taxonomy): Eukaryota > Metazoa > Chordata > Actinopteri > Siluriformes > Clariidae > Clarias > Clarias fuscus. The sequence continues at coordinate 31,259,985 of CM059209.1, forward strand.
AAACTACAGCAGGGGCAAAGCTATGGAATAGCCATCCAATTAATGTTTGGGACTCAGACACAGTCTCAGTGGCTTGTGTGTTTACACCAACACAGAAAGGTGTAAGAACTCTGTGCTAGTTTCTAGATATTGCTCATCGCTGTTGGAGTTCGTGATTGTTAGACCTTTTTTCATTTACAGTGGGAATTCAATGTACATTGGCGTGTACATTTCACCTAGCGCTAATACTAAGGAAGGTCTCTGTGAACTGTACTGTATGGAAAGGTCAGTGAACTGCAGAACACACACCCTGATTGACTGTTTATTTTCACTACAGAATACACACCCCTGATGGACTGTTTATTGGGGGCAGACCACCGGCCCCACCTCAGCTATTCAGACCACTCGTCAGGCGTGACACACTGTGTAAGCGGCAGGGTATGCAACCCATCACCAACTACAGGACACCTGTCTGTGACTCTCCTTCCAAGATGCACTGAACAACCAGGTTCTGTGTCTCACCACAGCTGATGTGAGGAAAAATCTACTCAGAATCAACCCACATAAAGCGGCCAGACCAGACAATATCCCTGGCAAAGTGTTCAGAGAATGTGCTGAACAGCTGGCAGGTGTTCTTACTGACAACTTCAACATCTCTTTGAGCAGTTCATAGATTTCAGCTAAGCATTCAATACTATCATCCCACAACACCTGATCAGGATGCTGATCCTTTTGGGCCTAAACATCTCCCTCTGTAACTGGATCCTGGGCTTTCTTACCGGAAGACCTCAGTCTTGAGTGCGAATCGGGGACAGCACCTCCAGCACCACCACACTTAGCACTTTTTCCTGTGAAGTCTGAGGAAAGCCCAGTTTCCACCACTGATTCTTACAGGCTTCTATAGAAGGACTATCGAGAGGATCCTAAGCAGCTAGTTTGGGAATCGTGCCATCTCAGACCACAAGACTCTACAGCGGATAGTGAGTACAGCCGAAAAGATCGTTGGGGTCTTTCTTCCCCCTATCACCGACATCTCCACCACACATCTCCACCGTAAAGCCACCAGCATTGTGGCTGATTGGACAGACATTCTTACATTCACTCTTCACCCTACTGTCATCAGGAAAAAGGTACCGAAGCATTTTGACTGTGTACTCCCACATGCACTTCATGTTGTCTTTGTGTTGTATTATGTATAGTGCTTAGCATAGATTTTGCTCATTTATAGTGTCGATTTGGTTTGTCTTAGATAGTCAGCTAAATGGGTGTCCTAGTTAGCTAGTTAATTTGTGTTGCATGTATGTAGCACCTTGGTCTTGGAGGAACGCTGTGTTCACTGTGTACTGAACTGTATATGTTTGAAATGACAATAAAAGCCTACTTGACTTACTTGACTTGCCTATATAGCCAATATGTTGTATGTGAATAGATTTGCCATAGGTCAAGGAGCAGCTCTGGGGGACTTATGGACATAGAGTATTATGGTGAACTGGTATGTTTAGATGCTGTCTTCCCCACTGTCACTGCTCACACAGGTTTGTTGACGGTGAAGTGACTGGTTGCTTTACTTCCCAGGGAGCCCTCATGTCTGTGTTGCCTTCTGACTCTCCCTTTCAGTTATGCTGTCATAGTAAATCCTGTCAGAGTCCCTGCTTGCCTTAAATATACATTCACCTTATACACTATGTGACTGTGACTATACCTAACTGTTATCTCTCTTTTCTTCTTTTCTCTTCTCTCCCTCTCCCTGTCTTTTTCTCTCTGTCAAGCTTCACATGCTGCTTCTGAGCTCCCAGTGATCCAGACTCCTTCTGCCCTCTGGATCTGTCTGACACATCCTGGTGCCTCACTTCTGGTTGGAGATGTCATCGCATGGAGGCCCTGTGTTCTCTGCTTGGGATGTGTGTAACGGGGAGGAAGACTCGTCCCAACGATCTGACGGTGTCTCACCACGGCTGAGGTGAGGAAAACTTTATTCAGAGTAAACCCACGTAAAGCTGCTGGACCAGACAATATAACTGGCAAACTGCTCAGAGAATGAACTAAACACCATCATCCCCATGCCGAAGAAGTCTCCGGGGGCCTGTATCAGTGACTACCATCCTACTGCACTCATACCCATCATCATGAAGTGCCTTGAGGAGTTCGTTATGAAACTATATGCTGTCCCCCCCTCTTTGGACCCCAGCGTCAACCACCAGTCCTTACCACTTTCTATAGAAGGACTATCAAGAGCATCCTGAGAAACTGCATCACTGTCTGGTTTGGGAAGCATTCGGGTCCAAACATCCAGACTGTGTAACAGCTTCTATACACAAGCCATCTGTCTCCTCAACAAAAAAATACTGGACTGATACACACACACACACACACACACACACACACACACACACACACACACACACACACACACACACACACACACACACACACACACACACACACACTCATTCACCCCAAAATATTGGGACTGATCTGATAAACAGACATGCTCAAACATACTAATCATCAACCATCTAACAATTGTACATACCAACCTGGAATTTCTCTTCTGCACAATTTTTATTACTTGTTATTTACACAAAAACTCCTTCCTATCTTTGCTGCTACTTATAAGAAATGTTCACTGTTTCTCAGCCCACTACCTCAACTCATTACCTCATTCCCACAGAGTATTGAAATGTGTCATGTTGTCACTCTTGTTTGTGTTTTATGACTTGTTTGTGTTTTATGTTGTCTTTTTTTGTATAGGACCTAGACGGTTTTCTGTTAATTTACAATGTTAATCTGTTTTGTCTGAGCTAGTCAATTAGGTTTCTTAGTTAGCTAGCTATTTTTTGTTTTGTTTTTTAGGTTTCTTAGTTAGCTAGCTATTTTTTGTTAGGTTTCTTAGTTAGCTAGCTATTTTTTGTTAATTATGTTGTATGTAGCACCTTGTTCCTGTTTTGTTTTACTTTGTACTGAGCTGTATATTCAATTCAATCCAATTCAATATATATTATTGTATAATTATTTAAGTTTAATTAATTTTAATATTAATTATGAAATGTGAATGTGAATGAATCAAATCAATGATAAGATTGTCCCTGATGAGTAAGTCAAGGACAATGGCGATAGTGGCAAGGGAAAACTCGCTGAGATGGTAATAGGACGAAACTTTGAGAGGAACCAGACTCAGCAGGGAACCCATCCTCATCTGGGTGAAAATGGATAGCAGGGATTGATCAACATCATATTGTGTGAGACTGGAAGTTCAGTATAACAGGAGATGTAGTTCAGTTAAATCTGGATTCCAGTTTATTATTGGAGACTCCAGTCCTGAACTATTGAGCAACTGCAGTCATTCCTTCCCCAGTATATTTAGTGCAGAGTGCAAGCAGGGACTCCGGCAGGACTAACTATAACAGCCTAACTAAAAGGGAGAGCCAGAAGGAAACAGACATGAGGGCTTCCTGAGATGTAAAGCGACCAATCACCTCACCGTCAACAAACCTGAGTGAACAATGAGAGTGGGGAGGACAGCATCTAAACATACCAGTTCACCAGAATACTCTACGTCCATGAGTCCCCCAGATCTGCTCCTTTACCTAAGGTTAATCTATTTACAAAAATGCTTGGCTAAATAAATAGGTTTTTAGCCTAGACTTAAACACTGAGACTGTGTCTGAGTCCCGAACATTAATAGGAAGACGATTCCATAACTTTGGGGCTTTGTAAGAAAAAGCTCTGCCCCCTGCTGTAGTTTTCATAATACGCGGCACTTACAGTACAAGCAGCCTTTGATCCGTTAATTTAAGAAGGACTGGCGGATCATAAGACAATAGCAACTTACTCAGATACTGTACTGTGGCGCGAGACCATTTAATGCTTTATACGTCAATAGTAATATTGTAAAATTGATGCGAAATTTGACAGGGAGCCAATGCCAGGAGAGCGCTGTTCCCTTAATTCACACTACATTTTCTAATCTGTGAAGGAGAATACTATGATCAGTGGTGTCAAAAGCTGCACTGAGGTCGAGTAACACAAGTTTAGTGACGCAACCCTGATCATAGGCCAATATTAGGTCGTTTACTACATTAACACATGCTGTCTCTGTGCTGTGATGAGGCCTAAATCCTGACTGATACAGTTCGTATGGTTGCAATGACAATAAAAACCTACTTGACTTGACTTGTGGTGACTCGAGATGATTCCACTTTACCTGTTCGGTCCTGGCCGCGGCTGATGCAGACAGCTGTTCTCTGAGGTCTTGTGACTGCAGTCGCTTCATATTCCATTCCACTGTATGTCCTACCTCCTACCTGAGCCTCCAATAACAAACTGGACTCCAGAGTAACTTAAAGACTTCCAGCATTAACTTCCACCTGCGTAACATACAGTATGATTGCAAAACAATTCCTGCTATCGGTATCTACCAAATGCTACCAAATGAGGATGGGTTCCCTGTTGAGTCTGTATTCTCCCAAGGTTTCTTCCTATTGCCATCTCAAGGAGTTTTCCTTGCCACTGTTTCCCTTGGCTTGCTCATCAGGAACTATCTAATCATTTTGATTCATACACATTTTTCACATTTCATACAAATTTTCCATAATCATTTCATAATTTTCATTTGACTGTGTAAAGCTGCTTTGCGACAGTGACAACTGTTAAAATCACTATATAAATAAAATAGAATTGAATTAAATGTGTGGTAAAAAAAAAAAAAGACTATATGAACTATGTAAATAAAAATATAACTATTAATAGTCACCCATATTCTTAAATATAACAATATCAGTAAATAAATAAATAATATGTCGCAGTGAAACCAATGATTTAGCTCTTGTGGAACCAGCTGCCACAAAAACTATCTTGCTTATTTGAATGACTTTGACCGGTGTGCAGTTAAAGAGTCACATGATCTCTAAGCAAATACATGATGTCGCATTTTGGATTTTTATGGATTATGTGGAATAAAAAATATATATAGTCCTTTTATTGCTAGACCTTCAGACATCTTTCCCTGCAAATCATAATTTCGGGTAAACCCCCCTGGACACCATTAGCAATCAAGCCCCCAGCATTGCTCCCACCCCCGAGTGCACTACCTGGCATGTAATATTGCCTTTATACAACAGTTCCCCAGACACCATTTATTATCAACTGATTAACCAGTTATACTGCTCTGCCAACACACAGCTCTCCATGACTGGCGGAATACACTAACCACAAATGGTGGAGCGGTCCAAAAGTCATTGACAGACAGTTCATCGTCATTTGATTAACAGGAGCGAAAGTAGTTTTTAGTAGTTTTCTTACCGGTACTATTTAGCAAAAAGGTGAGGAAGTGGTGGACAGTCCAGAGAAACTTATGAGGTTCACTCTATATTTACACACATTCTGTTTGAATTTTAACTTGTGTAAAATGTAACGGTGGTGTACCAAAACTTCCTGTTTCCCTGTGGTGTAAATATGACGCGACCCAGAAAAGAGCCAATCGCCTAAACCTGCCGATATCTACAGTCAGAGAAATCATTAAGAAGTTTAAAACAACGGGAACATTGACAAACAAAGCTGGACAAGGACCCAAGTTTATCTTGCCACCACACACAGTGAGGAGGATGGTACTGTAAGAGAAGTACAGTAAAACAATCTCCAAACCTCACTGTTAAGAGTCTCACAAAGTCTCAATAACAACCATCAGACGGTATCTACATGCCAACAAGCTGTTTGGGAGGCATGCAAGGAAAAAGCCTTAACGCACCTACTGTACAATCACAAACAAACATCTGTAGTTGGCTGGGACATCAACTGGAGCCATGTGCTGTGGTCAGATGAGACTAAGAGCTTTTTGGCAACAAACATTGTCTGGGTCTGGTGTAAAACAGAAAATGAGTATGCGGAATCTCATAGCCACTGTGAGGTACTCTGAAATACCAGGACATTTTAAATCAAAACCTGATGGGTTTGAAAAAAGCTGAAGATGGGTCGTCATGGTGTCTTTCAGCAGGATAATGACCCAAATCATCCACACAAAAATGGTTCCGCAGACACGAAATCAAGCTCCTCTCATGGCCATCTTTGTCCCCAGACCTCAACCCAGTTGGAAACCTGTGGGGTGAGCCGAAGAGGAAAGGTCATAAGAGACGCCCCAGGACTTTGGATGATCTAGAAAGATTGTTCAAAAAGGAATGGTCAAAGATCCCTCTATCTGCAGTCTCCAGTCGTGTGAAATGTTATAGAAGGAGCTTAAGTGCTGTCTTGGGATTTGTATATTTGTATATAAAAATGTATATTTAGTGCAAGTATTAACATCAGGGATGCCAATAATGCTAAGCAGGACTGTATACAGTACAGACCAAACGTTTGGACACACTTTCTCATACAAAGAGTTCTCTTTATTGTGTTCTTTATTGTGTTCTTTAGTCCAAACGCGTCTCTTCTGCTTGTTGCCTGTCCTTAGCAGTGGTTTCCTAGCAGATATTCTTGCATGAAGGCCTGATTCACACAGTCTCCTCTTAACAGTTGTTCTAGAGATGTGTCTGCTGCTAGAACTCTGTGTGGCATTGACCTGCTCTCTGATCTGAGCTGCTGTTAACCTGCGATTTCTGAGGCTGGTGACTCGGATGAACTTCTCCTCCGCAGCAGAGGCGACTCTCGGTCTTCCTTTCCTGGGGCGGTCCACATGTGAGCCGGTTTCTTTGTAGCGCTTGATGGTTTTTGTGACTGCACTTGGGGACACTTTCAAAGTTTTCCCAATTTTTCGGACTGACTGACCTTCATTTCTTAAAGTAATGATGGCCACTCGTTTTTTTCTTTACTTAGCTGCTTTTTTCTTGCCATAATACAAATTTAAACCCTTTGAATGAGAAGGTGTGTCCAAACTTTTGGTCTGTACTGTATATGAGAGAAATATATGTGTCTGTATGTCTGTATGTCTGTCCAGACAGATTTTTATTACAGCATCACACAAAACTGAAAATGTTGAGTAGAAGTGAAGTTAGGAGCAGTTATGTGGCAGTTAGATTAAGTGCATTTCAGTCGGCCTGGTTTAGTCTAGAGCGCCATCTAGCTGGAAAGCACTTTGTCTGTATAAATAAATGAAAGGTTTTCGTATATTGGAGGACCTGAAACCAGTCTCCGAAAATTTTTCATCTTTATCTACACTAAGGCTCAAAAGTCATCACTTGGAAATTCCTTTGTTTTTGTTTAGTGATTTATTTTCTACATTCTACAACAATACTGGGGATTTTAAAACTTTGAAATAACACATATGGAATTAGGTAGTTACTGCATTTAACAACAACAACAACAACAACAGTCAGTTGTTATGTTCGGGCAAGAACAGTATTGTCAAGTGCATTTGCAAAACCCATCAAGCACCATGAAGGAACTGGCTCTCATGAAGACCTTCCCAGGAAAGCAAGTCCAAAACTCAGCTCTGATGCTGCAAAGAAGTTCATTTAGAGTTACCAGCCTCAGAAATCACCAATTAACAAACAGCACCTCAGATTAGATCAAATATGCATGAAAGTGTCTTATTTAAAGTGATGATTATTATTATTGATAATTAATTAGTGTCTTATTTGAAGTGTCTTATTTAAATTGATCTCAGTAACATGCCTCTCCCTGTAACCGAGATATTATGTATAAGATTACTGAATCTACTTAGGATATGTAAATTTATAAAGTGCCTTATGATCTGCAGCTTTTTTACTTTAACTGTATTTCATGACACCTTCTAAGGCCAAAAGTAGTTTACTTCAGTTTTTCTTTTTTTTTCTTTCTTTTATTTTGTGCCAATCTCACATATTAACTAACTTCACAAATAGCATGCCTTCACCCTGTCATGCCTTCGTTAAACTGGCAAAAGTGTCACAGTATGACATCACCCATGTACATCACCCTTGTACCCTACTTGGTGCCACTGAAAGAGGAAACTGAGCTGATGCGAGAGACTGCGTGGTTTGAACATAAGTGACTCGGGTTAAATTAGTTCTTTACAGAGCTCATAGAAAGTACATGGACTTGTGCGGACTGTGCAGCCAGCTGAACGGCGGTGTGTGTGTGTGTGTGGTTGTGGTAGCAAAGTTTATATAGCAGAAGACTTCCCCAGTCCTTTCCCTCATTTCCTAGCAAACACTTTAAGCAGCGAGTGATGGAGCACCGTACATGCTTGTGGAGGATGATAGAGAGATTAAAGATTTAAATCAGGAAATAAATAAGTACCCTTGATGGAATATAGGAATAAAATGTATGCACACTTTAAAGCAAAGTGCAATAAGTTAGAAGCCTTGTCACCCATGCATCATCATAAGACCAATGCATAAAGAGCAGGAAGCCTGGTTTTACTTCCTCTTTCTAAATCTAAAACGAATACCAGTTCAAAGTGCGGTCAAAACTAGAAATAAGACCCAAAACAGCTTTACAGAAACCTGAATGTACAGTAGAATTCCTTATCAGCAATCTAGAGGCAACTGTACTGGTGTATTGGCAACTGAAAAACAACAACAACAACAACAACAACCATAAGAAAACAAGAGGAAGAGCTCATCAAAAAACAGCAGAGAAGCAAACTCATAACCTCCTCTAGGTGGCACAAGATAGTAAGATTATAACTCATATCTCTTATAAATCAGTTCAATATAAAGTCAAACATTACTGTTTATTAATGCCCCCTAAAAGTAGGTTCAGTATAAAGAGATCTAAAAAAAGAAAGAAAAAAAGAAAAAGAGAGTTATGTGATGAGCGCAGGACATTCTTTATGATTACAGCAGTAGGTCCTATGTGCAATCACTAACTGGCCACTTTATTAGGTATACCTGTTAACCCAAATATCTAATCAACCAATCACGCTGCAGCGACTCAATGCATTTAGGTACGCAGGCATGGTCAACAAGATCCGCTGAGATTCAAAATAAGCATCAGAATGGGGAGGAAAGGTGTTATAAGTGACTGTTGCTCTTGAGTATTAATGAAACTTTTCATCTACTGGGATTTTTTCACACACGACCATTTCTATGGTTTACACAAAATAGGGTCTGAATAAGGGAAAATATCCAGAGGGTCGTCATCGTCGTCACTCACTCATCGTCCATACTGCGTAATCCTGTATACAGGGTCACAGGAATCATGGATCCTAGCCCAGGAGACATTAGGGCACGAGGTGAGGTACAACCTGCACAGGGTGCCAATCCACTGCAGGGCACACATACACACTACAGGCAATTTGGGAACACCAATTAGCCTAATCTGCATGTCTTTGGACTATGAGAGGAATCTGGAGCACCTGAAGGAAAACTCCATGCACACAGAGGTACTGTAGGAATCGGACCTGGCCAGGAATCAGACCCGGACCCTGGAGGTGAAAGATGACAGTGCTAACCACGAAACCACCGTGCCGCCCCCAGTGAGTGGTGAGATATCTTAATGATGCTAAAGGTCATAAGAACAGCCCAACTGGTTCAATCCTGCAAAAAACTCAAATAACATCTTGTTACAAGAGCATCTCTGGACACATAGAACCTTGACGCAGAAGGACGACAGCAGCAGAAGACCACTCCTGTCAGCTAAGACCAGGAAATTGAGGCTACAATTTGCATGGGCTCACCAAAATGAGATTGTAGAAGAAATAGAAGGAAACATTGCCTGGTCTGATGATTCTTGATTTCTGCTGCGACATTCAGATGGTAGGTTCAGAATTAGGCGTAAACAACATGAAAGCATGGATCCATCCTGACGTTAATCAGTGCTTCAGGCTCGTAATGGTGTGGGAATATTGTCTTGGCACACTTTAGGCCGCTTAGTACTGATTGAGCATTGTTTAAATGCCACATCCTGATGACCGCAGGATAACCTGACAAATCACAACGCTAAAATGATCTCAAATCGGTCCATTTCCAGTACCTTGTTTCCAGCACCCTGCCATAAAGAATTAAGGACGTGAAGGCAAATGGAGGTCTAACCCAGTACTAGCAAGGTGTGCCTTATAAAGTGGCCAGCAAGGATATGCGCATAGAATATCTGGTTAGTGGTGAGACTATAGAGTACACTAAAGCAAGAGTGAGAGTCGGGATTAAATGATTTGTTTCAACCACATGATGTCTAGAGTTGTACAGAGCTACAGATCTAAATATAGACAGAAAGGTAGTGTCTCCTGTGTAGGCCTAATCGAATACGGGTGTGAACTGACATCTGTTCAAATCGATGGCTGAGAATTAAGGGTGAATATATGTAGATGCGTACACAGCTGCAACCCCAAATCTACATGTAGATAAGTCCAATAAAGGAAAAAAAATGTTGTGTTAAAGATTTATGCTCAGAGGCGGCACGGTGGCTTAGTGGTTAACACTGTTGCCTTGCACCTCCAGAATTTCCGTCTCTTTGTGCATGGAGTTTGCATGTTCTCCCCGTGCTTGGTGGGTTTCCTCCGGGTGATCTGGTTTCCTCTCACAGTTCAAAGACATGCAGATTAGGCTAACTGCCATTCCCAAATTGGCCGTAGTGTGTGTGTGTACATGTGGGTCTCCTGAGATGGACAAGGACCCCGTACAGTGTGTATTCCCCGTCCCATCCATACAGTAAGTCCTCCTGGGAGAGGTCCAGGACTCCTCCCCATGATGCTGTCAATTAACCTGAAGTTTCTGAAGCGCTCTTTTTTTTCTGATGCTCCAGGAAAACACTCCTATCACATGATGCTCTTCAAAGACGGAACAAGGATCTTAGGATTAAAAACCATTGATGATAAAAAAAAAATACACCTCCAAAAGGCTGGTGCAGAAGCTGTAGTCTGGCTTTTCATTTCAGAAAGAATTTGTGGTGCTAGAGTAAGGGGCGTCTTCCTTGTGTGACACACTCACAGGCCATGGTGATGTAGTACTGTATTCTCTTAATGATGAACGACCATGTGTTGTCCACTTGGTGCCTCTATCTGCTACAGTATACTAATTACTTTGCTATGGTCTTGGAGTTTAGACTAAACCCCACTTTTCTTTCCTCTGAGTTCGATTGTATCTCCGACGCAAGTGTCTATGTGGCCACAAGATTTTTAAAAAATGATTATTATAACCTTAGTCATTTACGGTACATAATATGTCTCGCACAAACATACTCTCGCACAAAAACATCCTTTTTTCTCAGACTGAAAGAGGCTCAGTGCAGGTTTGCGGCTGTGACAGGCAGATCAGGCACGTGTGCGCTTTGCTTCCAGGAAGTATGTTTGTGCATGGTGGAAGTGCTTGCAGACAGGAAGGGTGTGCATCAGCTGAAGTGAAATAAAAGAATGAAAAAAAAAAAAAACGGTCTGTTTGGTGCGTGTGTAAATATATAATAATATGTATATAATCTAGCTTACATTCTGCAATATGTTTATGCAGAGCATTGCAAGGAGTCCTGCATATGTTTATGTTTATATTTTTTCTTATGGATCATTATGAAATATGTAAATATAAAGTCAGACTCTTGTTTAACAGAATTCTTTAAAACCAATTCTCATTTTAAGTACAGCAGAAAATACCATTATTGAACCCTTTCTAGCAGTAAACTTGTCTTCTATTCAGCAGGATGAAGAGAAATTGACAAATCAGTCCTTTTTTTTTTTTATCAGTATAACAAATTATTTTATTGCTGCAAGGAATGAAACAGGATTGTTCAACACACTGTTAGGCTTCTGTAAAGAAGCTGCTGGTAGGCAGAGGGGTAGCAAATTGGAGTAGCACGAACCAACATTACAACCCAACAGCGAAACTACAACTTTTGAAAGTAAAACAGCATAGAAATAAAAATAAAAGTGTAAGATCATAATTATAAAATTCACCTACAGTTTATTGAGATTTTATGTGATCGATTAACACATAGTGACACATAATTGTAAAGTGATGTTGTCACGGCGTGTGCCAGTGATGGGCGTGGCCCTAAATCTTCAGTCGCCCCCCCAATCACTCCCCAACTGGTAAATCGTCATCTTTAATGGACCACAAGCTTCCTCTATGTTTTAAAAACGCCAAGCCAAGGGTCACGCTGCCGACTCTAAATGTGAAGAGTAGGAGTCATGTCATGTAATCCAGGGACTTCAAATGCAAGAACTGAATGCAGCCTTTGTTCAGGACAGCTGTGAAAAGACAGCTTGAGCTCCCATGCCATCTGAACAGAGCACATTCTTCCACATGTTTGCTGTGTCCCCCACATGACTTGTTACAAACTGCAAATGGGACTTCTTATGGCTTTCTTCCAACTGTGGCTTTTTTCTTGCCACTCTTCCATGAAGGCCAGGTTTGTGGAGAGCATGACTAATAGTTGTCTTATGGACAAATCCTACAACCCGGGGTGTGGATTTCTACAGCTCCTTCGGAGTTACCATGGGCCTCTTGGCTGCTTCTCTCATTAATGCTCTTCTTGCCCGGCCTATCAGTTTAGGTGGATGGCCATGTCTTGGTAGGACTGCAATTGTGTCACACACTTTCTGTTTTCGGATGATGATGCAGTAAACAGTGCCCTGTGACATGTTCCACGCTTGGGATATTTAATAACCTAACCCTGCTTTAAACTTTTCCACAACCAGTCTGCTGTGTTCCTTTGGTTTCATAATGCTGTTTTTTGTGTTGGGCCCCTTGAACAAGGCCCTTAACCCTCCAATGCTCAGATGTATAAGGAGATCATAATGTAAGTCAATCAGGATCAGGGTGTCTGCCAAATGTAAATAATTAACAAACATACTGAGATTAAATTACACACAGGTAGACTCTATTTACTAATTAGGTGACTTCTGATGGCAATTGGCTCCACTGGATTGTAGTTTGGGGTATCAGAATAAAGGGGGGGGGGGCGAGGGGTGGATATAAATGCACGCCACACTTTTCAGATTTTTATTTCCTTCCACCTCATAATTATGTGCCACTTTGTTTGGGTCGATCACATAAAATATATGTACAGTATACAAAATATAGTGGTTGTAATGTGTAATGTGACCAAATGTGGAAAAGTCCAGGGGGTATGAATACTTTTGCAAGGCACTGTAGTTTGGTAATATAAATAAATAAATGAAAAATTGCTCATTCTTAAGTCCCATGATGTCTATTATCATATGAGCCACTGACATCACAGATAAATGTAATGCTACACGGGGGCAACCATGCTCATGTTAATGACCAACTCTTTTGTTTTCTTATTCATAAATCTATCATTAGCTACAACAGCTAGGCTAATGACGTGAGGCTGTATGTTTTAGCAACTGCTTAAATCACTCATATACTTAAGCAATATCACACGAGAGGGAATGCCGTTGTACTGGATATCAGCATGGCTGTGATGTGTTTATAGAGACAAGGCCCTGTTTCAGAAGCTAGTTAGCTTTGTCGCTCAGTTTAAGGTGTAAATAAAACAAAACAAACCATTCAGAGACAATTCGAAACAACGTAGAAGCGCTTATTATTCAGACAACGTGTTTTTAAGAAAACATGTGCTTTCTTGTCTAAAGTGCTTCCGTGACTGGTTTTGAATGTGGCTTTTAGCAGGCAGCACTGCACACTGCACCGACCTACTTTCAGCCATGCTGTGACCGACATTTAGGTTAATTACCAGATGTTAAGAAATTGAGACACACTGATTGTTTTTGTTCTTTGTTTCTTTTTTGGTCCATCCACGTGCCATCTGGCAACAGGTACTCTCCAACCTGGAGAAACATCCATCGTTTCTATGGAATATACTTAAGAGGTTGGGTTGCTAGCTTGACGTCTGATTGTTATTCACATGATATGGGCAATTTGGGAAAGCCAACTACCCTACCCTGCATGTCTCTGGACTTTGGGAGTACCTGGAGGAAACCCTCCAAGCACGGGGAGAGCATGCAAACTTCACCCACACAGACCTCAAGGTGAGAATCAAACCCCGACTCTGGGGATGTGCCTAACCACTACACCAATGTGCCGCCACACAGAGTGATACTGTACATATAGGTAAATGTCCCAGTGCTGTTACTGTCTATTATCACCACTCATGGGATGCCTTTAGTCCAATCAGATTTCTTGGCCAGAACTACTTGTTGTATATACCTCATTAAATCCCATTTAAGATGTGACCGATGAATTTTGATAGGTCTCTGAAACATTCGCGTAAAATCAAATGTATACAACAGCTGGCCTTAGCAGAATCATTCATGAGAAGCTCCCTGACAGAAAGTTGGATGGCCATCAGAGTCATATGGCAATTCCAGCAAAGTCCAGGCCAAGCAGCTGTTCATGGTGTGGAACAGTCTGTGAAAATGTGAATGGGCCACATTGTGTAAGAGAAATGGTTCAGTTTACTAAGGAAGCACTGGAGCCCAAGGTACATAGCAATATAGCAAAATGGTTCACCGTAAAAGTAATTAACTAGGCTCATCCATTGCAGGGCACGCACATATTCACTCATACACTACGGGCAATTTGGGAATGCCAATTAACCCAACCTACATGTCTTTGGACTGTGGGAGGAAACCGAAGTACCAGGAGGCAAGCCCACCAAGCACGGGGAGATAATGCTAACTCCATGCACACAGAGACGGGAATCGAACCTGAACCACTTCTGAAATGAATGAATTTGAGTTTGCACCACTTCTAAGCCAGGTCTGTGCTGGTTAGCACATCTGCACCAATACACCGTTGTTAATCGGATTGTTTGTTTTATGTGGGTTTTGGTGCAGATTCAGAGCAGCATTACATTTGACCTTAATGTGAAGCAGCACATTACATTACAACAGGCACTGTCATCCAATGTGTTGACATGTCAGCTTCCAAATTTTTTTCCATTTTCTAAAAACCAAGATGGGTGCACACACCTTAGTACATAGTTTACATTTAAAGTTTCATATTACGCAAAGATAAATACAGAGATAAATACAAAGTGCGGTTTTTAAACGATGATTTCATTTATTAAGGGAACAAAAGCTGTCCAAACCTACCTGGCCTTATGTAAAAAAGTAATTGTCAAGGGAACCTAATAACTGGTTGTGCCCTCCTTGGTAGCCTGTTTAAGGTCATGCCACAGCATCGGGATCGGATTTAAGTCCAGACGTTGACTAGGCCACTCCAAAACCTTAAAAGATTTTTTGAGCCATTTAGAGGTGGACTTGCTGATGTGTTTTGGATGCATTGTCCTGCTGCATAATCCAAGCGTGCTTGAGCTTGAGGTCAGGAACTGATGGCCAGACATTCTCCCTCAAGGTTTTCAGGTAGAGCACAGAATTCATGGTTCTATTAATTATAGCAAATAGTCCAGGTCCTGAAGCTAAAGTTCCAAAGCAGCCCCAGACACATCACACTACCACAACCATGTTTCACTGTTGGTATGATGTTTTTTTAATGAAACGCTTTTTAACTCTGAATTTTATACCAGATATACAGTAAGTGGACGCACTCCGTCTAAAAAGTGCAACTTTTGACTCATCAGTCCACAGAATATTTCTGTCGTATATTTTGGCAAATACTTTATTCGGGGATAATCAAGATGGATATGGTCAAATCTGAGATGATCCATTGTGGTCTTTTTGGTTAGCAGTGGCTTTTGCCTTGGAACTCTTTCATGGGTGCCATTTTTGCTTCGTCTCTTTGTATGATTGAATCATGAACATTGACTTTAACTGAGGCAAGTGAGGCCTGCAGTACTTTAGAAACTGTTCTTTGATGAGCTCCTGGGTGAGTTGTTGTTGTGCTCTGGGAGTAGTTTAGGGATACTGGTCATTCCTGGGAAGGTTCTCCACTATTCCAAGGTTTCTCCATTTCTGAATAATGGCTCTCACCGTGGTTTACTGGAATCCCAAAGCTTTAGAATTGGCTTTCCGTTCTAGACTAATACTGTACATGTCTTTTGCTCTGTGTGTCATCTATATTTCAGATCTTTTAGCATGCTCCACTTTGTCAGATAGGTTCTATTTAAGTGACTTTTTGATTCAATAGGTCTGACAGTAACCACGCCTGGGTGTGGCAAGTGCATTTAACCTAGTGGAACTGCAGAAGCTTTATATGAGTATCACCTGAACTTTGGAAAACATTATTGCACAGAATGAAGATTGTGAAATTGAACACTCTGATTACTTATATTGTACTTGCATTCTGGGTGACAAACTTCACATTTGGCGTGTAGAGCAGGAACATTTATAATCTACTATAATGTGCTTACAGTACATGCACCTCAATTTTGTTTCAGGACAGACTGTAAAATATGTTGAACTCTTTAAATTTTGAACACTTAAAATGTCTTTAAGCTACATGTAGATTTATGTAAAGCTGTTTTGTGCCTTTGAGGTATAGGTGTTCACGTCCAGTACTGGAGGGCCAGTGTCCAGTACAGTCCGAACATTTCTTTTCTCCAAAACAGCTGATTCAACTTATTTGTTAATTAGCAGATTTAGTTGATGTGTTCATGTAGGACTGAACTTGAAACCTATTTACTATACAAACAGCTTGTACAAGCAGCACAGATACAGAGATATGGTTGTTCTGAAGTGGTAAAATGCTGGTATGTACGGCAGTAAGTAGAATATCTGGTTTACATGAGTACAGATAAGATATCAGAGGAGAAAGTGTTGGAGAGAGAAAGAGAGAGAGAATCTTGTTTCTAAAGGAAACAAAGTGATAAACAATCCACTTATAGTGCAAGTTTCTGAAAGAAAGAAGAGTTTTCCGGCTGTAGTCATTTTCTACTTCTCCAGAGTGTGTCCGGAGTGGAAACGAAAATCTTCTCTTTCGTTGCTCTGTTTCGTTTTCTCATTATTTCTTTAAATATTCAAACGATATTCTCTCTCTCTCTCTCATTCTCTCTCCTAACTCATACTGTATTAATTACTCATATTAATAGTCTCAGTACTAGTGACAGCGTTTCTGCCATTCTGTGGCAATTCTTTTTCCATATTCAACGCCAAGGTATTCGCTCCAACTGATACTATTAGCAATAACATGAGTGAAAAGTAGAAGCGTGAAAGGAAAAAAAATTCCCAGACACTTTTTACGAACAGAAGAAACGGAGGTGAATGTGTTTGGTAGATCACGGTGGAAAACCCTCGACTCCACAGACGCCGGAAAGTTCCACTCTAAATGCACGCTTGTTAACGGTTATTAATCATAATACTGTTCTTTGTGCAAAAAAAAGAAAAAAGAAAAAAAAAAGGTGTTTTCAGTTCTAATTAGTGCATGAACCTTTATGAACCTCTACCTTTAACTGTAGATGTAGATGAGGCACCGTTCTGACTGCTCATCTTTTTTTCCATCGACTTGGAAAGATACAAAAATATAAGCAACAATTTCCATTTACAACACCTTTGTGTGTATGAAACCTACCACTGTATTAACATGTCTACTGTAGTTTGTCATTCATTTTAATGTTCGAGCCCTACTGCTGCTGCAAAATTCAATAACTGCTTTGCAGCACAATGACTGAAGAACAATAAATGGATTTTTTTAAATGTGGGGATAAAAACACAGAGTTGAGTTACGCAGCCCATTACTGAAGTAGGTGCACTTAAAAACAAAAGCACACACACACATACACACATTATAATCACACACACTACAGTACTGTATATACAAACATGTACAGTAGTTGAACTTTAAGCTGATTGTACAGTATGCGCTGAAATGTTCCTACATTACAAATTTCTTGGATTCTGTGAACACGTTGTACTGTGGAAGAAGGCGCAGACATTGGTTGCTTTCTGGTTTACTTTGTTTGCATGCTAAAGAGAGAGAAGAGGTGTCCAAACCACTGTGGTGATTGAAGAGGTTTTTGTACAAACGTGATTTCTTAACTGAAAGTGGAACAGAGGACACCACTCAGTGTTTCCAAAAGTCATATAAACCCAATGATAAATAGGCAAGAAGCGGCCGAAGCTGCTGTAAAATACCATAAAATCATTTTAGAAGTGATTTCCACTGGGGTGTAGTTTGCATACTGTACCTAAAGTGTTCCACTTTATCAGCAACATGTGTCTCGCTGATTGAAGAGATTATTTTAATCATGTGGACACCGGTCCAGAACTTCAAGATAATGTTCATGATAAGCATTATGGAGAGAGGGTTTTATGGTTTGTGTATTTCAAAACATGAAGAAGAAAAAAAAAAAAACATTTGCTAAGCAGCAATTCAATGTTCTTCTTTAAGAACAAGTTTCAATAATACAACTACAGGCTTACAAATCTTCTGATTTCCCAATTCTAGAGGCACCTTGTTGATGAGAGAAGAGAGGTCAGACAAGAATCGTGACACAGGAAGGCTCAAAATATCACTCCTTGTAACCATGGTGACCTGGAAAGAATCTTAGAACACACAGTATGTCAAACATTCAGGTAGGTCGGCTACGACAGCAGGAGACCGTGTCATAGGAAAGATATCCGAGGCTAAGCTGTTAAGATAAACCAAGTGATTTTTAATTTAAACCTAGTTAATAAAGTGTCTTTCACAAACAACCTATGCACATGATTCAGATAATGACTTAAATAAAACCTGAACAGCATTTATCTCAGCACACTACAGTATAACTGCCCTTTTAGTAGCTTAGGGAATGGTAATATTAATATAATATTAATAAATGAATGTTGCTATTTTAAATATGCAATAAAATGCATGGCTTATACAGTACTTCAAAAAGTTAATTCTGGAAATTACAAGTGCTAAACGAAATAACAATCATGATGTACAATAAACATTATACATCAAATACACTGATCAGCCGTAGAATTAACTCCAAATACTGTAACATTAACACATTAATATTGGTTATCAATTATATACAGTAGCAGTAAACTGGTGACAGAATCATGGGCACCCAAGATCCCACAGAAAAAGCCAATACAGCATAAATTACTTAAAAAACGAGTTCATGCTGGCCAACGATAGAAAGTCACCAGTGAACGGCGAACCCACCACAGCCAACTTCACATGGAGACCAGCAGGCAAAGAGCCCAAGTCAACCAGTCAAATTCCCCAGATCCCAATCCCATCAAGCACCCATGGGATGCACCAAATAAACAAGTCTAATCCCTGGGCGTACTACTCTGCATCCTACAGCACCCGAAGAATCTGCTGCCAATGTATTATATATATATATATATATACATATATATAGTTACAGTTATATATACAGTTACAGGAGGTTTTTAGGAAATCCGGATGGATGCATATTCTGATAGGTGTTCTCTTGATTGATGATGGACTGCAGGAGGTCCTCGGGCCGCAGGATGTTGAAGAGTGGCGTAAACAATCTGCTGTGATCCATCACCACTCCTGTATCCATTCCTCATGTCTGATGTGCATTCCTGATCGTTCCGTGCATCCCAAGAGTCCGACTCCGAGGGTACATCATCTGTAGGGACATCGTAGATGTTGTTTTGCTCTTCTGGAATTTCCCGGGACTTTCCCGATGTAGGGGCACTCGTTGGTTTCAGACAGGGCACTGCATTCTAGAGAGGACAAAAGTAGATGATTTTAACATTGCATAAAAGAATGTGTGAGAAATTATTTCGTGTGCTGGTGAGACTCACTTTGTTTCTGCGACTGTTAGCGTTTCTTGAACCTGAAGAAAATAGATTTAAATAATATCAAATGTATATAATTATATAATGATAATTGTAATTTAGAATTTTAGTTCATAATGCATAATTACAAGACTCACATATATTTATGCACAGGAAAGAGATCAGCATCACGGTCACGACTAGGCCGAGTATTCCTAAGCAGATGAAGACGTACAGAAGCCAGCTGACATCTGACTTTGTCTCTGAAAATCCAGTGCTGTTATTTGCACTGGGGAGGGAACTGGAATCTATGGGAGACAGTAAAACCTCATTATTTTCAGTTTATATTACATTCTAACTAGTCTCAGGCTAAACAATGATACTTTTCAATGTTTTAGAAGCATGGATCGATTCCTTACCTGAAACATTTATGTTAATGTTGTGGCTTTCCAGTGAAAAGTTGGTGGAGAAAATCTTACATCTGTAAACTCCATTATTATGTGTCGATATGTTTCTAAAGCTCAAATATGATATAATATTCTTCAACGCTGTTCTTTCTTGAGTGATTGTTAAATGATTTGTTTCATTGATCGGTATGTATTTGCTTGTTTCATCGATTTTCATCCATGCAACAGCGGGAACCTCGGCACAATACGTCACAGGGCAAGAGATGTTTAACAGGCGTTCTCTGGAGGCTGAGTAAACTGTGTTCTTCCGAACTTTGATTTCAGGGACACACGAAGCAACCAGACCTACAGAGAACACATAGGATTCAAGTCATTTTTTAAAGACCCCAAACACCACCAAATCATTTATACATTTTCATATAAAAATTGGTGCATGTAAAACAAAGCAAACTTGAAATCTTTCTACGATTAATTTTTTTTTGTGGGCAGAGGAAGATAACAAAACAGAAAGCCTGACATTCATATGTTGTGCGGATAGTTGTGATAATCTGAGGTTTTAACTGCAAAAACTGTTGCAAATGCGCTGCTATAACAATCTTGCTCAGTTGACATGTGTCATGTAAATTGTAGAGAATGCAAACCGCATGCAGCTTCACCAAACTTTATGTAATAAACATCATTAGTATTCAGACCTACGTTTCACCCCAGGCCTAGTTAATTATCTTACACATGCATGCCAGCACACAGCCACACACCGGCTATAAATATATCTTCATTCAGAGAACTTGGTCGTGATATGAAGTATTTCAGAATTAATCATGAAGCTCTCCACTTATTTTACGTTAAATAAAAGTTTAGTAACTGAAGCAGTCTCTCATCTGGTTTGGCTTGAAGACATAAAATAGCACCTAGTTTGGATTTGTTTATATATCCATTTTGTTTATATATTATATATTGTTTATATGGATTTGTTCTTCTGTTATGAGAGATATGAGAGAGTGATATCCAACTATACAGCGTCAGCGCACAGCCTGAATAGCCCTCAAATTGTCTGTAGAATATTTTCGCAGCTCAGGACTCCTTAAGAGGTGTTTACACTGGTGTCATAAAAAGAAGATAGCGCTAATTACTCTGGGAAGATACCGTACAAGTGACTCTAGTGTGAGAAATTCAGAAAGTTAGTTCTAAATTTGTCTGAGGTTTTTTTAGGGCTTTAATGGTTTCTGAAGACATCCTGTTGTCCTGTCTGTGCCCACAAGTGTCAACAATACATAGATAATAAAAATAATATTAATTATTATATATATATATATATATATATATATATATATATATATATATATATATATATATATATATACACTTACCACTACAACTAATAATCATTATTATTATTGTTCTTGTTGATATTATTATTATTATTATTATTATTATTATTATTATTATTATTATGTTATTACTTTATTATTATTTTCAAGAATACATTTTATAATGTTTTAAATAAAATTTTTATACTACTACTACTACTACTACTGCTAATTATAATAATAATAGTACTACTACCACTACTACTAATAATCATTATTACTATTGTTGTTGTTATTATTATTATTATTATTATTATTATGTTATTATTTTCAATAATACATTTTATAATGTTTTAAATAAAAATTTTATACTACTACTACTACTAATTATAATAATAATAATAATGATAATAGTAATTATTATTATTATTATTATTATTATTGTTGTTGTTGTTGTTGTTGTTGCTGTTGTCATTGATAATAATAATAATAATAATAATAATAATAATTACTATTATCATTATCATTATTATTATTATTATTATTAATGTCATCATTTTTTTTATTATATTAAAATAAATATTTAATATAATATATTTCTCCATAGGTTTGCTGCTTGTCTTGAAACCCGTTTTTTTTTTTTTCCCCACTATAATACTGTGAAGGTACCTCATCTTCTTCACATGGGATTTTATGAAATTTCTGGCGAAGGATGGTGTATAAGTTATTGGTGCTTATATGAAAACCTCTCGAGCAGTACAGTGATGAAACTCTTAGCTACAGTAAAACACTGAAATGGTGCAAACGTTTTATAGAAAGCCATATATGTTCATAAATGATGATTCCAGGGAACATTCTCGTTCCGGTGAACATTCAGCAAGTGGAACGCCTAATCCTTGAAAATCGCAGAATACTTGTCGCCAACTTACGGAAGAGACACATCTGTCTGTACGAACTGTACACAAAATCATTCAGGAACAACACTTTGTAACAGGAACTCGGCTTGCCACATCCCTCGTACGGCCCTGACCTCACTCCAAGCCATTTCCACATGTTTGGACCATTAAAGCAGTTCCTGGGAGGCTAGGGTTTCACAACACGATATGCTGGGATACGTAAGTACATTAGTGTATCAGGGGATTATATAAAGAAATCCAGCGATTTTTACACTTAACTTATTCTGTTATTTTTTAAAGTCCCAGTTTGACTTGAACGCTACTTGTATTCATTCCGTAAAACAACTTGTGGACCTTTATGCAAGAAAAGAACATTTCATACGTTTTAGATAGTATTTTGCTTTTGAGGAAAACTACTAAACCACCATGTGTCACGATTCAAGAGGATAAAGCGTACAGGTAAAAGTAACGAAGAAATTTGTAAACAAAAACATAAAGGACAAACCAAAACAGAACAAACTGTAGGCAAAATCTTGAAAGATCTCGGAGTTATTTTAACCAAGTCAACAACTTTACAAAGCGAAATCATGAGCAATATGTTAAAACTGAATAAACTGATGACGATGATGTCTTGAAGACAAGAGCAGCTAAACATAAAGAAAACGACTTACCTTGTGTATGTACAGTTACCACGAGAATGAAAACCAGAAGCGTACTTTTTACTAAAAAGATAAAAATTGGAATCGGTCTAGCCATGGCGAATTAAGGAAAAAATATAATAATCTTTAAAAAAAAAAAAAAAGGAAAAAAAGTCTTTCTTGTCAAGACCGGTTCATTTTCATTGCTCTAGTGTGGAGTCAGAATCACTGAGTGAACCTCAACGACAGCCTACACATTCTCCTGTTTTCACTCTCTGTGCCTCACACTTTGTCTCTCACAAACACACACACGCACGGTTTCCATTTCCTTCATCTTGAATACAGTCACCTTCATTTCCATCTGACATCCTCCACATACATACTCAACTGTTGTGTTGCTGAAATCTTAATCTCTCTGATTTCATTTGACAAGTTTGACAAACTTCGTTTTTCAAGTCAGACTTGTCACTCCTCAGTGGAATAAAGATGAGATATAATCGACTGTGATGCTGAGATACGTGGTGTGCATAAATGTGTAAGACACACTGTGCTGACCCAAATGTATGTTTCTTAATCAAACAAGGACACACACAGCATCGAAGATAACAAACCACACTTTCTACAGAAGCGATGCTGCTCTGTCAGATTTCCATCACCACATCACACCAGAGGCATGATGTAGAGCTTCAAATGTTCATGAAACATTTCTATAAATGGTCATTTATACTGTAATCAGGAGAAGTGGAAGTTGTTCTGGGGTTAACCAAAGTATTGTAATTTACAGTATGTGGTGTGGATGCTGCACCTTCACTCACACAAAGTGTTTTTGTAGGACAAACCAAACCAAAAATTCATGAATGCTGACTTTTTTTAATGTACTGCGCTATAAAAAGTATTTGCCCCTTCCTGTTTGTTTGTTTGTTTGTTTGTTTGTTTTATCACATTTGAGTGATTGAGATCATCAAACAGGGCGGCATGGTGGTGTAGTGGTTAGCACTGTCCCCTTGCACCTCCATGGTCTGGGTTCGATTCCCGTCTCTATGTGCATAGAGTTTGCATGTTTTCCCTGTCCTTGGTGGGTTTCCTTCCACAGTCCAACGACATGTAGGTTAGGCTAATTGGCGTTCCCAAATTGGCCATGGTGTGTGAATGAGTGTGTGTGTGTGTGTGTGTGTGTGTGTGCCTTGCGATGGATTGGCACCCTGTCCAGGGTGTACCCCGCCTTGTGCCCTAAGTCTCCTGAGATAGGCTACAGGCCCCCCGTGACCCTGAATACAGGTTTAAGTGGTATAGATTATGAATAGTGAGTGAGATCATCAAACAAATTGTGTTATTGTATAAAGATAACCCAAGTAAATGCAGTTTTTAAATGATGATTTCATTTATTAGGGAGAAAATGTTGTCGAAAGATGCCTGGTAATATATGAAAGTAATTGTCCCCTAAACGTAATAACTGGTTCTACCCTCCTTCGCGGCAACAAATGCAATCAAGCATCTGTAATGATTCTAATGAGTCTTTCACATCACTGTGGAAGAATTTTGGCCCATTCTTCTTTGCAGAATTTAGCCAAATCAGAGGTTTTTCGGATTTAAGTCAGAACTCTGACTAGGCCACTCCAAAACCCTTTTTTTTTTTCCAGAAGTGGGGCAAGTGGACAATTCCTGGTGTGCCATTTTTGCCCAGTCTCTTTCTTATTGTTGAATCATGAACACTGACACAAGGGAGGCCTGCAGTTCTTTACATGATGTTCTGGGATCCTTTATGAGCTCCTGGATGAGTCGTCCTTGTGCTCTTGGAGTAATTTTGGTAGGCCGACCGCTAATGGGAAAGTTCATCACTGTTCCAGGTTTTCTCCAATTGTGGATAATGGCTCTCACTGTGGTTCACTGGAGACCCAAAGCCTTAGAAGTGGCTTTGTGACCATTTCCAGACTAATACATGTCAATTACTTGATATTGCTGTTGTTTTTTATCTGTACTTGAATTTCTTTAGTGCAATCATGTTGTGTTTGGAGATCCTTTAGTGCGTCACTTTGTCACACAGGTTTTCTTTACCGTCAGTGATTTTTTTGATTCAGCAGGTCTGGTAGTAATCAGTGTGGTAAGTGAAATTTAACTCAGGTTTCCACAAAATATGGTTAATCACTTTTTTACATAGGATAAGGTATAGTAGGTTTGCACAGCTATTCCACTTAATGAATGGAATCAACATCTAAAAATTGCATTTTGTATTTATTCAGGATATATTTCAGTAATATTAAAATTTCTTTGATGATCTTGGTCATTTTTCATAGCATCGTTTATAGATGAATAAAAATTCATCTATAAACGATGCTATGAAAAATTAAGCATGTTCATGTCATGTTTTGTCTGAACTTAAGCCACACCCACAAAATAGCACAAAAGGCAAAAAGGAAAACTAAACAGTGAAAGAGCGTCTCCTCTAACAATGCAACGAGTGAAATCTTCCATTAAGGCAGATTAGTTATTACAGCACATCACCACAGATATAATCTTGATTTTATTATATGACACCATTTCCTTGCGCTCATGTAGTCTTATTTGTCCTTGTTAAGTTTTTTTTTTTAACAAATGCAGTTTTTAAAGTATTTGCTTTGTCAATAATACGAAACAACCAGCTCAAACTTCTATAATTTGTATATAAATAGATACTTCTACAATCTGTAAATTTCACTAAGGCCAATTAACTGATCAATTTAGATTGAGTTTCTTAAAAGCATAGGAACTATTTTAGAATATCCAGCCAACGTTTTGCAAAATAATAATATTTATTTCAAAAGAATTCATGATAATAGTTCAAAATTCTAAATAAATTCTCATGTAACCGCTTCTGCTGAAAAGTGACAAACTTTCAGCAGAAGTTCATTAGTTTATTAGTTACTTACTGGAACAGTAAGGCAGATTATTTTGTTTTGGCTGTAACCTACAAACAGCTGGATTTGAGCTAAGATGAACATGTGTAAATAAAGTGCAGAGAACACCGTGTCTGTTAAAACCCAGCTAAAGTCTTTTTTTTTTTTTCATTTCTACATAAATCATATGTAGAATTGTTTAGGTAGAAAACACTGAATCACAACAACTGACTTTGGCTGGGTTTTCACAGACTGGGTGACATAGAAGATTATGAGCAGTCTAACGCAGGCTTGGAACAGGAAAAAGGAGTTTGATTGCAAACGGGCTTTGAACTACAGTACATGCCTTGATGTTACAGGTTCAACACTGTGTGTGATCTGTTGTTGGGGGATGTGAGGTGCTTGTGTGCACTAATGTGGGATCAAAACAAAGAAAATCTTCAGCAACACCTCCAGGAATAACAACTAAAGGAGAACAAAACCAAACCCTAAATCTTCAGTGACATACAGGAAACAATGACATTTAAAGAATGCTTTTCTTAACTATACATTTAACTTTGACTTTCTTTTGCAGTCTCTCACTTTTCTTTTCCCATACTGGAGTGGCACAGAAACAATGTCCGCAGGCCAAGTGAGGCATTTGGGAAGCTTTGTAGGAAACATGCAGCACATTTCACCAGATTGCCTAATATTGCTGTCAGATTGGTCTGATCCATGGCGTTACAATATTGGACATTAGATCAGTTTATTTTTCTAATATTTCCTTCTAGATATGTTAAACAACTTACAATATCCATCCATCCATCCATCCATCCGTCCATCCATCCGTCCATCCATCCAGGAACCTCATTGTCGAACTAAGGACCATGGAGGCACATGGTGACCATTGTATTTTTCCCATTTTATGACTGTTCCGGGATATCCGGACACTGTGTGCAATTTGGGAATGGCAGTTAGCCTAATCTGCATGTCTTTGGACTGTGGGAGGAAACCAAAGTACCCCGAGGGAACCCACCAAGCACGGGGAGAACTTGCAAACTCCATGCACACATCCACTGTGCCGCCAACTTTCAATATGGAGCCTTTTTAATTGAATCCACCCATTTTTCAAGTGATCACTCTTCTTATTTCCCAGGTGTGCTTTGAAAGACAGTTTAAACAGTTCATAGTTTTTGGATGTTTACTCCAGGTTTAGTCCCTGGACTTCACCTGTGATGGCTGCATTTGTTATTGGAAAAGATAAAACAACTTCTAAACCAGTGGGCTGTCTATGGTAGAAAAGCAAAGCATTTTTAAGCTAAAAAAAGAAGGGAAAACTGACCCGTGAATTCAGCATAGCCAGTACAACAATTAGTAATGTTCTGAAAAAAACAAACAAAGGAGAAACCACTTCCGTGCTAACAACCAGCCATAGAGCAGATCAGTTTATGAAAAAAGCGGCAGTTGATCACAACTTTTTGCGAGAGCGGTGAAGCAAAACCACAAAACAACAATCAGTAACATCACCAACAGCACTTACGCTCTGTGAGGGTCTCACTATCCACTTTCGAAAAAAGACTTTGAGAGTGGAAATATAAAGGCCAAACCACAACATACAAGCCGCTCATCAGCAGGAAGAATCAGAAGGCCGGAGTAGAATTCAAAAGAAATACAGAGTTGAACCACTTAAGTTCTGGAACCAAGATGAATCTTTATCAAAAGTAGATCTGATCACATCTAACCCAAATCAACCACACACACAATCAAGTAAGGCACAGTGGAGGTAGAGTCACTGATGATTGCTTCTATTCTAATATTTATTGTTGATGTAACTCATGATGTTAACAGACTAACAGTCGATGCATCCAAACCATTTTCGGAGAAACTTGCAAGACAATGAGTTAAAACACACTGGCAACTTTATTTGTTGGGAAAGAACTGGAATGTTTTAGACTGGCTGGATTATTAGCCGGACCTTGACCCAATTGAGCCATGAAACATGAAGATCAGACAGCAACAGCTGAATGAAGCTGGGGTACGGTACAAGCTTGGAAAAGGATACCATTAGAACAATGCAACAGTTTGGTGATATCAGTGGGTTTCCAGGTTTATGCAGTTATTGCAAGCAAGTTTTATATGAATATTACATTATTCATTCATTTTCTTTAACGCTTATCCTGTATACAGGGTTGCATGAGGCCTGGAGAGTATCCCAGGAGACTTTGTGCACAAGGTGGAGTAAACCCTGGACAGGGGCCAATGCAAGTCACACATACTGGTCAAGGACACACATATTGTCCGCACTCATTTACATACTGTTGGACTGTAGGAGGAAACCCATCAAGCATGGGGAGAACATGCACACATTACGCCCACAGACCCGAGGTGTGAATCGAATCCTGGAGGTGTGAGGCCAAAGTGCTAACCACTCCACAACTGTGCCGCCATATTACATTATATTTACTTTAATTGACTTTATGACTATGTCAGGGTTACCCCCTGGAGGGTGCCTTTTTTGTAGGTTTTGTTTAGTGCAACTTCATTTCCCAGGATGCACCTCGGTCAGGTGATGGGAGCACTCACCTTAACCAAGGTGGCACATTAGTTTGATTATAAATAGCCTGTTTAATTTTTGCTTTGTGTCTTGCACCGCTCTCAGAAGATGTTCATTCAAATGTTTAATTGTGTAGAAAAAAAAAAAAAAACAAGCACATACATGCCACAAAACTATTTTCATTCAACAATAGAATCTTGTGGCTGTATAAAACAGAAAAGATCAAACAGAGGGGAAAAAAATATGGAATCACACAAATCTGAGGAAAATTATATGGAATCACCATGCAATTTGCATTTCTAAAACAAACAGCCGTATCTGATTACAACTGCTAATTAGTCTGCAGTTAAAAAAGAGTGCTTGCACACATCAGTGATGTGTTGAACCAAGATGAGTGACATAACTCATGGCTCCAACACGAGAGATGTCAGTTGAAACAAAGGAGAAGGTAAATATTAGTTGTTCCCAGTCAGCTGTGTCTAAAATCTGGACCAACTACAAATCAAATGGAAAGGTTGTAAAAGGGAAGCGTACTGGTAGACCAAGAAAGACACCAAAGCGCCAGGACAGAAAACTTAAAGCAATATACCTTGAAAACAGGAAATGCACAAAAAATACATACAGAAAAGCCAAACGAAAACCATCATTAACATCTAAACAGAAAAAAAAACAAGGTTGCAGTGGCCTAAAGAAAGACAATCTTGGACTGCGGATGACTGGATGAGAGTCATATACAGTGATGAATCACGAATCTGCATTGGACAGGGTGATGATGCTGGAACTTTAGTTTGGTGCCGTTCCAATGAAATTTATAAAGACAACTGCCTGAAGAAAACATGCAAATTTCCACAATCATTAATGATATGGGGTTGTATGTCAGGTAAAGGTATGGGAGACATGACGGTCATTACATCTTCTATAAATGCTTAAAAGTTTGTGTTGAGATTTTGGACACTTTTCTCATTCCATCAATTAAAAGGATGTTTGGTGATGGTAGCATCATTTTTCAGGATGATAATGCATCATGCCATAGGGCAAAATCTGTGAAAACATTCCTACAGGAAAGACATATAATGTCAATGGCATGGCCTGCAAATAGTCCGGACCTCAATCCAATTGAAAATCTGTGGTGGAAATAAAAATTTAAAAAATGGTCCACGACAAGACTCCAACCTGCAAAGCTGATCTGGCAACTGCAATAAGACAAAGCTGGAGACAGATTGATGAAGTTTACTGTTTGTCATTAAATAAATCCATGCCTCAGAGAATTCAAGCTGTTATAAAAGCCAGATGTGGTGCAACAAAGTAATAGTTGTGTTTTTATTTGGTGGTTCTATATAATTTTCCTCAGATTTGTGATTCTATATTTTTTTTCCCTCTGTTTGATCTGTAACAGTTGTCATTGACTATAGTTATCTTTGTTTGTTTGTTTGTTTGTTTGTTTTTAAGTGTTTAATATAGCCAGAAGTTTGAATTGTTGAGTGAAAGTAGTTTTGTGGCATGTATGTGCTTGTTTTTTTGTTGTTGTTGTTTTTTTTCTACACAATTAAACATTTGAATGAACATCTGAAGAGGTGATTCCATACTTTTGCCAGGGGTTGTAGTACTTGTGAAATGCTGGTAAGCTTATGTTTAGTTTAGTTTCATGCCAGTTTAGTTCAGCTCCTAGTTTTGGTTAGTTTGTATAAACCCCTGTTTGGTTTGGTTCTCATGTTGGTCCTCTTCAGATGTTCAAGTATGGAATCACCTCTTCAGATGTTCATTCAAATGTTTACCATGAGAACCAAACAGTACGCTTGTTTATGTTTTATTTCATTATTATTACAACATCTTCAAAACTCTTTACTTCTGCGCCTATCCCTCGTCTACACCACCTTCACAAGTTGTGACAGAATATAAAATAATATATGTCTAAACTTAACATGTCACCAAAGGAGTCACATTATAAGTTGATAAATAATATAGACGTAAAAATCCCCAAACTAAAATTCTGATCTATTGTCTCATATTTTTCATCTCATATCAATAATTTCAAACCTTAATCATTACAGTGTACAGCAAAAAAAAAAAAAAAAAAAAAACGGCCCTGCTTTTGCAGTACTCCTGGAAAGGATCTTCTTTGAATCAGTAGTCCTGAAAGTAAAACCTTGTGTTTTGCCTTGAATCATGACTGTGAAAAGACGTTAAAGAGAAAAAAACGGATGATAAACATGTATCTATTACAGCCATACAATACTACATTAGTCTGCATTATGTAATATGGCAAAAAGCAAGCAGAACAAATAAGCTAAGATAAAAACAACACATGCTGTCTACTTTCTCTTGCCCTGTCTCTGTTCTGACAGATTGAAGAAACGCGCTACAGTAGACGAAGCTGCCAACAAGCTGTCATGGTTAATGGGTTTAAGTGTGGGGTGAAAATGGCAGCATGAAATATTGTGTGTAATTGCAACTAATCTAATAAATCTGGATACTTTAGACACTTCATTCACCTACATTTACCTACTTACTGTACTCTCCCGAGACTATACAAATCTGCCAACACACCCTACAAAAACAGAATGATGAATAAGATTTACTCATTTGGGAAACCTAACCTCAGACCTGTGACTGAATGATTTTATCCTACAGTATTTTACAAAAGATAAATCATTCAGCGGCTGATTTCATGAGAACTTATTATGCTTGTGCTGCTGTAACAATACATTTAACTAATCTTACTGTATGTGACTATTTTTAAACCCATGCTAATCTACTGCATTGTAAACTCGAATAATTCGGCAAAACTCAAAAAATTTGAGGTAATCAAACTTTTTAAGTAGTGATCCTTCCAATTTTAAGTAAACAGAACTATCAGTTTTTGAGTTTGTTATACTCATTCATGTTGATCGTTCTTCACTTGCATTACTGATTAGCCTAACTCATACTATTTAATAGCAATTATCATTTTTTTGGGGTTGTTGTTGCAAATCAAACAAATTGTTGTTGGTCTTTCGGCTGCTCTCGGCAATGGGTCGCCACAGCAGGCGATCCGGTCCGCACACAAGCTTGGCACAGGTTTCACACCAGATGCAACCCTCCCATTTTATCTGGGCGTGGGACAGACACTTCATCCAGTTGTTGGGAATCGAACCCGGGCCTTTCACATGGCAGGTGAAACACCTCCCACTGAGCCACCAGTGCCCTATTGCCCTGATGACGTCAGACACAAAACCACTCGGCTTTAGGATTTTAGGTTAGTGGAACTTTAAGGTGACAGTTACAGTTACTTAAAATATCAAATTTGTTCAGCTAACTTGAAAAGTGTCATTTCTACAAACTCATACTGTAAATACCAAGAAGTTCTCAATACTCATCAAGGTCTATTAATTATAATAACTAATTGTAATTATATAAGTTCACAGTACTCCCAATGCACAATTACTTTGAGCATTAGGGATTGCAGTGTAGGATTGCTACTGTAGTAAATCACTGTTTACTAGCTGGAAAATTTGTCAATGCTTAGTGCTCAAATAATGTAGACTTTCGGGTTAAACTTATTGGGTTAAGCTCCTTAGCTTGGCCAATGAAGCCTTAACATAGAGACGATATTATAAGGGGTGGTCAAGTCACTTATCAGAGTAAAAAACTACCTTTATATAATCCCCTGCTACACTAATGCATTTATTCCAGTATTTCACTAGTGCTTGGACACCATCAAGGTAGACAGTTTTCTCAGTACACCGGAGCCATGATCCGGGCTGCCTGCTTTTAACGTCTGAAAACCCTGGCCTCCCAGGATCTCCTTTAACCCTCCTGTTACCTTCAAATTTACTAACATCTTTTATCCTTGGGGTCAATTTGACCCAGGTTTTTAAATCTCCTGAAAATGATTATAGTTAAAATAGTTACCCAAGTTTATGTGTCAGGTACTTCATGTCACGTTTATAGTTACTTTAGGTGACTATGGAGAAACATTCAGATCACCATAAAATTCCACTGATTTCGCTCACTGATATCTTTTTGGTGTGTTTTGGCTTTATATTATTTCTAAAATACATATTTTTATCATGTACTACATTTGGAATAAAAAAATAAATAAAATAAAATAAATAAATAAATAGTAACACATTAGGTCCCTAATAGGCTCGCGCTAACATCAGGTTGCATCAGGTAACATCACGGTGCGTAAGTGAGCAGTTCGAAGATGACATCACATGGTTTGGAGAAAATGTGTGATAGTCTTCTCCCCTCCAAAAGGTTGTAGAAGAACACGGTCAAATCTTTCCAGCTCTCGCTTCTCCTCTAAATTTGTCATCCCAAGTATATCCTTTTTGATTAATGGTGTTAAGAGCTCAAATTATATGTTTTTGTTAATGTTTTATGTTTGCTGACAGGACATCTGGTGGGGCTGGAACTATTTTGAAGACATTAACAGCACTAAATCTACCCTTTTGTGGGGAGACGTGGAAAGACGGACCATAATAAATTTTCATTTTGGAAGGTAACGTGTTTGCAGGTAACTGAAAGACAAAGGGAGGGCCAACACTGAAGGTCTCATTCCCATCAGAGGAGGATGCCTCATAATCAGGGTCCTCCTCAACATCATCTTCGACATCCTCATTGACCAAAAAAAAAAAAAATGTTGAGAAAGAACAAAAAGAGAGAACACACAGAGCACCAAGAGAAATGATTTAGAAGGCTGTTGGGGCTGCTTTTTATGTTTGCTCCATCCCTAGTGTGTGAATTATCAATATCTTTGAGGGAACGAACAGTTCCTAGAGCCTTCTTGTAAGTTTTCCACCCATTTTCAAGGATCAGATGTTCCACCCGCTTGAATGTTCATGGGAACGACTGCAGTGGGCTCCGAGCTACCTCAACTGGAAAAGACATCCATGGACTTATGGCCTTTTTTAAAACGTTTGTACAATTCAAATGTGACTCAGCACCTGACTGTGTCTCAAGTCTTCTATAAATGTCAGTTCTAGACTGGTTTAGATATCATATGTATGAATACGATATTCATACCAGCCAAGTATCAAAGTCTAAATTTACCAGTCTGTAATAAATTACACACTGTGACAAGAAAGAGGTAGTTATAATTAGTCAAGCAGCCTAAATAGAAGTTAACCCACCTGCTTCCCTAGTCTATGTCTGCCCTCTTGTGGGCGCAATAAATGGCACAAGCATTTTTTATTCAAATCTTTTATGAAAATTGTAACTTCAGCACTAACAATGAGTTAATCCTAAATTATTAGGCAAACATACAGTGTCATATTGTGATATGACCAGTTAGTTGATGCACAATTGCCATAATGTAGGTGGTGAATTATTTTTAGCACTGCAGTGTCATATTGTGTGAGGTGCTGGGACCAGTGGCATAAGAAACCCTATCCTGAGACCTAGGATAAAAAATCCTGAGCATTTCTAGTATGTGACAATGTTGTTGTTGATCTTTCGGTCAGCCCGGCAAGGGCCCGCCAAGCTTGGGACAGGTACCAAACATCTACTGTTCCACTGATACACCAGTGCCCTGCCACTTCCTGCATGTGACGATAATATTTCCTATTCTTTGCACGTCTGAAGTATTGGGTATATTGTCTAGACAGAGGCCGTTTCTTACAAAAATTCTCAAAAAAAAAAAAAATCAATCAAAATGTTTATGGTCTGCTGAGACCAAGGTACAGTAAAATGTTTTATGCATACATTTAAACATACAGTACATTTTTGAAGTATGGTGGCAGGATCATGTTATGAAGCTGCTTCTCTTCGGATGTGACAATGTGATGTGATGCCTAATCAAGATTTGGAATTGTGTATATTAAAATAGCGGACATTGCTGAAATATTACCACGCACTTCCCCATGTGATTGACGTCACTGTGTCAGAGAGCCGGCAGGGGGCGCGATGGATCCACGCGCAGATTGTGAGTGCTTGTGTATGACTGAGCCGGAAGAGTGGTGACAGTAAAGACAAGACTTGAGTTTAGCTCCGCGCTGCGGTGTGAGCAGGAGAAGTATGGCTGGAATGCGGAAGTGCACAGAGCCGGCGCGAGCGAGGCGCGATCCGATGTATATGCCGGTGTGTGAAACCTGATCCTCGCGGTGAAGCGGGAGCGTGCAGAGCCGACGCGGGAAGAGAGAGCTGCGTGAGCCGGTTGGAGTAGGCAGCGCGAGCTCGGCGCGGAGCGAGGATAAATCGTGGTCGTAAACAGGCGAGGGTCGAAGCCGGGGAGGAGAGAGAAAGTCCGTGATCCAAGCTCGTGGTCGATAACAGGTAATTCAAAAACTAGAATCCAAAGGGCGAGAGACAAAGACGTGGTCGGAGAAACAAAACGAGGTCGATAACTAGGCAGACTATGACGAGAAGAAATGCTGGTATATTGGGCTGGTGAGGCACACAATAAACTGGCGACCTGGTGGTGGCAGAGCGTGGTTTAAATAGGCATGACAGGTGATCACTGATGGCGTACAGGTGTGTGGAGAGCAGAGAGTGAGGCGGTGGGGTGTAAGAAGTGGTTGAGAGTGTGGAATGGGAGTTCTCAGGTGATCATGACGGTGCTGTGGCTTGACGTGTCGTGACAGTACCCTCCCCTCTATGGACGCCTCCAGGCATTCTCGCGGGTGCTTCGGGGTGAAGTCTGTGGAAGTCAGTTATTAGAGAACGGTCTAGGATGAATTTGGCGGGTACCCAGCTTCTCTCTTCTGGACCATAGCCCTCCCAGTCTACTAGGTACTGGAGGCCACGCCCGCAGTGGCGAGACTTGAGGAGCCTATGAACAGTGAAGGCTTCGCCCCCATCTATGAGTCGAGGGGGTAGGGAAGGCTGGGGGGGGTGTAGACAGTGGGCAAGGAACCAGGCGGCGAATCTGAGAGACATGGAAGGTGGGGTTAATCCGACGCATGGAGAGGGGTAGAGAGAGTCGTACAGAGCATGGATTAATAACGCGGTTGATTGTGAAGGGGCGAATGAACCTTGGAGAGAGCTTCCTTGAAGTGGTCTTGAGGGGAAGGTCACGTGTGGATAGCATGACCCTTTGGCCGATGCGATAACGGGGGGCTGACGACCGGTGGCGGTTAGCCTGGCGCTGGAAGGTGCTTAATGTGCGTAAGAGCTGCTTGCTGGCCCGTTGCCATGTCCTTCTGCAATGGCGGATGAAGGTTAGGGCTGAGGGAACAGCTACCTCCTCTTCCTGGGTGGAAAAAAGGGGTGGTTGATAACCCAGACAGCAGTGGAAGGGAGACATGCCTGTAGAGGAAGTAGGAAGCGAGTTGTGGGCATACTCAACCCAGGGGAGGAAGCAGCTCCAGGAGGATGGGTCCTGAGAGGTCATGCACCGTAGGGATTTCTCAAGTTCCTGCTTCATCCGTTCCGTTTGGCCATTGGTCTGAGAATGAAACCCAGATGAGAGACTGGGACTGGCGCCAATGAGAGTGCAAAAGGCCTTCCAGAACTGGGCAGAAAACTGGGGGCCTCTGTCCGAAACAATGTCGTTGGGGAGTCCATGAATTCGGAAGACATGGTTAATCAGGAGTTCAGCCGTTTCTTTAGCAGATGGAAGCTTGGGTAGTGGAATGAAATGAGCAGCTTTAGAAAAGCGATCCACAATGGTCAAGATGCAGGTGTGATTGTGTGATGGTGGTAGTCCAGTGACAAAGTCGATGGAAATGTGGGACCAGGGGCGGTGAGGGATGGGGAGAGGTCTCAGTAGACCCTCAGGAGGTCGATTTGAGTTCTTATTCCTGGAACAGACATCGCAGGAAGCTACAAAATCCTTGACGTCGTCCTTGATGGTGGGCCACCAGAAACGTTGGTTAAGGAGGAAGAGAGTGTGTGTCACCCCAGGGTGGCAGGCCAATCTGGAACTGTGGGCCCAGTCCAACACCTGGGGGCGAACAGAGGCGGGAACGAAGAGCTTGTTGGGGGGAACGACACTTGGGCCTGGTTCTCGTTCGAGAGTCCGTTGGACAAGGTGCTCCACATCGAGACGGGTCGTTGCCACGAGGCAATAAGGGGGGAGAATCGTCTCAGGCATGGATATGTCCTGGGGCGTGGAGAACTGTCGAGAGAGGGCATCAGGCTTGACATTTTTAGACCCAGGGCGGTATGATAATGTAAACTGAAACCGAGAGAAGAACAGTGACCATCGTGCCTGACGTGAATTAAGCCTCTTCGCTGTCTTCAGGTACTCCAAGTTCCGGTGGTCAGTCCAAACAAGGAAGGGGTGTTTTGACCGCCAGGAGTTCACGATCCCCTATGCCATAGTTCCGTTCCGTTCCGTTCCGTTCCATGCCATAGTTTAGTTCCGTACAGGTTATTTCCCTACCTCCTCACCGCCCCTATGACTGCGCAATTGACCTCCTTCCTGGCACCTCTCCACCCAAGGGGCGACTCTACTCCCTCTCTCAACCTGAGAGAGAGGCCATGGAACAGTACATCAATGAGTCACTTGCAGCAGGGATTATCCGTACATCATCATCACCAGCGGGAGAAGGATTCTTTTTCGTTGAAAAAAAAGATAAGTCCCTCAGACCTTGCATTGATTATAGAGGATTAAATGAGATCACGATAAAGAACCGCTACCCTCTACCGCTAATGTCATCGGCCTTCGAACTCCTCCAGGATGCCCATGTCTTCACCAAGCTAGACTTAAGGAACGCCTATCATCTGGTCAGGATACGGGAAGGTGATGAGTGGAAGACTGCCTTTAACACCCCCACCGGCCATTACGAATATGAGGTGAGTGTTGTGAGTGGGGCCGCCACCGTGCTATAGTTTCGAATGAAGCGGCGGTAAAAGTTAGCGAACCCCAGGAACCGTTGGAGTTCACGCCTTGAAGATGGTGTCGGCCAGTCGGTGACTGCCTTGACCTTGGTGGGGTCCATCTGGATGCCTGCAGGGGAAATGGAGTAACCCAAGAAAGAGGTGGAGGTGCAATGGAACTCGCACTTTTCTGCTTTGACGTAAAGTTTATTTTCTAATAGCCGTTGCAAGACCTGACGTACATGACATTTGTGTTCCTTTGCAGAGCGTGAGAATATTAGGATGTCATCCAGATATGCAAAAACAAAGACGTTGAGAAAATCCCTGAGGACGTCATTAATGAGGGCCTGAAACACAGCCGGCGCATTGGTCAAGCCAAATGGAACTACGAGATATTCGTAATGGCCAAATTGTGATGACTGAGTCAGAGCAACTCCAAAACTGCAGGGTTTCTGTGATGGTTTGAAGTGTGTTGGTTATCTGTGTGATTTCCTGCTGATGTGTGCCTAGGAGGGCTCCTTGGCTCTCTAATGCCCCCCTCAGGCGAGCTGCCTCTGCTGGATCCATTCCTTTTGGCCAGTTTATTCTGTCAGAGAGCCGGCAGGGGGCGCGATGGATCCACGCGCAGAGTGTGAGTGCTTGTGTATGACTGAGCTGGAAGAGTGGTGACAGTAAAGACAAGACTTGAGTTTAGCTCCGCGCTGCGGTGTGAGCAGGAGAAGTATGGCTGGAATGCGGAAGTGCACAGAGCCGGCGCGAGCGAGGCGCGATCCGATGTATATGCCGGTGTGTGAAACCTGATCCTCGCGGTGAAGCGGGAGCGTGCAGAGCCGACGCGGGAAGAGAGAGTTGCGTGAGCCGGTTGGAGTAGGCAGCGCGAGCTCGGCGTGGAGCTAGGATAAATCGTGGTCGTAAACAGGCGAGGGTCGAAGCCGGGGAGGAGAGAGAAAGTCCATGATCCAAGCTCGTGGTCGATAACAGGTAATCCAAAAACTAGAATCCAAAGGGCGAGAGACAAAGACGTGGTCGGAGAAACAAAACGAGGTCGATAACTAGGCAGACTATGACGAGACGAAATGCTGGTATATTGGGCTGGTGAGGCACACAATAAACTGGCGACCTGGTGGTGGCAGAGCGTGGTTTAAATAGGCATGACAGGTGATCACTGATGGCGTACAGGTGTGTGGAGAGCAGAGAGTGAGGCGGTGGGGTGTAAGAAGTGGTTGAGAGTGTGGAATGGGAGTTCTCAGGTGATCATGACGGTGCTGTGGCTTGACGTGTCGTGACACACTGAGGAACTGATACTAAGTTAATGCTAGTTAGCCAAGTCATCAGCATAAAGGCTAGGATTGCAAGTTGTGTAGTTAAAGAAAGCAATGCGTCTGATACTTGTTTAGTTATAAAGGTTGCCCCTGTCCATTTGGATTTTATCTCATCAGATTAACTGTTGTATAATTTATCACAATTTTCTTAAGTCATCTTAGATTCCTGCATGCATGTTATAATCTTGGATATGGTTCCAATATCACAGTGTACTCACAGTAGACACATTTTCATCTTCATGCCAAATTGTTTTGTTTAAAACAAGTCGTATCATGTCAGGTTATGAAACAGCTTGGCACATAAACTGAGAAGGTTTTCTATGATTGCCTGGGGCAGGGAGCCACAGTAACAAAAACTTAAGGGGACAGGACGAGACACAAGGGAAAAGGAAAGCTCCGGTAACACACAACACAGCTCCCCTGAGTCTAAAGTTAACAAGAGTCAACAAATTAAATCACTGTCTAAATATCCTGCATGGAGTCGGGTGCACGATCTATTACAGCACTAACTTGGCAGATATAACGTTGTATACACATCAATACAAAAATGGCTCCTTGAACCAAATTACTGTACTAGCTTTATCCCATTATCACTAAAAACACTATTTTATTTATACTGTACATTTGAGGAAAACCTGAAAGAGAACAGTATAATAATGGTAAATAACTATACCATAAACTAAAAAATAAGTCACAGAAAGGCAAAAAAAAAAAAGTATAGAACTTTGGAAATAACTTTATTGTCATTGCACAATAAAATTGTAATGTAATTATTCTTCTTCAACCCTTGCTGGTACATTTGTAAAAAGAACATTTTTTTTTTTTTTTTACTATTGCACTGTTTTCCTGTGTATGTGTGAGTGATTTTATGGCCCTACATCTTCCCGCCAAGGGCAGCGGTGCAAATAGTTGGTGACCTGGGTGAAAAGGGTCTTTGATGATGCAGATCTCTTGATCTATAGACTTCTTCTGTGGAATGGAGGAGTCATTTCCTGAGCAGGAACTTAGTGTCTTTGGGGAAATGTAAAATTAAAGTGCAGCTGCTAAGCCACTTGACAATACAGTAGATCAGCACACTCTCAATAGCAGCGATTCTTATAGGATGGAGTCAATTATCAATAACTCTTTCCACAATAATAATAATAATAATAATAATAATAATAATAATAATTTGGCCCTTTATCCTTGTCACATCGGATAATGTGATCTACCACATCTGACAGATTTTTTTTTCCTGATGTAGTCTACCCAATTCCTAACCGGGCTTAGGACTGACATAGGGTTAAAGGCCTAGCCCAAGGACCAAACTGTGGTGACTCAATGGTAGTGGGGCTCAAACCCTAGACCCTCTGATCAACTATTTAAATGACTTGTCCTTCAAAAGGTCACACAGGATGATGCAAAAAAGAAAAGAAGACAGAAGGAAACAAAAGATACTTTGAAAAGAGGAAATGTTGTTTTTGTTTGTTTGTTTGTTTGTTTGTTTGTTTGTTTATTTTTTGGCTGTGTGGCAAGATTCATATTTTAATTTTATTCACACAGGTGTACACAAGCACCCAACCAGTCTCTCCTGGGGACAATAGCGCCTATGTACATTGGTGCTACCAAACTATCATGGTTTGTGATTTGTGACCCTTTCCATAAGTATATCCTGTCCACAAACGTGCATTTTCCTTTTTTTTTTTTCGAATTACCAACTACAGTACTGACTGCCATTGTTCCTTGTGACCAATTACTGATCACCATTATCCCCAATGACCAATCACCATCCAAAAGATTTCAGGAAATCAGGATAGCCATTGCCACTCACAGCTTCCCCACTATGCAAATGGCTTGGATAAAATTGTCCTGAAGCTGTTTTCATTTTCATTTTATTATTATCAGAATGATCAGAATATACAATTTCTACTATTCGAGCTCTTTGAACAGATTGCAGTCGGTGACACCATATACACTAAATCAAAAAGTCAAAAGTTTAAGGATACCAGACCATCACATCCATATGTCATTATTGAACATCTCATTTCAAATGTAGTCCTCCTTTTCTTTAATAATATCCTTCATTCTTCTGATTAGACATTCCAGTAAATATTGGAGAGTGGATTTCTGTTCATAAAGCCACAAGAGGTCAGTTCCTGATGTTATTCAAGGTTGACCTGCCTGGCAGTCATCTTTCCATTCCAGTTCATCCCATGTTTAAAGGGGTTGAGGTCGGGGCTCTGTGAAGCACACTTTAGTTCCTTCATCCCAACCATAACAACATAACATGGCTTTATAGAGCTCGATTTGTGCATGGATCATAGATATGCTGGAACCTGTGTGGTGGAAATTAAATTAACCACTCCAGAGGGCTCAAATAGTATCACAACATGAGTAGAGGTTTATTTAAATAGCGCTGGACAAAAGCGTCTGCAAGGTAGAGGTACAGTAACCCCCCTCATCTCACAGTGCAATATATATTCTAATGGAGCAGTTCATAAAACACATAAAACCCATTATGTTTAAGAAAATAACAGCTGTTTCCGTAAATGTTGATAAGCAGGTGAGTGACCCTGCTGCCCGCCAAGTTTCTGTCAACATACATCTTGTTGTACATCTTGTTCTTTCTCACACGTACACACATTCCAAATCTGCAACTCTAACTGACCCATGATTCTGTAGACTTTTAGTAAAGTACATATGTGATTAAAAATTATATACCGATCAGCTATAACCTTATAGCCACCCATCTAGTATTGTGTGGGTTCCCCTTTTGCCATTAAACAGTAATACACTTTTTGTTCTACCTCCTTTCAATCAGAACCAACATGAAACTGTAGTCCTTCTATTGGATTGGACTACACATGTCAGCCTTCACTTCCCATGTTCATCTGTGAGCCTTGGCCGCACATGACCCTGTCGCCAGTTCACCTTCACCTTTTCATTCTTTGGACAACATTCGGTAGGTCCTGATCACTGCATCCCAGGAACATTCCACAAAAGCTGCAGTTTTGGAGTTGCTCTGACGTATCACATCACCCATCACTAGGCCTGGAAGTGAGTGGGCTATATTAGGCAGCAAGTGAACCTTTTTTTCCCCTCCAAGTTGATATGTTGGAAGTAGAAAGAAATAGGCAAGCTTATTTGATGGATTTGATGGACTTCGACAATGGTCAAATTGTGATGACTGAGTCAGAGCAACTCCAAAACTGCAGCTCTTCTGGGATGTGTCTGAAGTGGTCAGTAAGTGTTGCATGGAAGGAAAACCGGTAAACAGGGAAATGGTCGGCCAAGGGTCACTGATGCATGTGGGAAAAGCACTGGGGAGAAGAGCTGCTGTAGATGACATTTCTGAACCTACTCAATATTAGGTGGGTTGTCATAATGTTATAGCTGATCGATGTATATACGTAGGCAATATGAATAATTAATAGAAAGGTTTTGTCTGTACGTTGGTAGGGTTGGGTATTGTTTTTTTTTTTACGGTAGTTGTGCCAAATCGATACTTTTAAAATGATACGAAATTAAAGAATGGCTTTTTACTTCAATTTAAAAAAAAAGAAACAATATATTATAAGTTCAAAGTATACATACTGTAAGTGTAAGTAAATATAAAACACAAAAAATTTACGTAATACTTAATCCAACTAAAATAATTTAACGCTAATAACAGTAAAATTGTTGGTATTCTTGGTACGCTACAAACCAGCATCAAATATCAGCAGTTTTTTTTTTTTTTGGCAGAAATATGATCATATTCGCCTGAAAAAATATGACACCATTAGGTTTGATGCGTTTCTCCCTTTACACGCAACTGTTGAAAGAAATTTGTTTTATGTAACATTGTCAGAATCCTTTGTTGTGAAATTCAGACACACTTTAGAACGTTTAGCTTTAGGCATTTTGATTTAAGCATGTTTATCTTAGCGAGTTAACGCTACCTGCTGCTGTCAGAGCAAGTGTAAGTAATGCATTCACGCGCTGCATTCATGCAGATAGTCTCATTTCCCGAGTTGTGCTTTTATGTCATAATGTGAAAACAACATGAACACTCAGGTTACTACAAAGATTAGCTGGATTTGTATTATTAGAGTTTTTGGGTGAGAAGGGTGGTGACCATGGTGGCCATTTGGAAGTCGGCCATCTTGGATCCAACTTTTGTTTTTTCAATAGGAAGAGGGTCATGTGACACTTCAAACTTATTGGGAATGTCACAAGAAAAACAATGGTGTGCTTGGTTTTAACTTAACTTTATTCTTTCATGATTTATTTACAAGTTTCTGACCACTTATAAAATGTGTTCAATGTGCTGCCCATTGTGATGGATTGTCAATGCAACCCTCTTCTCCCATTCTTCACACACTGATAGCAACACCGCAGAGAAATGCCAGCACAGGCTTCCAGTATCCGTAGTTTCAGGTGCTGCACATCTCGTATCTTCACACCATAGACAATTGCCTTCAGATGACCCCAAAGATAAAAGTCTAAGGGGGTCAGATCGGG
The DNA here is from genome assembly GCA_030347435.1 of Clarias fuscus. Lineage (NCBI taxonomy): Eukaryota > Metazoa > Chordata > Actinopteri > Siluriformes > Clariidae > Clarias > Clarias fuscus. Next base: position 31,302,626 of record CM059209.1, read on the forward strand.
AGACCTTGGGGGCCATTCAACTGGCCCACGACGACCAATCCACTTTTCAGGAAACTGTTCATCTAGGAATGCTCGGACCTGACACCCATAATGTGGTGGTGCACCATCTTGCTGGAAAAACTCAGGGAACGTGCCAGCTTCAGTGCATAAAGAGGGAAACACATCATCATGTAGCAATTTCAAATATCCAGTGGCCTTGAGGTTTCCATTGATGAAGAATGGCCCCACTATCTTTGTACCCCATATACCACACCATACCATCACTTTTTTTGTTCCAACAGTCTTGGAGGGATCTATCCAATGTGAGTTAGTGTCAGACCAATAGCGGTGGTTTTGTTTGTTAACTTCACCATTCAAATAAAAGTTTGCCTCATCACTGAACAAAATCTTCTGCGTGAACTGAGGGTGCTGTTCCAATTTTTGTTTTGCCCATTCTGCAAATTGTGTGCGCCGATCTGGGTCATCCTCATTGAGATGCTGCAGTAGCTGGAGTTGTAAGGGTGCCATTTGTGAGTAGCTAATATCCGCCAAAGGGATGTTCGACTAATGCCATTCTCCAGTGACATGCGGCGAGTGCTACGCTGTGGGCTCTTGCTGAATGAAGCTAGGACAGCCACTGATGTTTGTTCATTAGTGACAGTTTTCATGCGTCCACATTTTGGCAAATCCAACACTGAACCAGTTTCACGAAACTTAGCAAGCAGTTTGCTAACTGTAGCATGGGAGATGGGTGGTCTCGTAGGGTGTCTTGCATTGAAATCTGCTGCAATGACCCGGTTACTGCGTTCACCAGATATCAACACAATTTCGATCCGCTCATCACGTGTTAACCTCTTCGACATGTCAATGGCTGTGAACAAAGAGAAACTTGTAAATAACTCATGAAAGAATAAAGTTACGTTAAAACACCATGCACACCAACAAACAAGCACACCATTGTTTTTCTTGTGAAATTCCCAATAAGTTTGATGTGTCACATGACCCTCTTCCTATTGAAAAAACAAAAACTGGATCCAAGATGGTCGACTTCTAAATGGCCACCATGGTCACCACCCATCTTGAAAAGTTTGCCCCCTCACATATACTAATGTGCCACAAACAGGACGTTAATATCACCAACCATTCCCATTTTATTAAGGTGTAGCCATATAAATGGCCCACCCTGTACATTCACCTTATACATTATGTGACTGTGACCATACCTAACTGTTATCTCTCCTTCTCTGTCGAGCTACACATGTCGTTCCTAAGCTGCCATTGATCCAGACTCCCTCTGCCCTCTGGACCTGTCTGACTCATCCTGGTGCCCCGCTTCTGGTTGGAGATCTCGTCACATGGATGTCCTGTGTGTCTCTTTGGGATGCGTCCGATGTCTGGGGACGGTTTCACTCTACTAGGAAGACGGTTCTGGCCTCGACTGATTTTTCTGAGGACTTGGCTACCGTTGCTCGATAGTTCAGGTCTGGAATTTCCTATAAAGTCTACCTGAGCCTCCAATAACTACCTGGACTCCATATAACACCAACTATGTTATAACAACCGTTATACTTTACTGCCTGCCACCTAACACATGGTATGAATGCAGATCAATTCCTGCTTTCTGTTCACCCAAATGATAATCGGTTCCCCGTTCAGTCTGGTTCCTCTGGTACAGCTTGAAAAAGCACTATATACAGTACGCATGGCTATATGTGTCACTCAATAGAGCCAATCAATTACATTGATTACATTGGCAATACATTACCGTGTCTAGAAACAGTATGAAACTGTACACAACAGAAATGATGGTAATGTGCCTACAAGCTGGCAAAATCCTCATGAAACACAAAGGATAGCACGACGCTGCATGGCTTACACCAAAAAATGTCAAGTAGACCATAAAACATGGGTGTTTAGAGCAAACATACAGTATGTACAGCAGTCTGAGGTGAGGGCGTGTGAAATATCCAAACTGAGAGCACAGTGTTATGCGCTAATATCAAAATGTTGAGTAGAAGTGAAGATATGTGCAGTTATGTGGCAGATTATGTCACAGCATCACGCAAAACTGACTGGACAGAATTGAATGAAACTTTTGCAGTTTAACCTGCACTTGAGTAAAAGCAATGTTATGAACAGTTACAGTATGATAATGTAATCTACTTCGATGTAAACGGACACCTGCACAAAGGATCACAGGGGGGCTTGGAGCCTATCCCAGGAGACTTAGGGCAGGGTACCAACCCATCACAGAGCACACCAATTACCCTAATCTGCATGTCTTTAGAGAAAATCCATTAAGCACAGGGAGAACATGCAAACTCCACACACACACACACACACACACAGAGATGCGAGGCGGAAATTGAGCCCTTAACCCTGGACGTGCAAGGCGACAGTGCTAACCACTAAGCCACTGTGCCGCCTGCAACAATAGATATGAATTAGAAAAGCTAATCTGAATATTTTTACTGGGATTATTTCATATTTTCACCACAGAAATTACAGCACTGAAGTGGTATACGTGAATTTTAATGCCCTGGAGTCGTTTTAAGACAAAACCTGATCTTTATCCGATGTACCTCACTCTCCGATTACAGAACAGGTTGTGTGTTTGTGTGAGGTTGAAAGAAGCACAACTTAACGTAAACAAGACGCAAGATACTCAACCTTACAACTTCTTTTTACCTTTGACCTTTGAACTTTTATTACTTCGATCGACTAACGCTGCTCGTGAATTAATTAACTGCCCGTTTGTAGTGTAGTTAAAAGGGTAAAGCTAAACATAATAATAATAAAGTAATAAGTGATATTGTTATTACATGTTGAAACCGGAGTACCCGGTTTGTACGAGGCGTGCGCACATACAAACATCGCGCTTTTGGCACGCGTTTGGCTGCGTCACAGCTTCCAGTGTTGCGGCTTGCTTGAGCGCCGGGCAGCGACAAATGTACGTGTGTGTGTGTGTGTGGAGGAAAAAGAAGTTCCGAAAGGCGCTCGTCGACACTTCTCCGCGAGTTATGTTTCTGTATCTTGGTCGTCTCGTGCTGCTGCTCGCCGCCGCTCGCTCGTGCGCGAGTGAAGGTAAGAGGAGTTTAAAAAAAAAAAAAAAAAACTTTATAAAGCTTTGTCATGTCAGATTTATTCCGCAACATTAAACGCTGATGAACTTTTTTCCACTTCTGCCTCAGGCCACCTTATCGGCATGCGCCAATAATAACAATAATAACAGTAACAAATAGTTGTACATTATTGCACTTTGTAAACACAAGTATTGTCGTCTTTTCCGCACGCAGGATGACGTTATGCGTGTAATTGCGTAATCAAGCTCGTCTGCGCTTACATAAAGTACTTGTTGCACACTGTAAGCTTCTCTCCAATGTGTGTGTGTGTGTGTTTTTTTTTTTTATCAAAGTCTGCAGCTCTGGAATGAGAGGGACATGTGGAACGTTAAAGGCGTGCACTGTGGATGTGAAGCCGTTAGACTGTGGTTATTTTTATTTATTTATTTATTTATTTGGATTTTTCCCCGATTTTCTCCCTAATTTAGTCGTGTCCAATTCCTCCCCGTCACTAGGGGGCTCCCACATTAAGGCTACTACTACCACTCAGCCGGGAGGGCCGAAGACTATCACGTGTTTCCTCCGAACCACGTGACGCCAGCCGACCGCATCTTTTCGAACTGCTCGCTCACGCACAGTTAGGGGCGGCGTAACACACTCGGAGGACAGCGCTATCCGCTCCCTCCGTTGCGCGAGCTCACAGACGCCCCTGACTGGCTGTAGAGCCGTGATTAATGTGAGAGCACTATGTACCTCTCATCCCTCCCCTCTGAGAGAGCTCGGCCAATCAGCTCTCTCTAGACCTCCGGCTGCGAGAGGTTACAGCACCACCCGGGATTCGAACTAGCGATCTCCGGATGATAGGGCGAGCGCTTTAACCAGACTGTGGTTATGACCATTATCATATAGTCACTAGGGGTCGAACGGATCGCACCCGTAATGATCCAGCCCACGCACGTTCGGCACGCACGTGGATTAATTGCTCTTTTTTTTTTTTTTAATCGTGCGGATTAACCTTAAATGTTTACAGATCGCAGAGTGATTCTACCGATGTTGCTTTTAAAGTAACGAATAAGACGGAGCAGAAGAACTCAAAGAGCCTCCCGCGTCATTCACATCGCATGTGTGTGGCAGCAGATTGGCTGCTCCGTTAAATATAATGATGACAGAAGAAGAGTGTGGTCATCCTCGTCTTAAAACTTAAAAAACAACAACAACAAAAAATCTCATTATAATATTTGGTCTGTTTTCAGGTCACGTTTTTTTTGTTTGTTTGTTTGTTTGTTTGTTTTTACATGCTGCACTTTAACAACTGCGTATTGAATATTTTATTTACAGTTTTTATTTATTTGGCTGGTTTATTTTTGTCCAAACAACAGGTTCCGTATGTTATTTTTTGTTAAAACCTAAAGTTGCTGGTCTATTTTGCTGACCGAAAAATGATCCGATCCGTGACTCCAAAACCGTGATGTGATCCGTTGCACCATTAATAGTCATTATTAGTCCCAATAAAACCTGATTTCCTCACACTTCCATGGATGAGGGGTCGAATCCCAAAGCCTCTATGTGTGCTTGAAGTTGGCCAAATCTTCCCATGCCCTTCTGGTTACACCACTTCCTCCACAGTTCAAAGACATGCGCTGTAGGGCGATTTGCCTTTCTGTGTAATTGGGTGGTTGGCACTGTTTTCCTCGCACCTCCAGGCTCCAGGTTCGATTCTCACCTCGGATCTGTGTGCATGGAGTTTTCATGTTCTCCCCGACCTTGGCGGGTTTCCTCCAGGTTCTCCAGTTACCTCCCACAGTCCAAAGACGTGAAGGTTAGGCTAACTGCAGTTCCCAAAATGCCTGTAGTGTGTGAATGAGTGTATGTATGTGTGTGTGTGTGGATTGGCACTCTGTCCAGGGTGTACTCCAGGGAGTTTCCTGGCATAGGCTCCAGCCCTTCCTCGACCCTGTTAACAGTATAAGCGGAATAGAGGATGAGTGAGGAGTGTGTATGTGTACTTGTGGGTTGCTTTTGATTTGGCGCCCATCCAAGGTGTATAATGCCTTGTAAAAGCTGTGCAACATGAGCTATGTGGTCAAAAGTTGGCAGATGCCTTAGCATGTTGAAGACACTCATTTGTCTGTAATGTATTCATATACTGTAGCATCACAGTTAACCTTTACTGGATCTACTGTAAGATGCTCCTGTGCACAAAGCGAGCTTCATGTGGCTTTTGATTAAATGTATTTTATTGGGAGCAAATAAAACACCTACTGCTTGGATTTGGTAGACAAGGTACACCATATCCTGTTTATTACACGCATACTATTATTGAAAACAAGTACACCCCCTTTCAATTTAATTGTATATTTTTATTTGATTAAATGACAATCGTGCAGTTCTCACCATTCTATCACTCTACACCATACTAACTAATAGGTTGTTAGGTAAGATTCGGCTGTGATTTTTTTTCCGGATGATTGTGGAAGTAAGGAGGGTGTTTTTTTGTTTTTTTTCTAGATTCTAAATGTCAGCTGACTTACTAAAATCTGTTACTGTAAGTGATTATGTTGTCACATGAAGTTATTAGTGTAGTATAGAAGTTAGTGGCAATCTTTCGTCACAGAACACAGCTTTGAAAGCAAGCCAGACACAAAGACCAAGATGTGATGCTAAGCTCGGTTAGCAATACAGACTCAAGAGAGATGCTCTGCTAAGCTAGCACACCAAACATAATAGTGCTGGTGTAGAGATAACGTAAAAGTAAAGATAAGAAAAGTCAAATTTATTTCTAAAGCACATTTAAACACAACACATTTTTTTTCAAAGTGCTGGACAATCCTAAAGTAGTTGTAGACATAGTAGCAGACTATAAACTGAAGAAGAAGAAGAATGTGTAAAAGGAAGAGTATACCTTTGTTATGTAGTATTTGGTGTATGCATCTGTTATGTAAGCTAAACAGTAAGCAACTTCATTGCATAAAATATGAGATGTATTTATTTATTTTTTTTGTGAGAGAAAACCGGAGCTACATACGTACGTCATGTGGTCAAAAGTATGTGGACACTGTAAGCATATTTTTGTAAAATATACTTGTGTATGCAGCAATGTAACAATATGATAATATTAATCAACATAATATTAATCTTAGTGCAAACAATATTAATCTTAAGTGACAGAAGATAAAAGTAAGCAGAGAGAAGATCAGTGTGCAGAAGTAGGCAGAAGTAAAAAAGGACCTATTCATATCATAAAAATTAGAAGTTAGTGGCAGAAGAAAACATAATGGGTTCACTCAGAGGTGAGCCAAGAAAAGAAGACGACTATAAGACAGGTACATGGGAAAACCCTAGAGTGACCCAGACATAAACTGTACTTTTCTTTTTAGCTGTCATGTGTATGAGGAATAGACAAGATAACGCGCTAGGTGCTGGACTCGACAGAGACACAAGCATGAGATAAGTCCGGCCAAGTGCCGGACTTATCTCATGCCCAGACGAGCAAACTTAATGAAGGATTGAAACAGGTGTTGGTTACACATGCTGCATGTGCACCTGCAGTCGCGCACACATGTCTAAGTAAGAATATAGACAAATAACCAAAATACACACGATCAGTTTTAAGAATACTGAGTAGACACAAAAAATAAGTACTGCCTTGTTATTTTTTTATAAACTAAGCACAAGAAGTGTAAAGATAATGGAAATTAATTTGCAAGAAAAATTAATTATAACTGGAAAAATCTAATAACTTGATATACACACGTGGACAAAATTGTTGGTACCCTTCGGTCAATGAAAGAAAAACTCACAATGGTCACAGAAATAACTTTAATCTGACAAAAGTAATAATAAATAAGAATTCTATGAATGTTAACCAATGAAAGTCAGACATTGCTTTTCAACCATGCTTCAACGGAATTATTTAAAAAAATGAACTCATGGAACAGGCCTGGACAAAAATGATGGTATGACTAACTTAATAGTTTGTTGCACAACCTTTAGAGGCAATCACTGCAATCAAACGATTCCTGTAACTGTCAATGAGACTTCTGCACCTCTCTGCAGGTATTTTGGCCCACTCCTCATGAGCAAGCTGCTCCAGTTGTTTCCGGTTTGAAGGGTGCCTTTTCCAGACAGCATGTTTCAGCTCCTTCCAAAGATGCTCAATAGGATTGAGGTCAGGGCTCATAGAAGGCCACTTTAGAATAGTCCAATGTTTTCCTCTTAGCCATTCTTGGGTGTTTTTAGCTGTGTGTTTTGGGTCATTGTCCTCTTGCAAGACCCATGACCTGCGACTGAGACCCAGCTTTCTGACACTGGCCAGCACATTTCTCTCTAGAATCCCTTGATAGTCTTGAGATTTCATTGTACCCTGCACAGATTCAAGACACCCTGTGCCAGATGCAGCAAAGCAGCCCCAGAACATAACAGAGCCTCCTCCATGTTTCACAGTAGGGACAGTGTTCTTTTCTTCATATGCTTCATTTTTCCATCTGTGAACATAGAGCTGATTTGCCTTGGCAAAAAGTTCAATTTTTGTCTCATCTGTCCATAGGACATTCTCCCAGAAGCTTTGTGGCTTGTCAACATGTAGTTTGGGATATTCCAGTATGGCTTTTTTATGATTTGTTTTCAACAATGGTGTCCTCCTTGGTCGTCTCCCATGTAGTCCACTTTGGCTCAAACAACGACGGATGGTGCGATCTGACACTGATGTTCCTTGAGCATGAAGTTCACCTTGGATCTCTTTAGAAGTCTTTCTGGGCTCTTTTGTTACCATTCGGATTATCCGTCTCTTTGATTTGTCATCAATTTTCCTCCTGCGGCCACGTCCAGGGAAATTGGCTACAGTCCCATGGATCTTAAATTTCTGAATAATATGTGCAACTGTAGTCACAGGAACATCTAGCTGCTTGGAAATGGTCTTATAGCCTTTACCTTTAACATGCTTGTCTATAATTTTCTTTCGAATCTCCTGAGACAACTCTTTCCTTCGCTTTCCTCTGGTCCATGTTGAGTGTGGTACATACCATGTCACCAAACAACACAGTGACTACCTGGAGCCCTATATATAGGCCCACTGACTGATTACAAGATTGTAGACACCTGTGATGCTAATTAGTGGACACACCTTGAATTAACATGTCCCTTTGGTCACATTATTTTCAGTATTTTCTAGGGGTACCATCATTTTTGTCCAGACCTGTTCCATGAGTTTATTTTTAAAAATAATTCTGTTGAAGCATGGTTGAAAAGCAATGTCTGACTTTCATTGGTTAACATTCATAGAATTTTTTAAAATGATTACTTTTGTCAGATTAAAGTTATTTATGTGACTATTGTGAGTTTTTCTTTCATTGACCGAAGGGTACCAACAATTTTGTCCACGTGTGTAGATGATGTAGGGAGTCAGATGATGAGGTATATGACATGATAAAATAAGATATAAAAACTATAATTAGAATAAGAGAATTTATAAGAAAAAGTTGGATTATAATGGGGACATCTTCCAGGAATTAGGTTGGACATCTTCCAGGAATGAGGAGAACTAACGAAGGAGGGGGTGATAAGGATGGGCACCTGCTCTTAAAAAAACTGTATAAAAAGGCATGATTATTTCTGTAGAATTCAGTCTGTTTTTGGTAGTGCTTAGACTTCCAATCTAGGCATTGCTAAGCTGGCTCACTTGGGTTTCATTGCTGCAATAAATCCTGTCTTACTTCATCCAGATCTGCATAGAGTCGTGAGTTGTTCTTTGGTCCTTTTTTACTAAAGTTACAGTGTTGGTGTAATATTTGTAATTATGGCAACAGTAACTAGTGTAGGAGAAAAATCTCCCACAACATCTACAGTACTGCTTTGATTTGGCGGAAAAAACAGATTTGATCTCAGATTCCAGAAACATTGTTGATACTGAACCATCTTGTAGTACTGATTGATGTGAGTGATTGGGGTAGACAGAATACACCATATACTGTATCACACACATCCTGTTATGGAAAATAGGAAGTACAATTTAATTCTTTCAAAGTTGTCTATTTTTACTGATCAGGGTCTAAATAACAATTGTGTGGTTCCCAGCATTCAGCCATGATTAAAATCTGTTGAGTGCTTATGTTGCCACATTATATTATAAGTTTGGTATAGACGTTAATGGCGATCTCACAATCATCATTTAGGCCCCTATGAAAGCACAACTGAAGGTGGTGCACTTCCTTTTTCTCACGGTTGTGGCTGAAACGGAGAGAGTCCATGTGGTACTGTTTGTGTGTGAATGCGGCTGTGTGGCATGAAAAAACACAGCTCCAAAACTTGTGGTGAATCATAATGAACCGTGCTTATATGGTGTTCTATTCCTGCCACAATTCTGAGCGCGCGGTTTTGACATTTTGAGAGCAGACAAAGCACTCAATGCACGGGCGCGCGCAACAGGCCGATTCTGCGCGTGCAATGTCTCCCCTGCTCGCTCAACATGCTTACGGCCAGCGCGTAGGTGAGATAGGGGAGTTACCGACAGCTTAGTGAGTGGCGGCGCGCGAGTTGCTGAGCTCTCCCGCTCTCTTAGCGCGAGCCAAAACTGCTCATGTTTCTTTATCACACAACACGTAGAATTACCAGAACGGTGCGTCATCTGATCGGCTTTTCTATATCGGCCATTATAGAGACTGGCGATCAAACTTCCCAAAGCTATTATCGGGCGATTATGATCGGCGACCGATCAATCGGAGCACTCCTACTTTAGATCAGCAGCAAACAAACAAGTGTCCAAGCAAACCAAAACGATAAGGGCGACTCCCCAGGCTGGGTCTGCAGGTGGGCATACAAAAAAACACACAAAATAAATCAACAAATTAAAACAATAATTGAACTGAAGAAGGCTGATAAATTCTCAGCCTTGACCTTGATGACGGTCTGTCCAAGCAAACGTAGCCCGGGCCTGCAGACACTGTTCTGTCCTGTGGGAAAAAGGCACAAACACGTTGCAGTCTCACACGTAACAAGAGGGTGCACAACAGTGAACAACAGTGTGCATAACGTTTTACAATGAACCTCATGTATACGAATCAATGAATACAGTAACAGTTTTAATACAATAAAACTGTATTGTATCTTTTTCTCTTTTCACTTTTTCCTAATCCTTTAACTTTTCTCTTTTCACTTTTCTCTATACCGCATGTCCGCATGTCTATTGCTTTGTGTTGGGGGCCTATATTGACATCCATCCATGTGTCATGCATCCCCCTGATTGCCATCATGGCCTAGCAACTGCACGTAAGGTTGGCCGCGGGCCTGTCTGAGTGGAAACCCGTGGAGCAGTTGCCTGTGGGTTTGCCCTGTCGCAATACCGCCGGTGTTACATAAAGAAATAGCTGGTTTATACAGTAAATTCTTGAGGTTACAGGTTTTATTACAACTAGTATTATTTGCGTCATTATTTACATAATTAAATAATTTGACTCTTCTAAAACTAGTAAGGCAGCGCGATGGTGTTAGCACTGCGGCCTCGCACCTCCAGGGTCGAGGGTTTGATTCCTGCCTTGGCCTGCGTTTGTGCATGTTCTCCCCGTGTTTGTTGGGTTTCCTCCGCGTGCTCCGGTTTCTCCCACAACCCAAAGACTCTTTTGCCTCTTTTCCCTTCATGGGCTGTTTGGATCCCTTATCACTATGGCAACTATTCATAAACAACAGCATTTATGCAATGTTGAAAATAATTTACAACAAGAATAAATACATTATATGAACAAAAGTATTTGGCTAAAAGTGCAATGACCTGTCCTACGAAAGGACTCTCAAACAAAAGTTTTCCATTTCACTATTGTGCCTGCAATAGGGTTGTAATGAATTCAGTAAGACCGTACAGTCTGTGGGCAGGTTTACACGAGCACCAAACTGCTGCAATAGCAATTCCCAATTATCAGTCACTGGCCACCATTGTTATCTTGTAACCAGATACCGAACACCATTGTTTCCAATAATGGAAATATCTTGAATAAAACTGGCCTTTCCAGTAAATAGAGGTCAGTCACTGATGTTGTTCAAGGTGGCCTCGTGTGCATTAATCTTTCCATTCTAGTTCATCCCATGTTCAGTGGGTTTAGGTCAGGGCTCTGTGCAGCACACTTGAGTTTTTGAGTTTTTTCATTCCAACCGTGACATAACATGTCTTTATGGAGGTTGGTTTGTGCATGGAGCATAGACATGCTGGAACCTGTTTGGGTGTTTTTGTTCCAATGGAATGAAATTTCAACGCTCTCATACACCAATCAGCGATAACATTATGACCACCCTCCTAATATTGAGTGGGTCCCCCTTTTGCCACAAAAACAGAACCGGCATTAAACTTTCAATTTCAAGCTCAATTCTGAGCTACTGTAACCCTTTTTTTTTTTTTTTGGATCAGACTACACATGAGCTTTTTCTTGTCTCATGAGACTGAATTGAGCTGTCTCATTACAAGCTTGACTTTGTCTTTTCTTTTTCTCCTAAACCCCACTTAGGAGAAACAAAGAGACATAACTGAGACACAAAGCGAGACATACCTGAGAAACATTTGAGAAATCTGAGCTATACATGAGTAACAGAACTGCATTTGAAGGAGAAGCAAATGAGCCATATACAAGACCATAATGAGATTAAAGTCAGATATAAATGAGATGCATGGAACACAAATGAGAAATATTATAGTTTTATTGAACATATCAAAAATCCTCAATTAGCAGCATACAGTGTAACAAATTTACATAATATAACAGACACCAGCAAAATCTGGCAAACCAAGACACTAAATGATACAAAATGTCACTGCTCAACTCAAAGTATGATTTATACAGGAGTTACACAAAGGCCACAGCATTGTGAGAATCCTCCAGTGAAAAAAAATAGTCGAAAAGGACATAAAAATTTTTTTAAGGAAAATTGGTGGCTTGCTGTATGTAAGGGCTACAAGAACGGGCCAATGGCAGGAAAAGTTCTCTCTCACTGGCTACATCAGTCGTCTCTTGTGGTGGATGTCCAACAAGTTTGTGCAAAGTCTGAAACTCCTGGAGTTGCTTAGTATCTAATGGAACAAAAAAAAAATATATTAAAACATTTAAGATTTACCTAAACACCATTCAGCTACTCCATTCCCAACTGTCTGAAGGTTGAGAGGTGGACTTGAGCTTGCCTGACTGATGATGTGCTGATGGAGACTCCAGAACATTCTCCTGCATTCTTGGTCTCCTGAGGTGGCATGCTTCTGGAAAGAACCCAGTTAAAATAAAATGTATATAATTACCAAGATAACCTTTTCACAAATAAATGTATTGGTCTTTATTTATAGAGTATAATAAACTGATGTCTCTAAAGTTACATGTTCTGGTAACTACTGTTAAACACTGAACACTCCATAATAAACCTACTGGTTTGCAAAAACTGATTATACAGTAACATTAACTTACTATTAAAAAAAAAAAAAAAGGTAAAAAGTAACTTAATGTCAAACCACACTGGTTAACTTAGCATTTGAATTCCTTTTGCAATTTAAGAACAAACGTAGGCTGTGTAAATTTCAGCTAAGTATACCACAGTTTTTTTTTTTTTTTTTAACTATTAACATGAGATCTCATCTTGGAGTTTCTTTGCTATGGGTCACTCCAAATGTTCATCTGTGAGCCTTGGCCTCCCATGACCCCAGTTTACCATCACTTTCCTGTATTCAGGGTCACGGGGCCTGGAGCCTATCCCAGGAGACTCAGGGCACAAAGCGGCCCACACCCTGCACAATCCATCCCTGCGACACACGCACCCACACCCACACACACATTCACACATTTTGGGAACACTAATTAGCCTATTCTGCAGGTCTTTGGGAGGAAACCGGATAACCCTTAGGAAACCCACCAAGCACAGGGAGAACATGTAAACCCCATGCACACGGAGACGAGAATCGAACCTGGCCAGGAATTGAACCAGGACCCTGGAGGTGCAAGGCGGCACTGCATATATAGGCTACAGTATATGATTGATTAAAAGAAAGGTTTTGTCTACACATTGGTAGGGATGGGTATTGTTTGTGTTTTTTTACGATACTTTAAAAAAGATACTGGTGCCTACATTAACATTAAACATTAAAGGACAGCATTTTATTGAAAGAATATTTAAAATAAACAATATAGTACAAGTTTAAAGTACAAGTTTATACATAAATATGAGTAAATATAAAACACAACAAATGAACATACTACTGTCACGTTTTGGGTTGTGCGGCATAAAGGCAGGAGGATCCAGGTGTTTAAAGGAAAACGATGTTTTATTAAACACAAAACAGGGAAACTCAACAAACCAAGATACTTTAAATGAAACGGAAACTAAAACACGAATTGAAGAAACAAAAGACACTATGAAACAAGCAGATCATGACTAAGAGAAATTAACAGTTGCAAGACCCCAAACTGAACTGAAACAAACCATTTATAATAAAACTAATGAACAAGTCGGTTCAGGTGAGCGCCCTCACGTCACCTGACCGAAGTGCATAATGGGAAATGAAGTGAAATAATACGAACTACAAACAAAAGATCACAGGGCGCTTTGGCGCCCTCTAGGGGTTATCCCTGACATAACCCCCCCTCAAAGGGCGCAACTCCGGGGCGCCACAGGAGGTCCAGGGCATCCCCCCCAGGGTCCAATGTCCGCCCCTCTCACCCAGAGGCTGGCACCTTTGTCCCGTGGGCCAGGTGGCCTGATGTCCCTGTTAAAGCAGGGCGGCGGAGGCAGAAGACGTTCGCCGTCCTCTATGATGCTGGGTGGCGTTGGCAGCAGAGGAAGAGGAAGCAGCTCGCGATCCTCAGCGGCGCACGAAGGCGGTGGTGGAGGAAGAGGAAGCTCGAAGTCCTCGGCGGCGCATGAAGGCGGCGGCGGAGGAAGAGGAAGCTCGCTGTCCTCAACGGCGCATGAAGGCGGCGGCGGAGGAAGAGGAAGCTCGCTGTCCTCAACGGCGCATGAAGGCGGCGGCGGAGGAAGAGGAAGCTCGCTGTCCTCAACGGCGCATGAAGGCGGCGGCGGAGGAAGAGGAAGCTCGCTGTCCTCAACGGCGCATGAAGGCGGCGGCGGAGGAAGAGGAAGCTCGCTGTCCTCAACGGCGCATGAAGGCGGCGGCGGAGGAAGAGGAAGCTCGCTGTCCTCAACGGCGCATGAAGGCGGCGGCGGAGGAAGAGGAAGCTCGCTGTCCTCAACGGCGCATGAAGGCGGCGGCGGAGGAAGAGGAAGCTCGAAGTCCTCGGCGGCGCATGAAGGCGGCGGCGGAGGAAGAGGAAGCTCGAAGTCCTCGGCGGCGCATGAAGGCGGCGGCGGAGGAAGAGGAAGCTCGAAGTCCTCGGCGGCGCATGAAGGCGGCGGCGGAGGAAGAAGAAGCTCGAAGTCCTCGGCGGCGCATGAAGGCGGCGGCGGAGGAAGAGGAAGCTCGAAGTCCTCGGCGGCGCATGAAGGCGGCGGCGGAGGAAGAGGAAGCTCGAAGTCCTCGGCGGCGCATGAAGGCGGCGGCGGAGGAAGAGGAAGCTCGAAGTCCTCGGCGGCGCATGAAGGCGGAGGAAGAGGAAGCTCGAAGTCCTCGGCGGCGCATGAAGGCGGCGGCGGAGGAAGAGGAAGCTCGAAGTCCTCGGCAGCGCATGAAGGCAGCGGCGGAGGAAGAGGAAGCTCGAAGTCCTCGGCGGCGCATGAAGGCGGCGGCGGAGGAAGAGGATGGCGCTCGTGCTCCTCGGCGGCGCATGAAGGCGGCGGCGGAGGAAGAGGATGGAGGTCGTGCTCCTCGGCGGCGCATGAAGGCGGCAGCGGAAGAGGATGGAGCTCGTGCTCCTCGGCGGCGCATGAAGGCGGCGGCGGAGGAAGAGGATGGAGCTCGTGCTCCTCGGCGGCGCATGAAGGCGGCGGCGGAGGAAGAGGAAGCTCGCGATTCTCGGCGGCGCATGAAGGCGGCGGCGGAGGAAGAGGCAGCTCGTCGTCCTCGGCGGCGCATGAAGGCGGCGGCGGAGGAAGAGGCAGCTCGTCGTCCTCGGCGGCGCATGAAGGCGGCGGCGGAGGAAGAGGAAGCTCGCGATCCTCGGCGGCGCATGAAGGCGGCGGCGGGGGAAGAGGAAGCTCGTTATCCTCAGCGGCGCTGTGCAGCGACGGAAGCTCGCCGTCCTCGGCAGCACTGTGCAGCGACGGAAGCTCGCCGTCCTCGAAGGCACTGTGCAGCGACGGTAGCTCGCCGTCCTCGAAGGCACTGTGCAGCGACGGTAGCTCGCCGTCCTCGAAGGCACAGTGCAGCGACGGTAGCTCGCCGTCCTCGAAGACACAGTGCAGCGACGGTAGCTCGCCGTCCACGAAGGCACAGTGCCTCGTCGGAAGCTCGCCCTCCTGTTCGCCGCATTGCAGCGGCAGCAGCTCGCTGTGCTCAGCGGCGCGGTGCAGCTGTGCTAGCAGCCCTTGGAGCCTGGCCACCTGCTCCCGCAGGTCACGAATGCGCTCTTCGTTTCTCAGAGCGCACCGCCGAAAGCTGCTCCAATCACTCTGGGAGGCTGCTCCCAGCTGCACGTCCCGCTCACAGTCCGCTCCTTTGCCGTTACGCCGTTTGGGTCTCCGGCTACCTTCCACGCCGGCTCCCCAAACTCCAAACATCGTTGCCCCCCCCAAAAAGAATCTCCCCGGGGAAGGGCTCCTCTGCTATGCCTCTTTTTTAGGTCTTGCAATCTGTCACGTTTCGGGGTTGCGAGGCATAAACGCAGGAGGATCCAGGTGTTTAAAGGAAAACGATGTTTTATTAAACACAAAACAGGGAAACTCAACAAACCAAGATACTTTAAATGAAACGGAAACTAAAACACGAATTGAAGAAACAAAAGACACTATGAAACAAGCAGATCATGACTAAGAGAAATTAACAGTTGCAAGACCCCAAACTGAACTGAAACAAACCATTTATAATAAAACTAATGAACAAGTCAGTTCAGGTGAGCGCCCTCACGTCACCTGACCGAAGTGCATAATGGGAAATGAAGTGAAATAATACGAACTACAAACAAAAGATCACAGGGCGCTTTGGCGCCCTCTAGGGGTTATCCCTGACAACTACCTAACCCAACTACAGTAATTTAACACCAATAACAGCATAGCAGTACTTTTGCAGAAATATGACTGTATTTGTCTTGTCTGGAAAAAATTGCTAGAGAAATTGCTAGAGAAATTGCTAGAGAAAGAGCAAATGTAAGTATACTCCAGCAAAGTCAGGGACAGAGCAATACTTTTTGCAGTCACACAAGGGTGGTCTCATTTCCAGAGTGGCTATTTGTGTTACTAAACCCAGCCAATCAGCCAATATTGAGTAAAAGCGATATTCTGAACAGGTATTTGCTGGATTTAATAATCTACTTTAAAATGAGATATAATAAGCTACATGCTCAATGTAAACACACCTGCACCAATAGATATTAATTGGAAAATCTAATCTGAATATTTTTATTTGGATTTGTTAATATTTTCACTGCTGAAATAACGCCGCTAAAGTGGTAGAAGTCAATTTTAATGCACACAAACTTATTTTAAGACAAAGCGTAATCGTTATACAATCTACTTTTCCGTTTTCTCATCCGTGCTTCACTCTCCACAGTGTTTCCTTCACATAGACTATACTTGGACGGCTTGCCCAAGTATATTGACGGCTGCCTAAGTATATTTGCAGACAGTTATTTAGTTTAATACCGTGCTGTCTTTGTCATTTATGCATTGGGAAAATCACTCTCTGTCATGTTTGGGTTATACATGAAGACCTTATTGCACATACTGTAACTCCACTTCTCCTAAAAGGCTCTCTGTATTCTCAGAGCAAAGCTCTGGATAAAGAACTAGCAATTAAGCCATTAAGGCAGTGGTAAAAACCATAGCCATAATCATATAGTCATTACGATAATAAAAAATTATTTCCTCACACCTCCACGGGTCAGGGTTCAAATCCCATCGTCTCTATGTGTGCATCTATAAGTTGGCAAACTCTTCCCATGCTTTGTGGGATTCTTCTTCTGCTTCCTTCTGGTTACGCCATGCCCTCCACAATCCACAGACATGCACTGTAGGTCGATTTGTTTTTTCTGTGTAATTGGGTGTCGGCTTAGTGGTTAGCACCTCCATGATCCGGTGTTCTATCAATTCATCCTACTCATCATTATTTCCTTCCCAGCCTTTCGCAGTAAAAAGACATCAGGCTTAAATTCATTCATGTGCGAATTTACTGAGGTATTTCCTAGTTTTGTGCTTTTAATTGAAATTTTATTTCATTCACATGCGTAGATATAACAGTTGACCTGTGAATTGAAGGGGTGGAGTGATTCTTTATCGTTTGTACCCATTTAAAAACTATGGGAATTACATTCTGATGAAGTACCGTCATGTGTCAGAATCTGCTGCCTATGTTAAAACTGAGTATTTGCAGTCTTGTGTCCAATTCTGACAAGTAGGAAAAACTGATAGAACACCTGATTCGATTCCCGCCTCGGGTCTGTGTGCATGGGGTTTGCCTGTTACATGTTCTCTTCAGGTCCGAAGACATGCAGGTTAGGCTAATTGGCATTATCATCATCATAATCGGCCAATAATAGCTTTGGGAAGTTTGATCGGCAGTCTCTATAATGGCCGACATAGAAAAGCCGATCAGATGACGCAAAACTCGCGGGACAATTTTTTTTGCGTGCTACTACAATACCTTCATCCGGTCTGGCAATTCTATGTGTTGTGTGAAAAAGACAACCGATTAACAATCTGCAACCTGTGTAACAAGCCAATTCCACGAGGCGGGAAGCACCAAAGCATTTTAACACCACAAACCTCATCAGACATTTGAAGGTTAGTCACGTGAAAGAACACAAGCAGTTCCCAATCTTGGCTAGCGCCAAGAGAGCGGGAGAGCTCAGCAACTCGCGCGCCGCCACTCACTCAGCTGTCAGTAATTCCACTATCTCACCTACGCGGTTTCGCTCGGTGGCCGTTGTTACGGTTACTGCTTGCTGGACGAAGAGAGACATGATAGTAGAGGTGAAAGTGATCAAAAGGATTTATTGAAAAAAAAACAGGGAACCAAAAGAACAGACATGAACTGAAACCAGGATAAACTAAACATGGAGCTACACCGAACTAGACATCACAAACAGACTGAGAGACAGACAGGCTAGGAGACAGACAGACAGACAGGCAGGCCAGGAGAACACAGACCCTGGAAGAACACAGACCCTGGAAGAACACAGACCCTGGAAGAACACAGAGCTAGGAAGAACACAGAGTGGAACAACATACCAGGATAAACAGTAACCCTGGACGAACAGATGCAAGACAAGGACAAACTGAACACAGGAACATTTATAACAAAACTAATGAGCACAGCTAATTAGCAACCTCAGTTCAGGTGAGCGCCACATCACCTGACCGAGGTGCATTCTGGGGATTTGAGTCCACCAAAAACTACAAATGAAAACAAAAACACAAAATGGAGTCTGTGGGCGCAGAGGCAGCGGCAGGGGCACGGCGTCCTCGAACCCGTGCGGAGGCGGCGACTGTGGCAGAGGAAGCTCGCTGTCCTCAACGAAGTCGCATGACGGTGGCGGCGGAGGAAGAGGAAGCTTGCTGACCTCGGCGGCGGCGGAGGAGGAAGAGGAAGCTCGCTGACCTCGGCGGCGCATGACGGCGGCGGCGGAGGAAGAGGAAGCTCGCTGACCTCGGCGGCGCATGACGGCGGCGGCGGAGGAAGAGGAAGCTCGCTGACCTCGGCGGCGCATGACGGCGGCGGCGGAGGAAGAGGAAGCTCGCTGACCTCGGCGGCGCATGACGGCGGCGGCGGTGGAGGAAGCTCGCTGTCCACCTCAATGCAGGATGGTGGCGGCGGAGGAAGCTTGCTGTCCACCTCGATGCAGGACGGCGGCGGCGGAGGCAGCTCGCTGTCCACCTCGATGCAGGACGGCGGCGGCGGAGGCAGCTCGCTGTCCATTTCGGGGAACCCTGGAGGGTCTGGGCCTCCACTGAGGCTGGCTGGAGGGTCTGGGCCTCCACTGAGGCTGGCTGGAGGGTCTGGGCCTCCACTGAGGCTGGCTGGAGACTGGGTGCTGGCGTTGACATCAGCTGCCTCTTAGTTGGCCTTGGCCAGCTGTTCCTGCACCTCTGCCCCCAACTCCAGCAGGATTTACATTTGTAAAGCGACAAATGCTTATCTGTTGGATCAGCACCCCGGCTAGTTGGTGGAGCCCCAGCCTCCGCTGTTGAAGCTCCACGTGATCTGCTTGCCCTTGGCGTCACAGTCACAGCCCCCCCAAAAAAATTTTCCCGGGGAGGATCCTCTGCTATACTACTTTTTAGGTCTTGCATTCCGTTACGGCTACTGCTTGCCGGACGAAAGAGAGACATGATAGCAGAGGTGAAAGTGATCAAAAGGATTTATTGAAAACAAAACAGGGAACCAAAAGAACAGACATGAACTGAAACCAGGATAAACTAAACATGGAGCTACACCGAACTAGACATCGCAAACAGACTGAGAGACAGACAGGCTAGGAGACAGACAGACAGACAGGCCAGGAGAACACAGACCCAGGAGAACACAGAGCTTGGAAGAACACAGAGCTTGGAAGAACACAGAGCGGAACAACATACCAGGACAAACAGTAACCCTAGACGAACAGATGCAAGACAAGGACAAACTGAACACAGGAACATTTATAACAAAACTAATGAGCACAGTTAATTAGCAACCTCAGTTCAGGTGAGCGCCACATCACCTGACCGAGGTGCATTCTGGGGATTTGAGTCCACCAAAAACTACAAATGAAAACAAAAACACAAAATGGAGTCTGTGGGCGCTTTGGCGCCCTCTGGTGGTATCCCCTGACAGCCGTAAGTACAGTTCATCATGATTCACCGCGAGTTTTGGCGCTGTTATAACGTTTCCATCTTTCTGCACGAAAAATTCAACATGTTTATTTTTTTGGCGGTCCTCGCGGATGCTTGCACAACTTCCGGCGACTCGCGTCCTACTTGTCTGTAATTTTATTTTATTTTATTCAATCTACAGGAAGTTGTATTTTCAAGCTCTAAGCTGTTCCCAATTACTAACCAAGCAGAGGCTGCTATGTTTTAAGTTGACGTGTTGCACATGTTGTTTGCCATTAAATCCAGATGTCAATTCATGATATTCCTCTACTTGTAATTTCAATACTTAATTTACATTGAGCCTCCTATATCTCCTATATCTCCTATTGGGCCTCCTATATACCTCCTATATCTAACATTGTTGTTAGATATAGTTTAATAAGTAATGCTACAAGATAAGGCTTTGAATAGATCCTGTAATCGGTGATCGGTATCAGCTTCTAGTGATCGGAGATTGGTGCACCCCTAACTGTGCACATCCTGATTGGAGCACCCCTAACTGTATGCATCTGGTATGTTTACACTAAACACTCATATAAGCTAAAACGTCAGTAATTTCATAGCATAAAATATTAAAAACTGGAGCTACATATGCCATATGGTCAAAAGTATGAGGACACCTACTGCTTTGATTTGGCTGAAAAACAGATTTGATGTCAGATACCTGAAGCATTGTTGATACTGAACTATCTTGTAGTTGTGCCTTATGTGAGACAAAGACAACTGTAAAGTATATTAGACGCATCATGGAAAACAGAAGGTACACCCTCTCTTAATTTTATTGTATGTTTTTATTGACCAGGCCCTAAATAACATTGTTATTATTATTATTTCCCCATTCTATCACTCTACACCATACTACTGTAACTAATCATTTCTTGGGTAAGACTTTTCTTGGGCAGCAAATTTTTCTCAGGATGATTATGGAAGTAGGAAGGGTGTGTTTTTTCTGGATTCTGAATGGCAAAATAAAATGACTTACTAAAAATCTGTTTAGTGCTTATGTTGTGACATGAAGTTAGTAGCAATCATCAGTTATACTTGATAAGATCATAATTGTGAGAGATGCACTTCCCTTTTACCCACAGCAAAAAAGACAGAGTCCATGTGATATGTCTGTGTGTGTGTGTGAGAATGTGTGTGAGAACGTGCTGTGTCATGAAAAAAACAGAAGTTTTTTTTTTTTTTTTTCTCTTTAAAGCCTTCCATTGCCATCTGGTCTGAGATATGAAACGAAACAGCTCTGTGAATTTTTTGAGTTTTGTGTTAACTTTCCAAATATGATAATCTGATGCATCTTGTACCAAACATTCGCTTGCAGTGTAAAATTACATAAGATAATAAATATGTTAAAACAAGTATTCATGAAGTAAAGCATTACATGATGGTATGAAGCAATCTAGAGTGGTCACTTATTCCAGATGGGATTTGTCACACACTGACAAAGAGAAAGCTACACAGTTGTTGTTTTGTACATCTGTATTTTAATACAGATTAGAGAGAGCGAGAGAGAGTTATTCAAGAATGCAGTTATGTTGTGCGGGCCCATTTTGTCAAAATCCTTGGACTAAAAGTGGGTCATGGTATATTACACAGTATTAATACAATATACAGTAAAAAATGTGAAATGTTAATTTTATTAAAGAAACACTGTCACGAATCGGGTTACGAGGCATAAACGCAGGAGGATCCAGGTTTTAAAGGAAACGATTTTTATTTAAATAAAACAAGAAATGAAACAAACAAAGAGACTTTATATGAAAAACGAAACTAAAACACGTACAAAGGTAATGGGAGACATGACTAAACATACAAACATTACGGGGTAGAAATCAACAGATGCTAGACAAGGAAAAGGACTAAAAGCACGCTATTTATAAGGAAACTAATAACCAACTCGGTTCAGGTGAGCGCCCATGTCACCTGACCGAGATTAAACAAAACAAAACACAACAAAGTCTCTGGGCGCTAGGCGCCCTCTAGGGGTTACCCGTGACAAACACATTATGAAAAAAGTGCAAAGTCGTAGAGAGGATGATCACTGATGAAGATAGCTGGTTTTATACCCTATATCCTCGATGTTATTAATTTTATGACAAATTAGCCATTACTTGTTTGCAAGTTTATTTACTTGTTTGTGGGTTCATTTAAAATTGTCATACTATTTCAGTGAAATCATGTGATTTCTTAAAACATGTCTACTGTCTGATCAACTTGCACCATCAGTTTATTGTGTTGGTGAGTGTGAAAATGCTTTTCTTTCACAGTTTTTCCTGTTTTGTGATTTTTTTTATGATGCAACTTCCCCAAGTATTTGCATCATAGTCATTAAATAATTTCACCCTTCTAAAACTAGTAATGCCGCACAGTGGTGTAGTGGTTAGCGCTGTGGCTCTGCACCTCCAGGGTCGGGGGTTCGATTCCTGCCTTGGGGCCTCTGTTTGTTTGAGCGTGTGTGTTTGTGCCACTGTCCAGTGTGTACCCTATCTCAAGTCTTCTGGGATAGGGGCCAGGCTCCTGCATTCTTGTACACAGGATAAAGCAGTATAGAAGATAAATGAATGAGTGAATAAAATCAGTGATGCATTGATACCACTTTTTGCCAGACTGAGTATGAGTACAAGTGCTTACATTTGGCTACTTGTTACTGCTGGGTAAAAAAAAAAAAAAAAAAAACATTACGTAGTGTTGTCACAGAGAACTTTTCAAAATGTAATCAGCGATATTATGATATTAGGTTGAAGCCCACGTACTGTACATGTCTGCCTGTATTTCTGCACTGCAGTACTCTGTCTAACTTATTAATACAAAGAAATACAATTGTGTAAGGTTGAGTATCTTATGCCTTGTTTAGGCAAAGTTCTTACTTCTTTCATCACCGGATAAATACACTCCCTGTTTGAAGTAGATTATTAAATCCGGCACATAACTGTTCATAACATCACTCTTATTAAACACATCACTTTTCACTCCATGCATACAGTAACAATGTCAGTTCAGGTATGTTACACGTCCTCATCTCAGACTACTGCGGATATGTTTGCTCAGACGACCCGTGTTTTATCAACATGTCTGCTTTAATTAGCACCAATGTTTATAAACATACAACGGGAAGAATAAACATACAATGATCTGTCCATACATCTTTGAAGATTCAGTTTTCAAAGGTTACATACCTTGTTTCGGGGTAAGCCATGCTGTGTTCGTCTCAAAACAAAATGGGTACTGTGAAGAAATCCGGCACAAAACTGCTCATAATGTCTCTTCTACTCATCATTTGATTTATTAGACTAAAACAGAATGAATAAGAACGCAACATTTATTGCATAAAATAAGCAGATAAAATAATTAAATAATGAACGAATTAATACATAAAAATAAATAAAACAGGGAAAGGTGTATCATCTAGTCTTCACACTGTATTAAATGTCAAAGAGTATAAAAAGGTCTTGAGGTGAGATTTAAAAATAGGAAGAGCAGGGGTCTGCATGTGGTACAGGAGCAGCTCGTCACAGAGTAAAGGGACTGCTATTGAAAAGGCACGATCACCTCGACTCTGCAAATCTAGATTTAAGAGCTGTAAGTATAAAAGAGAGAGACTGTGCAGGACTGTATGGCTTTTCAGTTGTTTCTATTACCTTAAGTAATAATAATAATAATAATAATAATAAGAGGAAGAAGAAGAAGCTAGTTTTGAGATTTCTACATTTTTGCGACTTCATTCCCTATTCAGTTAGTGGTAAAATTTACATTTTATAAAAGTAATAATAACGATCATTCCACGTGACCAGTGTTTCCCACTGATTTAAAAGGTGTAAAGCCGGAATGGTCTAGTGTTAGTGAAGCGTAAGCGTAAGTAAAAACATTAAGAACTAAACACAATTTTAACACTATTTGTCAGAACACCTAGCTCTTAAAACCAGAGCATTTTATAGCCATTCTTTACATTTCGATGTTTTAATAAATATATAGGGGTCAGGATTGTGCAATATAGAGTTATACTTAGACATATCCTTTTCTCTCAGCACAACCTAGGCAATACGTTGAATTGAATTTTATTTCATTTTAACCAAATATACACACATAACCGAGCACAGAAAATAAATAGCACAGATTCATCAGATTACTAATCAATAGTCAATAGACCTGGGAGGAAACATTGCTGACATACTGTATCTGAATGCACAGTTTGTCCCCATTAAGTCGCCCCGGTAAGGCTTTCATAAAAGTTTCCATAATTTTATTTTATTTTTTTAATCATCATTGGTCTATGCTGTGTTGCCGGCACAGATCTGTGTCCCGAAAGGCTCTCAAGGAACTCCTCGTGTGAGAACCGCTGAGTCACCAATCCTAACGGAAAACCTCGGTCCCGTCTGACATGATCTAAACCAGTCAGTGCTGCAGAAGATAACGAAATGAGGGTGGAACGTTCGAAAATATCAAATGCAACTGTGGAACACCCCAAGAATACCATGTGCATCAAGAAATTTGGTCTGAATAGAGCTGTCCAGGTTAGTGTTTATTATTAGTATTATTAGTATTATTATTAATGGTTGCAAACACATCTGACAGAAGGAGTGGTGTCATTTGTTCAGGATGCATGCTTAGGATTAGAGCACATGCTTCTGAAAGGTGCATCACTATCCAAAATATTAAGGCAAGTATGTTGAATAAAGATGGCAAGTTCTCAACATTAACACAAAGCTGGCCTGATACCTGATAAAGTGTCTCTGTACTTCACTCTCATGGTTTTTTTTTTTGTGGTTTTTTTTTTTGTCCCTGTTGGGAAAGTAGCTTCCTCTTCACTCTTTCCTCATACAGTACAGTAGTTGTCAACATTTGACCCTGCTTTGACACGTGGGGAAGGAAGAGCAGCTTGTGCAATGAGCTCCAGCTTCGCCATAAAGTGGTAGCTGTGTGGTAGTTTTGGAAAACTATTTTATAAGTACGAGTAGACGAGCGATATCCGTATCCGGTCATCCTTATCTAAAACACATCTTATCCATGCCCACGGGACAGATCTTCCAACATGGTTGTTCAAGATATTATAGGCTACTCAATGCATTATTTAGGGTTAATGTGATAAGTTGTTGACAACTGAAACAAATGAATTACTTCCGTGATTATACAATCACTCAAAGTGTAAAAACAGATGATACTTTTTATGTCCTTGCAACATTGATCTTGTAACTACAGTATAGTGCATCGTATTTGTAGAGATTTTTGGAGCTGGAAACCTTTTAGACTGCATCTCTCAAGCATCATCATCAATTTACAAATGTATACAATATACAGTAGCTTGTATACATCTACATTTACTTTTGGGAATTTGGCGGACACTTTTACCCAGAGCGATTTGCGTAAGTGCCTTTAAAGTTTCATCATTAAATATAGCACGAATCAGTACTACTTAATGAAAGACTGTCGGATAGGAAGTTAACCCAAATAGCTAGGAAAAAGACAGGTCTTAGTCACTGCTTAAAAATTGCCATTAACTAGGCTGAACAAACATCTGGAGGAAGTTTATTGCACCACCCTGTAGCCAGGACAGAACAGAGTCTGCAAATAGATATATCACTCTCTCTCACTCATTGTCTATACCCCGTTATCCTGTATTCAGGGTCGCGGGGGCCTGGAGACTATCCCAGGAGGGCACACACATACATACACTGGCACACTACGGGCAATCTGGGATCACCAGTTAGCCTAATCTGCAGATCTTTGTACTGTGGGAGGAAACCGGAGTACCCGGAGGAAACCCACCAAGCATGCAAACTCTATGCACACAGAGACGGGAATCGAACCCGGACCCTGGAGGTGCAAGGCGACAGTGTTCAGAGTTAAGTGTCAACTAAAATTAAAACCAAAACCGAATCAAGATAAATAAATCCACTTTGTTAAGACCCATAAAACCATTAATTAATTCATTTATAAGGAATGCTGCAGTGCCTCGGCTCATACTGTATCAACACTATATTTAATCTCATGCAGCAATTTATTAGAGCCAGCAATAGGTGACCTTATTTTACTTTGCTATTTGTACATTTCGGGCGCTATTAAGTAATACAGACTTATTTAAGAATACAGCAAATGTGACTAGAAACCACTTCTTTTTTTTGTTGTTGTTGTTCTTCAGCACTTTTATGGAGTGTTGTGAGCGCTGGGCACACATCCAGTGATTTTTTAAAAATATATATATAAATATGGCAGAAACACTTGCTTCTCTTTAACATGTACAAGCATCTTTTCTCAAAGACAGATAAATGAGGCCTGTGTCGTCTACCCTGCTTTAGCGGAGCAACCCTGATGTCTGACTTACAGTATTTTGTAGGTCATCAGTGTTTCCTTATTGAATTTTGTTTCCCCTCTTCAAAGCCACATAACATTCGCAAACTTTGTAATGCATGATTTTCAAAGTTACACATCCTATCTAGAATTACACTGAGGCCGCAGCCATAAACAACACACTTGTGGCTTTGTGTGTGGGTGGAGGCCAAAAAAGAAAAGAGAGAGAGAGAGATAAAGACCACAGGCAGACAGTGCTTGGAGGGCATGCAATCACCCAGATCAACTACGTTAGAAAACTGATTTTACTTTCAAACACACAACAACTCCAGCATGACTTACGCTTTACGCTTGCTTTTAGACGCTGTCGTTTGGTGGACCATAGCTCAGGGTAAGAGGAGATATTTAAACTGTCCAAAAATATTTGCAGTTTTTCAAAATTTTAAAAACTACAGGTGGGCTGATAGCGAGAAAACACAACACAAAGAAATCAACATAAACCACGAACGTGAACGGAAGAAGACTGAGTCTCCCTCAGCCTTGACCTTGACATTGGTCCTTTCCAGCCGCACGATGCAGATACCCCTCAGTCCTGAGTACGAGGAGGGCGTTAAGTGATGCATACAGTACCTGATACCTTTATTATTGCTTGAGTGACGGAAATGGAGTTAACAAAGTGTGAACATCCTTTTCTTTTTTTAAGCATTCTCAAAAAGCCCATTGAACAGGAAGTTTGTATATCTTTGCTTCACTGATCATGCGACATGACAGTTTTGCTTGAAGGTCTGACTATTACATGTTCCAGACATGGCATTATAAAGCTTACAAGGTAATGTTTTTTTTTTTTTCGAAGAATAATAATTTGCGGAAAAATAAATGTCTGAAACTAGTGTTTAATGCATTTTTCTGTCAAACTTTTTATTCCTTTGTTTTTATAGTCTTTGATTCCTGTCTTAAATGTGCCTGTTTCAGTCCTGCTTCAGACGAATTATGTTATCCTTTATATGACTTGCCAAACAGACGGCACAGTGGCTTAGTGGTTAGCACTGTCGCTTTGCACCTCCAGGCTCCATGTTCGTTTCCTGCCTCGGATCTGTGTGCATGTTCTCCCCGTGCTTGGTGGGTTTCCTCCGGGTACTCCAGTTTCCTCCCACGGTCCAAAGACATGCAGATTACTGTAGGCTAATAGGCGTTCCCAAATTGTCTATAGTGTGTGAATGAGCTTTGTGTATGTGTTCCCTGTAATGGATTGGCCCGTCTCGTGCCGTTTGCCTCCTGTGATAGTTGTGCACAGGATACAGCGATACACAGTACAGACCAAAAGTTTGGACACACCTTCTCATTCAGCGAGTTTTCTTTATTGTGTTCTTTAGCCCAAACAAGTCTCTTCTGCTTGTTGCCTGTCCTTCTACCATGAAGGCCTGATTCACACAGTCTCCTCTTAACAGTTGTTCTAGAGATGTCTGCTGCTAGAACTCTGTGTGGCATTGACCTGCTCTCTGATCTGAGCTGCTGTTAACCTGCGATTTCTGAGGCCGGTGACTCGGATGAACTTATCCTCCGCAGCAGAGGTGACTCTTGGTCTTCCTTTCCTGGGGCGGTCCGCATGTCAGCCGGTTTCTTTGTAGCGCTTGATGGTTTTTGTGACTGCATCTGGGGACACTTTCATTTCTTAAAGTAATGATGGCCACTCGTTTTTCTTTACTTAGCTGCTTTTTTCTTGCCATAATACAAATTCAAACTCTTTGAATGAGAAGGTGAGTCCAAACTTTTGGTCTGTACTGTAGATGATGATTATGATGATGATGATGATGATGACTTGCCAAATAATACCATGCATCTTGCTTTATTTAGTGAAAGCAGATGTACCTCAGTTAGAGGATGACATGTTCAAAGGTGTTAAAATAGGATATAGTACAATAAATTCAAAGTACTACACAGTCTGCTGTAGTGTTTAGTGTATTGTTCACTAAATATCCATTTGTTGCCTTTTAACCCCCAAGTATCACCACTAAGTTTTGGGCTCGCATCATAGCAATAAACTTTATATCAACAATATCTGTTAGTCAGTTAGGGTAGAGGATATTCTTTGTCCAAGTTCCAAGGTCTTCTCATATGTCCCGTACTGCACATATCATATTATATCATTTATTTGTAAAAAAGAGAAGGACCTGGTTGCTGACAACTCACTGGCTATCATCCAACCAATGTACTGAACTGCCTGTGTTGTTTGCCAACACTATCAAATTGTACTTTATGATTGCACTCTTAAGCCTGGTGGTAATAGCCTATTATACATGTAATAACATAATATCGTGGTCATAAATGTGGTGAACCAGAGTCACCCTGGCACCTGTCACCTGTCATATGCGCTTTCTCTTTGATAGTCAAAGGCAGACTAGAAAAGCATCTGTAAGGTCACGCATTAAGAAAGTGTCAGATTGCAGGGGCAAAAGCTGCGACTAGCTGTTTCATGTGTCTCTAGAAAACATGTGAGTGCCTTCACCCTCCTAGACTGGGAGCTGTTGAATGATAACTGGGGGATGCGAACTGGCCATTATTCTATGTAAAACTAGATAAGAAAGCCAGGCAAATTTCACATTTACTGTATAGTGCATTTAGATTTAGTAATCCAGTAAGGACGTCTGCGAATGATCAGCAGGTTTTGTTAAAGTGAAATCATGTTTTGCATCAGTAAGTAATACTTTAAATGAGCAACGTCATATTATGCTGTTATACTTACTATATACACTTACAACAGCGCAATAGACGATGTTGCATTCTCGAAGGCTTGTAGAGTGTTTATTAGCCATTTTGAGGTTTCTACAATTTTTATCACATTACATTTAGGCATTTGGCAGACGCTCTTTTCCAGAGCGACTTACTTTTTTTGTCTCATTACACATCTGAGCAGTTGAGATTTAAGGGCCTTGCTCAAGGCCTCAACAGTGGCAAGTTGGTTGTCATGTGGTACTGTAGTTCGATGCCTTAACCACCGAGCTACCCCTGACCCAGTGATATCACATCACTGACATTATCGGTGTTTTCTAAATTTGTATGCTAAATTTAGATCAAGTTTGCGATGGATGGATGGATGGGGTTACTTTTGTTGGTCAGGTCTGGGTTCAACAATGTTATGTGCCCTAAAACAGATTGTCTGAATATACTAAGTGACCATGTTTTTTTTTGTGTTTTTTTTTAATTCATGTATTTTTGCTTTCATTGGCACATTCCAAGATAACCATGCCAGGACTCATCAGGCTCAAACTGTGTGGTCCAGTTGATCGTTTTCACACATGGATCACCTACCACAGTGTCCCTGACCTTAACCTTATGTTTGAGAATGTTTGAGATGTTCTGCAGAAAGCTTTACACAGCAGTCCCCCTCTCCATTCATTAATACAAGATCTTGGAGAGAAATGAATGTGACTGACCTCTGGAAATAAATATTGTGATATTGCATAAGCTTATCAAAAGCAAAAGGCCACCTATCAGAATAGTAGAGTGTGTGACTGCTGCCAGTATCGGAACTGTGAGAAACAGGTGGGCGAGCAAAAGCATTTTATTTTGCATTAGTGTCCTTTATTGAATGCAACATGCCCTCTCCCCTCTTTCCACAACAGGAAGAGCTGCACAACAAGTAAAGCACCATAACGCAGTAAATAATTAGATACTGCAAGTAAGTAAAAAACAACAACAACGCACTAAAACGATGGGGAAATAATAGCTGCACCCACCAGTGTCAGCAATATGAGTTTGGCCTGCAGTGGTAAAGTTTAGTAACTGTATACAGCTTAATGAGTGGTGGTGAGCCTTTTGGGCTCAGGGACTATGGGGGCAAAGAGTGGACCTGTTTTTGTTTTGTTTTCGTGTTTCCTCCAAACCACGTGACGCCACTGACCACGTTTTTTCAAACTGCTCGCTCATGCACCGTTGGAAGCGGCGTAACACACTCGAAGGGCAGCGTTATCCGCTTCTTCCGCTTGCGTGAGCTCACAGACGCCCCTGGTTGGCTTTAGATCCGTGATTAATGTGCGAGCACTAAGTACCTCTCATCCCTCTGCTCAGCCAATCAGCTCTCTCTCTAGACCTCCGGCTGTGAGAGGTAACAGCATCACCCGGGGAACGAACTCGCGATCTCTGGATGATTGGGCGAGCACTTTACCACTGCGCCACTGCAGAGACACTATTAAAACTATTTATTTGTAAAATGTGCCAGTAGGGCAAAATGCTATATACATATATTCAGTATGTTTTATGTCGGTGTGTTATGTTTGATTGTTCTGCATAACTTTAAAGGTATTATCAGCATTTACAAACCACTTTTATTAAATGAATGCATAAATGAGTGTGTAAGATACAGGGTGTCTGATATCAATCAAGAGCTTATTTTATTTAAAGAACAGTGGTGTACACGGAAAATTGGTATTATGAACTGAGTTCATGAAAATTTACTTTATAAAAGGTATTAAAACTCCAGCTGGAACCCTAATGTATGCAGAAAAGGGGGAACCACGTGAGGCGTGGCTAAGCCCCGCAACCACATCCGATTGGACCAATCATCCGTGCGACGGACTGACACAAAGGGTTAAAACTCAGTGTCCGAGGACGTTCAAACGCATCTACACGTATATTCATCGGTCTTCATCATGGACGTCTGAAGGAGGCAAGCTCAGCCTTGCGGGCGCTACGCTGCGTTTGCTGACGGTATCCGCTCTCCGAGAACTCTCAACGAGGCTTCGTGCCAGAACTCCAACGTCCTGCAACGAAGAAACCCACAGAAGAAGTTCCAGAGCGCCGCCATCGGTAACCAGGCAACCGAGCCTCACCGAAGGGCTTTCTCGAAAGACGTCATTTCAACCACAGCGCACCAACCAATCAGCAATGCCGTGATGCCCTTCCACACGATGAGAACGAAACGTAACGCAAGTATACAAACAAAGCTGCGTACCTTGCTGAAAATTGGTGCTCGTTTCATAACTAAAACCGTAAGATTAAACCCTCTGCTCTTGTGACTTTCGTTGATCTAGTAAACAGTACTAGATGAACTTCATTAACTTTCACTCTTCAAGTAGCGTAGTTTCATGTATTGTAGATTAGTCAAATAAATTCTTGCCCAGATCTTATGTTACCTTGCTCATAATCAGGTAAATACCAAATTTTGTATTATCATCGTCGGCCGGCGGGATAAACAGAATTAGTAAGATACACTAAATCATACTAAACACTGGACGGGTAGTTCATAAGGTGTACGCAATAAGCTTTAATTCAGTTTAACAAAATTGAACCCGAATCGTTAACGTTTCGATATACCTCTGACCCAGAGCTAAAACACTACATAATGGAGGTAAAGAACGCAACAGTTATTCTTGGTCTACTTTATTGTAAACCCTACATATTAATGGTGGAAAATGCATCAGGTATTTTGTCCACGTTAAAATGTCCTAACATTATGTTAAAAAAAAAAACCCTTACAAAGGAAATTTTGTTGTAATCCCAGGCAGCATTGTTAGTCCGAGAAAATGTTGCATTGCTTAATTGGTTGTATTTTATATGGTTATCATTCATTGCACTAGTATTTTTAAGTTGAATCAACCATTACCCTACTTCAGATTCTCATTGGTTACCTCACACAAGACAGAGCTAGTGAGTTTCTTGATGGATGATCTCAAAGTTTTTGGTGGTAAATGCTAAAAGAAAAAACAGGAACATGTGCAGGGCAGTGGTGGCTCGCCGTTTAAGAGTCTGGGTTACTAATCAGAAGTTTGGAGGTCCTACAGTACCTGTTCCATGGATGCTGTATAAACACATCTTCAATGTGCTGTAATAAGTTCATGTGGTGCAAATAACAGGCTTTAACTACTTACTATCTTACTTCAGTTTATGCATGGATTTTACACAGTATCAACAAAAAACCAAAACCAAAAGATTTGTGTATTTATATATTTGAGTTTCCTCAACTGTTTTTTGAGTAAAATAAAGTCTACAGTCAGAATTTACAGTATGCAGTTGTACAATCATCTGACCGGCTTAATACATAATCCAACCTTCCAAATAGCAAGACATTAAAATGTGCGTGATAATATTTTGGCTGTTTCTTGGAGACATTTGACATTTGATGTGAAAGTAAAATTCAGGTGACTAATAAATCAAACTAATAACTTGTGACACAAGCTTGAGCATGAAGTGTGCAAGTCCAAAGCTATAATTGATCCTTAAACCTGACACCTGCAGGCCTCGGGCGATGTGCAACGTAACAGTAAATACACCAGGGATATACAGTACACCAGACAGAGCACTTGATATTGAAGGCATACAAATGATTAAGAAAACATGCTAGGCTAATTGCATGATGCCACTGGTCATGACTTCTACTTGCTGAAGAAGAGTTTTCCAAAAAAGCTCTTACATCATTAACATGAGTTATCATGTTTCCATTAGAAGGTGAAAGAGAAAGTGGTTATGAAGGAAGGCTGCTTAGGGGGGGGGGAAACAGCAGTTGTTTTTAGTTAGTTCTGGGCAACAGCGTCATGTTTGCATGCTTGTGCTGCAGTTTATTGTTAGGAAAGTTCTAGGAATGGCAGCAAAGGAAGCTACGATTCCAAAATCTCAACACCATGGCATTGTAAGAGACAGATCTTCAGGAAAGCATTTAAGTGTTGCACAGTTAATCACATAAAAATAAAAAAAAATCGTGATATGAACCTGCGCCAATATTTAATCATGAAGGGCTGAAATTTATTAGTTAATATATGTAAGTTTATAATTTATGTAGAGTTTGTAACCAATTTAAGTACAGTGGTACCTCGGCATACGCACTTTTTCGCCATTTTTTCCCGCAATTTTTGAAACAATTTTTCGCCTTAAGAACTGAAATTTTGCAAGAAATGTGATTTCGGCATTCGAGCGTACATCCGGGAGCTGTTCAAAACTTGTTTATGTCAGTGGAAAGCCAATCAAAGTCACATTTGTTTTGTGTTTTTTTTTTTTTTTTTTTGCATTTTGCATTTTGTGCAAGATTTAGTGAAGACATAATGTAACACCAGGGGTCCCAAGAATGGTATTAAGAAGACACTTTCAGTTTTGTTTTTAAAGCAGCCTGTGCCAGGAGGAATCAGGTTATTTTGATTAGTGTTTAATTTGATGACTTTTTTTCATATTTTAATTCACTTACATGCCTTCCTTAAATGTTTTGATTGTTTATATATGCAAAAAAATAGGATTATAGTGTTCGGAATAGGTGATATTGGTAATATTTTGTATGCCTGCGACGGATTATCTGCATTTACATTATTTCCTATGGGAAAATTAGTTTCACAATATGAATTTTCACCATTAGAACTCAGTTGCAATATGTCAGAATATTCACAATGTGATTTATTTTTTTTTTTTATTATTATTAAATTGTGCAACCCTTATATCACTTAAGTTATTATAGAACATTTGGACACAGGGTTTCATGACTGTTTCGTTGGACCAAGAAATAGAAATTAGCATTCTAAGTCATCATAAATTATATTTTCATAGGTGTGTGTTGTGTAGTGCACGGATCAACATAGATCAGGTTACAGAAAAGAAGAAAGGAGCCTGTTGTGTAATTACAGAGGAAATGCAGTAAGGATTTGGTTCTCTGTACATACATGCACACCATTTCTCCGATTGTCCGCAGGTTTTTATAGATATCCATGGAGATAAGACCATGTTTACCAGTGGCTTAGACAAACAGTGAGTTTGGTGGAATTGCTCTTTGATCACCTCTGGCATGGACTAGAGCTGTTTTGTGTTTTGACCTGTGCTCTACAGGTGTTCTGTGTTTTGACATGCCCATTAAGTAAATCCAGGAAGGCTTTGAATAGTAGATTAAAATTGCCAGAAAATACTCAGCACACCTTTTAAGCACTTTTTAACATTCTTATTCTCTTACAATAGAAAAAATCAGTTACATCAAATTGTTTTGAAGTAATGATGTTTCCAATTTTAAGTAAACAGAACTATCAGTTTTTGAGTTTGTTGAATTTGTTGCAAATCCAAAAAAAATAGTTGCTGTCAATCCGGTCCGCACACAAGCTTGGCACAGGTTTCACACCAGATGCTCTTCCAACCCTCCCATTTTATCTGGGCTTGGGACAGACACTTCATCCAGTTGTTGGGAATCGAACCCGGGCCTTTCACATGGGAGACGAAACACCTCCCACTGAGCCACCAGTGCCCTATTACCCTGACGACATCAGACATAAAATCGCTAGTCTGAAAGATTTTAAGTTGGTGGAACTTTAAGGTGACAGTTACTGATACTTAAGTACTTAAAGTTACTTAAAATATCAAATTCGTTCAGCTAACTTGAAAAGTGTCATTTCTACAAACTCATAAATACCAAAAAGTTCTAAAGACTCATCAAGGTCTATTAGTTTGAGCTAATTGTAATTATTTAAGTTAACAGTACTCGATATGTTTAATTACTTTAGGGTTTTACAGTGTGACCATTTTACAGTGTGAGCATTAGGGTTTACAGTGTGACCATCCTGGCCTCACCCCGTATTGTTTTTCCACTTTTTTTTTGTATTGTTAAGAATACACATTACTTCCAAGAGCAGTGCCAAGACACTCATTATCTTTACTTGTTTAAAGCAAAAAAAGTGCTGAATTCCTGGATGTGGAAACTATTTTGGTCTAATAATAGATATCATGACTAATGAGCATCACAGAACACATGATATAGATTTCCCCAAGATGAAAACAACATTCAAAGTTCCTGCATCCAACGTAAAAAGTTGTTTTGCTCGGCCACCTGAGCCAATTTTAGACTAGAGATCTTAGAGGTGGCTCAGGCAGGAAGTAGCAGATTTATTTAGCAGCTATTGAGTTACAGTAGCTCAGAGATTTCCAATGTTTTGCAAGCCTGCAGTAGGCCATTCTTATTTATTTGCAATTAGGAGCCTTATGGAAGCTTATCAAAGCTCTTTTCATGCAAGTCCCACAAATCCTGCATTATTAACGCATTATCCTCACCATCAGAAGAGCTTCTGATAAGTCAAGGCCAAAGTATTGAAAGGATTTATTACACGGAAGTAAGATACACACAGTATTATTTTTATTATTATTTATAACCACTTTGTATGATGTATGGTTTGTATTTTTCACATTTCACATTTTTTTACAGTAATGTCTATTTTAACTTTATATCAGGCAAACAACCCAGAACATGTTGCGAAATATAAAGTCTTATCACATTTACAGTAGAAGCCTTTATATTTTTCATCATATTTATATAATATTTGTGTCATGTCACCACGTTGCTCACCATGAAATTGTTTTGGAATTCATCTTTCAATTGATAACAAACATGCCATGAGGAATATATTAGTAGATTATATATTATAGATTATAGATTATGACTGGTTATTATAATCATCTTCCAGCATCATCTTATAATAATAATAATAATAATAATGGCTTAAAAGCAAAAAGAATCCTCCATGGCCTTTACATTTAAATAGGAAAAAAAGGATTCCACATTTCTACCTTTAACAGATTAGTGAGTATGACAAGGCATTGATTTATATCTATCAGTGTAATAGCAGATATATCAAGAAGAATCTAAGTAAGAACAAACCCAAAAATTCACAGAGACCACTACAAAACTTTCTATTCAGTGGATGTTAAAGAGCCTGGAGGCAGTTAAAGAAGGAATGGCTGGTCATACAAGTTTTATTCATATTTATACCATGACCATATAGTTAAAAACATAAAAAATATATATATTGTGTATTATACCTATTAATAACATACTCGAATTAACAACCATTTGTGTTCATTTTGCTAATGAAGCATTAGCATCATCGTGCTGCCACAATGTATATACTTTCCCCACTTTATACAGTCTACTAGTGTTAAATGCAAAACAATCGTTTAGGTAGAGAGAGCTAAGGACGTCTGGTTGATTAATCAGCCATTAAATAATTATTAAATATTTGCAGAGGAAGTACGCAAATCATGTCCCTTAGTAAATGTCGAGATTCCCTAGGGCAGGGGTCGGCAATCTTGAACACTCAAAGAGCCATTTGGACCCGTTTCCCAAAAACACAAGGAGCCGCAAATCCTTCGACATCTAATATGAAGGTAACACTGCATATATTGTTTATACATGAGATTATGGTCACCTGAGCCAAGTGAAACATGGTGAAGAGAAGCCTGGTGAAACATGGAGGTGGATCAGTGATGGTTTGGGCTGCAATATCAAAAAGATCTATGAAGAGTAATAGGGATCATTCCTGATGCTTTAGGTAATTTTGCATTAGTCGTATAGAATAAATGAATCATTGATAGAATAAATCAATAAGGCAGAGAAAGTAAATAGAAATATTGTTGGTTTTGTAAATGGCTTCATGAACTCCAACACGGACCTTAAACTCTTTAGAATTGTGTAGCAATGTCATGTCTTATTCTTCTATCTCTTCTTTTTAAAAGAAATGCATGGATTAAAGGAGCAGGGCATAAAATAGCATGGCTGCCTGAGATGGCATGAGGACAAAACATTAAGAATAACCGGAAAGTGTGTACTCTGTAGTCTTTGTTAGTTTAGAAGTATAAGATTAGCAAAATTCTTCAAAGCAAAATAGCAAAGATTCCACCTCCGCCCACTCGCTGACACACTCGCTATCCTTAGAGCGAAGCTGGCACGCTCTTTTATTCGAACACAATGCTGAGTTTCCTTATGCTCAGTAATACAAAAACATCTTGTTCACTAACAAAATGAGATTCATTTCCTTAACAGTTACAGCAACAAACATACTAATAACTCTTTATTAAATTTTATTTTGCCTGAAAATAAAGGTAACAGTAACAACTTTGTAATGAAGAAGAAATCAGTTTTGCAGGTGAACGGCTTTTCTTTTCCATTCAGGTTTTCTTCTTCTTCTTCTTCTTCCTCTTCTTCTTTTTTCTCTTTCGGCTATTCCCCTTCAGGGGGCTCCACAGCAAATCATCTGCCTCCATCTAACTCTATCCTCTGCATCCTCTTCCCTCACCCCAACTCACTTCATTCCTCTAGACCTCCTGCCTGGCAGTTCCAACCTTCTCCACATATATTTTCACAATCTCTACTCAGCACCTCAAGCTGGCCTCTCTGACTTTATCTCCAAAACATTTCACATGGGTTGTCCCTGTGATCAACTCATTCTTGATCCTACTGTATCTATCCTGGTCACTCCCAAAGAGAACCTCAACATCTTCATGCATGCCTCCTTCTAAGTTTGTCTAGTGTCTTTTCTTCAGTGCCACTGTCTCTATGCTGTAGGTCATCACTGATGCATCATATAGAACTAAAGTTATCATTAATTTTAAAAACGTGTTAATTTCACTTCTACCAGAATATGGGAATGACATAATCTATATATATATATATATATATATATATATATATATATGACAATGACATACATAGGACAATGAAACTGAAACACTGGCCAATTTAGTGATCTTCACTGATTGCACATTTCACCAGTAAGAGCAGAGTGTGAAGTTTTAATTAGCAGAGTAATGCTTAAAATATTGCAATGCACACAACATTATGGGTGACATATCAGAGTTCAAAAGAGGACAAATTGTTGGTGCACGTCTCGCTGTTGCATCTGTGACCAAGACAGCAAGTCTTTGTGATGTATCAAGAGCCACGGTATCCAGGGTAATGTCAGCATACCACCAAGAAGGACGAACCACATCCAACAGGAGTAACTGGGGCCGCAAGAGGAAGCTGTCTGAAAGGGATGTCCGAGTGATAACCCGCATTGTATCCAAAAAACATAAAATCACAGCCTTCCCAACTCACTGCAGAATTAAATGTGCACCTCAACTCTCCTGTTTCCACCAAAGCTGTTCGTCTGGAGCTCCAAAGGATCAATGTACATGGCCGGGCTGCTATAGCCAAACCTTCGGTCACTCGTGCCGATGCCAAACATCGGTTTCAATGGTGCCAGCAGCGAAAATCTTGGGCTGTGAACATGTATTGTTCTCTGATGAGTCCACCTTCACTGTCTTTCCCACATCCCGGGGGAGTTACGGTGTGGAGAAGCCTGGTGAAGCAGGGGGTGGATCAGTGATGGTTTGGGCTGCAATATCATGGCATTCCTGAGGCCCAATACTTGTGCTAGATGGGCGCGTCACTGCCAAGGACTACCGAATCATTCTGCATGACCATTTGCACACAATGGTTCAAACATTTGTATCCTGAAGACGGTGCCGTGTATCAAAATGATAATGCACCAATACACACAGCAGGACTGGTGACAGAGTGGTTTGATGAACATGAAAGTGCAGTTGAACATCTCTCATGGCCTGCACAGTCACCAGATCTAAATATTATTGAGCCACTTTGGGGTGTTTTGGAGGAGCGAGTCAAGAAACGATTTCCCATACAAGCATCATGTAGTGACCTGGCCATTATTCCCCAAGAAGAATGGCTCAAAATCCCACTGGCCACTGTGCAGGACTTGTATCTGTCATTCCCAAGACGAATTGATGCTGTATTGGCCGCCAAAGGAGGCCCTACACCGTACTAATGATTTATTGTGGTCTAAAATCAGGCGTTTCAGTTTCAGTGTCCAACTCCTGTATATATATATTGATATATACACACAGTATGTATACATACATACATACAACAATGAACATTTAGTATAAAATCCTTTATTCTTCAACACCTGCCGGATCTGGCTGGGCAAAGAGTCAAAAAGACATCTGCAGTTCTCTTGAGTTGATTGCTCAATACATGCTTGCTTAATGCTATCTGTTGCAGTGTTTCCCACACATACTGTAGCGTATACTTTGGTGGGCCACCCAAATATATTTGTCCACCAATTTTAACAAAATGTCTGGGAGCACCATCCATGATTGATTAACTAGTTCCCTCTCGTGCTACAGCTCCAGTATATGTTTATTCTGCTACAACAAGAGCTGAGAACTGAGAGGCAGTAAATGCAGTTGATGCCAGCTGCTGTAAAAAGCGTAAGACGGACATACTGATGGTCAAACATGCACAAAAAAAATTTTTTGTTTGTTTTTTTGCTGATTCATTTTTATATAGTTGGTTAAACTATTAACCATGCATGCGCAGAGCAAAAATACATCATGTTTCATAGGTGATACTCCAAGCGACTTTTCTATAAAAGAGCTTTTATAGACTTATAGAAAGTAAATTGGCTTACAGTACTGGATTTTTCCATGATACTGTATGTATCATTATATTTATTTTTGTCAACAGAGTTTAAGCCAGCAGAAAAAAAATACACCAGTCATAAAATGAATGCGACATGTGACACCACTTTTCCTGTTATTTCCTATTACTGTGACTATATTGATATGCCAGGGTGGTGCTTCGCAGACAATGAAGCATATTTTGGAGGGCTGCCTGTAAGTGCTTTAAGAGTTTAAGAGTCTTTCCTGCCCACAGGAAGACAGTTTTTTTGAGAATGTTGGCTACAAATATTTGAAACAACATAGAAACACCACATACGAAGGACATTTTATACTAACACCTATTAACAATACTCCTCTTTTGTTTAATTCAGATACAAATAGTGATACAAAGGATATATAATAGTAGTAGTAGTAATAATAATAATAATAATAATAGCAATCATAATTTCATAATTTCAACCTACCTGTATACCAAGAAATCTTAAAAACAGATTTGTAAGTATGGCAAGGCTTTGATTTATATCTACCACTCTGATAGCAGGTATATCAAGAAGAAGGTGGCAGGGAAAGAAGATGCCCAAAATTGCACAGGGATCAATATAAAACCTTTCTGTTCAGTGGATGCTAAAGAAACTGGAGGCAGTTACAGCAGAAAAGGGTTTAACAAGTTTTATTCACATTCATACATGAATGTGAGAGGGGGAAACATTAATAACGTGTATTGTAATAAATGTATTAATAATTGTATTAATTAATCATTTAATCTAATTAACAACCATTTGTGTTAATTTTGGTAATGAAGCACCGATTCTAAAATTCGTTAAAACTCACCAACCTTGGCATTTACTGTATGAATAGACGCTTTGAGTCACTGAAGAATAACAATTAGAATCTTTCTTGCCATTATCATGTATACAATGAATTACAAACAAGTACAAATTTAGACCAGGTTTTAATGCACATAGATTAAGCTAGCGCGCACAATATTAGTCACCAAACCTGAAAGTCCTGTCTGCAGTGATGCAAATCTGCGTAGACATCATATGAAAGAGGATCTGAAAAACACATTTTAGGCTATGCAAACTTGTAATTATACAAAAAAAAAACATAAAAAGAACCAGTTTATCCTCTAAACCGAATGGAGAACAAGTGTGTCTATTAGATTTAGATTCTTAGCTGTCTTGTTTTCCTGGTAACATCCCAAACCGTCCAGCTGGTCTGTGTGTATGTTGTGTTATAGTCTCAGACTTTCCTATTTCAATCTTAGTATCTTCACTAATGATGATATTATAGGTATTGAACTTTAACTAGAACGCTACAGATCACTTTCTCAGATCAATCAGTAATCGCCGGTTTACGGCACCTCACGAGTCTGTGGTTAAGGATCCCAATAAATAAGACATCGTCTAACGGGATTTTTTCCTTCCCAAGAAATACTCATCCACATCAAATTATATATCAAGTCAGATTTTATGACAAGACCATTACAGTATGATGAATATTGTGTCCTTGTTTGTTGCTTGTGAAGCCCAGTAATGCTTATGAGATTCCTAAGGAAACAAAAAGATCCCACCATGTGGAATTTCGGCCCACAGACACGACACGCCCGCAGACAGCACAAAGCTGCCCATGGTCCCGAAAAACAACTAACGGGATTCCATGTGGAGCTATTTATTTCTTGTTAATTGTTCTTAAATTTTCAAGGTCATGTGCGGTCGTATAAGCATTTCACTGCATATCGCGCTGGGTATGACTGTATATGTGAGAAATGAAATTTTGAAATTAGACTGGCAAATGATTCAGTCATACAGCTCGATTACAGCTCGTTCACATCTTCTCCTCATTTACGGCTTTACTATAGTAGCGCACGCACATCACAATGCTTGCTCACTCAATTCCAGAAAGGGGGAGGTTGGAGGGTGCAATATGACCACCTGTTTCCGATTGGCTCGTTTTGATGCTCTTAGTGTTCCAGAAGTGCGCATGTGTTAGACAGACAGTCGTGTTTTCTTCAGTTTGTGTGTTACACACATTTCATACCCCTTTTCATTTTTTTTTTAATTCTATAATGCTGCTTTGCGACAATGACTATTGTTAAAAGCGCTATACAGATAAAATTTTAATTTAATTGAATAGACTCAACCAATCTGGTGAGGCCGCTGTCACACTGACAAAAAAACTGTAAAGTTTGTTGGCGATATATAACAACATTCTACTGTACATCACCCTTAGCATACACTGGAAATGCAGTTATGGAGGGGACAGATTTTAAATCATTAGTATAAAAAAAAGGAAATTACTAGAACAGGAAGTATTAAAAAAATTTTTTTTTTTAAACGGAACCTAGAGATTCAGACTTTCAGTGTGAAACATGATGTCCACTCTGAGTGGATAGCTGGTACTGTTAAACTTCAGCCGTTGTTCTGATGGCCGTGACTCTTCCGTTGCTTATTGTGCCTTATATCCTTTGGGTTATCTGCATACCTTAATTTACTATAGGAAGAATTTGTAATATGTGAAGATGATTTATAATCAAATGAGAGTGTATGTATCGATGAACACCAGCATCAGCTGGAGTGTGTGCACACGTGTGCAGATGTGTAGTAAGACGTTTTGGACATCTGCATAATACAATTCTGTGTAAAAGCATACTAGGCCCCTAAAAGCTTTTGTAAAAGCGATGAAGTTTAATAACACCCCCCCCCCCCCCCCCCACACACACACACACACACATACAGTGATAAAATTAAAAAAAGAGGTTGTCTCAGTTGGCTTCCTCAAAAATGTTTCCCATGCCATGCTACTGCCAGTGTTTTGATTTGTTGCAATGTGAACGTGCTAAATACAAGTAGATTACGTAAGCATGAATAACATTGAGCCAACACTAATAAGTAACACTGAATGAACTATAAAATGATATGAATAACCAAGTGAAATATATTTTTTCTATCATATTCATTGTTTAGCAGCTCACAGGTAGAAAAAAATGCTTAATGCATCTTAACATAAGTGACAAATACCCCCATATAACAACGCACCAGTACGGAGCCCTGGAAGTCACCTAGAGGAGAAAAAAAAATAAATCTGTGGCAAATCATTTTTATTAAATCGTAGTATTCTACC
This sequence comes from Clarias fuscus, assembly GCA_030347435.1. NCBI lineage: Eukaryota > Metazoa > Chordata > Actinopteri > Siluriformes > Clariidae > Clarias > Clarias fuscus. The sequence goes on from CM059209.1 coordinate 31,345,186, forward strand.
TTAAACCTGCTACAATTGATAGCTAGGGAATCACTGAAAGCATGCAGTTAAGACAGTTTGAAGTATTACAGTTAATAATCCACAATTGCACAACATACAATAAGATTCATTAACATGTACCGGGGAGCTTCCTGTTCTTCCAAAAGGAGTACAAACCTGTGTGAACGGATAGCGAAAGCGTACGCACGGAATTATGAATTCGTGGGTACGGATTACAAAAGCTGAGCGCACAGATTGTTAAACTGAGGGAACAGTTTAAGAATTCGTGGGAACAGATTATTAAACGAATTGTTAAACTGAGGGAACAGTTAAAAAAAATTGTGGGAACGGATTATAAACTGAGGGCATGAACCGCAAAACCGTTGCCACAGATTTATTATTTTTTTCCCCTCTAGGTGACTTCCAGGGCTCCGTACACCAGTGTTCTATTCTCATATTATTATATTAGAGTCTTCAGACTAATGCACTAAAGTTTTTTTTTTTTCCTTAGGAAGGGGCTAAAGAGCATCACATGTTTCCCGGTGAAAAGCCCTAATACAATTTGTTTTATGTTTCCAGAAATTCCAGTTGTGGTTCCTGTAATAACAGAAGCTGCTGAGATATACGAGTGTGCACACAGTGGCGATCCAGCAGCTGCTAACTACACATGGTTTAGGTAAGAGATATTAGAAACTGCTGCCTGCATTCACTGGAAAAAATGACAGGAAGAAGGTTATAAGGATTTTTTTTTCTAAGAGTTAAAATAAATAAAATTCTCACTGCACGGTGGCTTAATGGTTAGCACTGTCACCTTGCACTTCCAGGGTCCGGATTCAATTCCCGCCTCTGGGTTTGTGTACATAGAGTTTGCATGTTCTCCTCTCCTTTCCTTCGGGTACTCCAGGTTTCCTGTGGGAGGCTAATTGGTGAATAGGCTAATTGGTGAATAAGCATGTGTACGTGTGTGTTCCCTGAGATGGATTGGCACCCTGTCCAGGATTCTCTCCTCTTTGTGCCCTAACTCTCCTGGGATTGGCTCCAGGGCCCCCACAACCCTGTAAGCGGTATAGACAATGAGTGAGTAAGTAAGTGAGTGATCATATCTAAGTAAGAATCTTATATGAACTCATTTTGCGCAAATTTTTCTTTTCTAGTTGCCAGTTGCTTGGATGAAGTCTTTTTTCTTCTGATTTATTGCACACTTCTCAGAGGAAGTCGTTCACCACAAATCTCTATTGAATGAAGCAGAATGCATAAACTGCAGCAGCTAAACTATATTGTTGTACTAAAAAGCTGAATTGAGTAGCAGTTAATTATAAATAAAAGATAATTAGGTGATAAGACCAAAGCTGGCCACCGGGATATTAGTGTGCTTCATGTCAGCATCAACCAGAGAGTTCTGCTGTACAGAAAGACGATCAGACATGTACATGCATTTAAACTCTCTCTCTCACTCACTCACTTATCGTCTATATCACATTATCATGTATAGGGGGTCGTGGGAGGCCTGGAGTTTATCCCAGGACACTAAGGGCACGAGGCGGGGTACACCTGGGACAGGTGTGGGCTTCAATCTGAAATAATAATATCAGTGATTACATTAAAGCTGATCAGCTTATTTTTAGAACCTTTTAAGCTTTCTAACTATTTCTACAAACTCTTTTCCCTTCAATGACCTGTACTTCAGCTAGCAAATCCAAATATGAGGGCATACGCCGGATTGACGCTCTGATTATTCTTTATAACAAACCGTTCCCGAAAAACACTTAAGCCTTTTTTATACAGTACGTGAGACAGAGAGCAAGGTTTCTGAGAAGGAATTGTGTTTTAGAAACACTGCTTGTTATTTCATAGGGAGCTCATTCTGGGATCACATACATTATTGTATAAAGCAGCACATGATCACATGACCTTTGTGATGCACAGGTTAGAAAAGAAGTTGTTTAACCATTGAAAATGTGTAAATATTGTATAGATTTATTCAAGATTTATGGAAAGACAAGACCAGTATGTTGCATGTTGATGAAAGTGTTATTTCTAAAGACTAAATGTGGGTTTGTCCTTTAACTAAAAACCTTGTTTATTTTATATCCCTGGTTTGATAACATTTACATTATGGCATTTGGCAGACACCCTTATTCAGAGCAACTTACATTTTTATCTCATCATTAATGTTGGGGGACGTTACTTTTCAAAGTAACTAATTACAAAATTACTGTCATTAAAAAGTAATCTGTTACATTACTGCGTTACTTTCTGATAAAAGTAACTAGTTCGAGTACTTTTCCATTGCAGAAAATGAAAACTCCTTCGTGCTTCCTCATGCATCTTGTTTTAGTCAAGAACTTTATAATTATTCTACCATCATCACTCAGCCAAGTTTGGCCCATAATCTGTTAACTACTAATACCCCTATCTCACCTACGCGGTTTCGCGCGGTGGCCGTAAGTACAGTACGGTTCATCATGATTCACCGCGGGTTTCGGCGCTGTCATTAGTGTTTCCATCTTTCCGCGTGTCGGTCCTCGCATAGTCAAACTGCATAGGTGAGATAGGGGTATAACAGCAGGAATAACAGAAGGGGGCGGGTTGTCGGGGGCGGGGCTTGTAAGACGACTTTCTGACACACACACACACACACACACACACACACACACACACACACACACACACTTCTGGGAATGACTGCTGTCTGGCTCACGGATTACATAAATTGTCTGAATAAGGGATTACATTTTTGAAAAAGTAACTGAGTACTTCAATGGCGGACCTAACGCGTTAGATTACTTGTCTCATCAAAAAAGTAATCCGAGTACTCTAACGCGTTACTTTGTAACACATTACACCCAACACTGCTCATTATACATCTGAGCAGTTAACGGCCTTGTTCAAGGGATGTAGGGACAACTGTGGTGGTGGGATTTGAACCTATGACCTTCTGACCAGTAATCCAATGCCTTAGCCACAGTATTGATAAGTACTTGTGTACTTCTAATGCCCAGGGATAGATTTACACCCACATGTTATTTTTTATGCACCACGTTTCAGTTGATTCCACCATGACTTGTAATTCACATCTGAAATTATATTGTTTCCCGATGTTAGCTTTTAGCAAGCAGTTTAAATAAACTTGTGAAAGTGAAAAACTCTCTCCATCTGGACAATATTTAAAACTCATGAAGAGGACCAGATTCCTTAAGCATTACCGCAGAGTGAGTCATACTGTAGTTAACGTCAAGGGGTCACGGTTACCATAAGATAATGAATTCCTATTTAAAACAACTAAAATAACAGGCAATAGCTATGCATACTCACTCATTGTGGGCAAAGTATCTTAGCCAGTTCGCCTGCATGTATGTTTTTTTTGCCAGAAAACCAGACATCTGATTAAACATAACCACATTATCCACTTGCGCACTTTGGTCAGCTCAGTCCTATAAGCTGTAAATGCAGAAATATCTAATGTGACCTGTACTCTTAGTAGCTGCACTGTTAATAATTTATGAATCACATGCTGATCTCTGTATAGTTTTGGCAGATGTTAAATTTCTGTCTTCTCTTCTGTCTAGTCCCGTAAAGTCTTTTTTATTAAACACAACACGTCCCTTTGTTCTGAAACTATCTGCATTTGGAGAACCATTGGTGACGTGATGAAGGGTTTCAGCTGAGAGGTGTGGAATACTGGGTGAATCCGGAGCGCCGCAGGCAGCTGGAGCCGATAGGTGACAGGGTTGACACGGAGGGTGATGCGATATGGACCGATGAATTTAGGCGAGAGTTTTTTGGACTCTGTATGGAGGTTTAGATTTTTGGTGGAGAGCCATACCTTGTCACCTGTGTGGTACACAGGGGGGTGTCGACGGCGATGTTGTGAGGTGTAGAGGGTATTGGCGTGCTGAATGGCCTCCTTGGCTTGAGTCCAGGACCGCCGACACCTTCGGACCAACTGTTGGGCTGAGGGTACTTCAACCTCCGGTTCTTGATGTTCGAACATCGGAGGTTGGAAACCCTGGCATACCTCAAATGGACTCAGCTTCGTGGCGGAGGAGACGTGGAGGTTGTGGGAGAGCTCCGCCCCAATGAGATAGCGAGCCCAGGAGCGCTGACGGTCGGCAACAAAGCACCTCAGGTAGCGCTCCAGTTGTTGGTTGGCCCGTTCCGTCTGACCATTTGTTTGGGGGTGATAGCCCGAGGAGAGACTGCAGGTAGAATTGATCAGACGGCAGAAGGCCTTCCAGAACCGTGCAGTGAACTGGGGTCCCCTGTCCGAAACGATGTCCTTAGGGAACCCATGCAGACAGACTACGTGCTCTAATATCAGCTCGGTTGTCCTTTTAGCTGATGGGAGTCCGGTGAGGGCCACCAGGTGCACAGCTTTGGAGAACCGATCCACTATGGTCATGATGACGTCTTTCCCTTCGGATGCCGGCAGGCCCGTGATGAAGTCAAGGGCAATGTGCGTCCAGGGTCGACGGGGGACTGGGAGTGGTTGGAGTTCCCCTGGTGTTGGTTGATTGGAGGTCTTGGCCCTGGCGCACACTGGGCACGCCCGAACGAACTCCTCGACGTCCTTGGCCATTGAGGGCCACCAGAAAGCGCGCTGGATGTATTTGCTGTGTGCCTGGGTGCTCCGACAGCGGCGAGGAGTGACCCCATTTGATGACGTCGGCCTTGATGTTCCTGGGTACGAAGAGTCGTCCAGGCGGGGCCCCTGCCGGTTCGGTCTCCGTGGCCTGTGCCTGGCGAACCCTTGTCTCCAGTTCCCAACGGAGCAGGGCGATGACTCTGGAAGGTGGCAGGACAGACGCGGGGTCCGCCCGGAGGACGTGCCCCTCATATTGTCGGGAGAGGGCGTCGGCTTTGATGTTCTTTGACCCCGGGCGATAGGATAGGTGGAAATCAAAAGACTCAAAAAATAGAGCCCATCGCGCCTGCCTGGGGTTGAGTTGTTTTAGGTTCTTGATGGTAATGAGGTTTTGGTGGTCGGTCCAGACGATAAATGGTTCTCTGGCGCCCTGGAGCCAGTGTCGCCATTCTTCCAAAGCCCACTTTATGGCCAGCAGCTCGCGGTCCCCTACCCCGTATCGCTGCTGAGTGGGGTCAAATTTCTTGGAGAAGAAACTACAAGGGTGTAGTTTCTGGTCTGGACCTCGCTGGGAGAGAACAGCCCCAGCGCCCACCTCTGAGGCGTCCACCTCCACAACGAATTGTTGGTCGGCATCTGGATGGAAGAGAATTGGAGCGGTGGTGAATAGATGGCAGAGTTTGGAGAATGCGCTGATGGCAGTGGAGTCGAGTTGGAAGGGATGAGGTGAGGGGCGAGTTAGGGCGGTTAGGGGTGCTGCGACTGTACTGTAGCCCCGGATAAAGCGACGATAGAAGTTCGCAAACCCAAGAAACCGTTGAAGCTGTTTGAGAGTCTTGGGTAGGGGCCAATGACGTACAACCTCAAGCTTCTGTGGGTCCATGGCCACACCCTGGGACGAGATGACAAAGCCCAGGAACGTGGTGGAGCGCTTGTGAAAAGCGCACTTCTCCAACTTACAGTACAGTCGGTGGGCGAGCAATCTCTTAAGGACGGCCCTGACGTGTCGAATGTGTTCTTCGGCGGTGCGTGAGTAGATGAGTATATCGTCTAGGTAGACAAATACCCATTTTCCCAACATGTCCCGGAGAACATCGTTCATGAACTGCTGGAAAGCTGCGGGGGCGTTACAGAGTCCAAAGGGGATAACAAGGCTTTCGTAATGTCCATTAGGGGTGATGAAGGCGCTCCGGAGGTCCAACTTTGTAAAAATGGTGGCACCAGAGAGGGCGTCCAGGGCTGAGTTGGTAAGAGGCAGCGGGTGTCGTTTTTTTATGGTGATGTTATTCAGCCCCCGATAGTCAACACAAGGACGTAATTCGCCCGAACTCTTCTTTACGAAGAAAAATCCTGCGGTGGGGGGCGAGGAAGAGGGTCAGATGGTACCCTGACGGAGAGCGGAGGACACATACTCCTCCATCGCCCGCGTCTCGGTGGAAGACAGAGAGTATAGACGGCCGCGGGGTGGAGTGGAACCTGGCTGGATCTCAATAGCCAGGTCGTAGGGGCGATGCGGAGGAAGATGGTCGGCACGTCTCTTACAAAAGACCTCAGACAGGTCTCGATACGCAGGAGGGATGGCGTTGGTGTCAACATCGGGGGCCCCATTGCAGGATCCGGTTTTGAGACCAGGAGATGAGAGGGTCATGCTGCAATAACCAGGGGCATCCTAAGATGATGGGTGGCGAGGAAATGGAGGTGAGGTGAAAGCGGATTTCTTCTTGGTGTTGGTCAATGGTGAGGATGATGGGCCGAGTCTGGGTGGTGATAGGGCTGGACGAAAGGGGCCGACCATCGACGGATGTCACTTGAACTGGCTGGGATAACGCCTCAGTCTCCACCCCCAATCTCTTGGCATAGGAGGAGTCAATAAAGTTTCCAGCAGCCCCGGAGTCGATGAACGCGGAACTTTTGACTCGTCTGTGGCCAAATTGGAGGTGTACCTGAACCATGAGACGCGAGATGCTGGGTGTGGTGGCGGCGAGATGTAGGTGACCCGGTGAGCTGCCCCCCTGACTCACCGGGCCTGATTGTTTCCCGGGCATGAAGGGCATATAGCTCTATGGTGTGCCGCTGACCCACAATAGGCGCAGAGTCCCTCCCTGAAACGTCATTCTCGCTCTGCAGGGTTCAAGGAGGCGCGTCCTAGTTGCATGGGTTCCCCGGCTCCCGTGTCAACCACGGCGGGAGGTGGAGACCCGGCAGACGCCCTAGTGGTGGTGGTGAAAGCTGGTGATCGGGGCGTGGAATGTGAAAAAAGGGACGTGATGGGCAGCAGGGTTCGGGGGGCTGGCTTCGAACGAGCGAGCAGACGCTGGTCAATCCGGAGGGCGAGCTGGACCAAACCCTCCAGTGTAGCCGGAAGCTCTCGTCCGGCGAGCTCGTCCTTGATGCGAGAAGCCAGTCCTTCGTAGTAAGCCGTCCGGAGGGCGCCGTCCCCCCAGGTGGTCTGCACGGTGAGGGTACGGAAATCCGCGGTGTAGCGGCTCACGGACGACCCACCCTGCCGCAGATGGTACAATTTGCTGTCGGTCTCCACCTCAGCAGCAGGATGTTCGAAGGTCAGTTTGAGTTGGCGGGTGAATTCTCCGTATGAATAAGCTGTGTCTGAATCTGATCTGAGAACCGCCGTGGCCCACTCAGCTGCCTGCCCGGATAGCAATGAGACGAGAAGTGCAACGCGCAGTCGGTCTGTGGAGTACCTGGTGGAATTGAACTCAAACACAAGATCTAATGCTGTTAAAAACACACTGCACTTCCCATCTGTGCCATCCCACTTATCTGGTAAAGCAATGAAAATGTCAGAGAGGGGAGGAGGGGGCGGCGCTGCCACCGCTGCGGGGGGCGTGGCAACAGCCGACTGAACAGCCGCCTCGCGGAGGGTGACGTTCTCCTGCCGCAGCTCTGCCACCTCGCGGCGCAAAACCGCGACGTCTTGGAGCTCCTTTCGGAGAGACACGACTTCACCACGGAGCTTATTGATCAGTTCGGCATGCTGGTCAACCACAGCGCAGAGGCGAGCAAACTCCGCTGGGTTTACTGCTTTAGGCTCAGTCATTCTGTCACGAGCAACCGAGGGATGAACACAGTAGTCTTAGCAGTTAGCCCGTGTTGCGTGGACGGTAAACCCAGAAACGCGGAGGAAGCGCGAGCAGGCAGGATAACCACACGTTTACTCTTAGAACTCTCTTACACAAAGAGCAAGGACCTACACAAATAAACCCGCGTTCTGGCAACACACACTCAATCAAGGAAGCGATCTGAATAGGTGAGTACTCACAAAATAGTTGGTGAAGCGATAGCGAAGGCATGAATGAACTCAATGACTGAGTGATGTGAAGCGCCATCTTGTTTCCTTTTATGCTTTCTGAAAGCGCGACCGTCTTACTTCCGGGTCCTCGTGCCGGTCGCGGAGCGAGTGTGCATGACACCTCCTTGGTCGTCTCCCATGTAGTCCACTTTGGCTCAAACAACGATGGATGGTGCGATCTGACACTGATGTTCCTTGAGCATGAAGTTCACCTTGGATCTCTTTAGAAGTTAGACTTTCTGGGGTCTTTTGTTACCATTCGGATTATCCGTCTCTTTGATTTGTCATCAATTTTCCTCCTGCGGCCACGTCCAGGGAGGTTGGCTACAGTCCCATGGATCTTAATTTTCTGAATAATATGTGCAACTGTAGTCACAGGAACATCTAGCTGCTTGGGGATGGTCTTATAGCCTTTACCTTTAACATGCTTGTCTATCATTTTCTTTCGAATCTCCTGAGACAACTCTTTCCTTCGCTTCCTCTGGTCCATGTTGAGTGTGGTACATACCATGTCACCAAACAACACAGTGACTACCTGGAGCCCTATATATAGGCCCACTGACTGATTACAAGATTGTAGACACCTATGATGCTAAGTAGTGGACACACCTTGAATTAGCATGTCCCTTTGGTCACATTATTTTCAGTATTTTCTAGGGGTACCATCATTTTTGTCCAGGCCTGTTCCATGAGTTTATTTTTTTAAATAATTCTGTTGAAGCATGGTTGAAAAGCAATGTCTGACTTTCATTGGTTAACATTCATAGAATTCTTATTTATTATTACTTTTGTCAGATTAAAGTTATTTCTGTGACCATTATGAGTTTTACTTTCATTGAGCGAAGGGTACCAACAATTTTGTCCACGTGTGTATATATATATTTTTATAATTTAATTCAAAAAGTAAAACTCATACTGTATATTGTAGCTTCATTACACATTAAGTAAAACATTTAAAGACTTTTATGTTTTAATTTTGAAGAATACAGCGTATAGCTCATGAAATAAAAAACCCTGTATATTAAAATATGAGATCATTTAAATTCAAGTTTGAGTAAAGCCCTATTTATACAGTACACATGACGTTTATCTTTCATTCTAGTTCTAGGGAAGGCTGCTGACTTTACAGTTTTCCAGAAGATAATCATCAACCAGAGGAGGTCATCGCTAAAATGACTGGCTGTTCTCAGTGTGCTGAATCAAAGCAAATTCACAGAAAGCTGATTGAAAGGAACAAGTGTCGCTTGCAGTAAACCGTGCATAAGCAAAAGGAATGACAACTCAAGAACTTGGGAGGATTTTTAAAAAGCGTCTTTTACTGTACTATGTCTAGTAGCTTATGTCATTGACTCTTCTGTATTGAACTGTTTCAAAGTGGCAAACACAGACAAGAGGAGTGATACACACAGTGTAATGTCCCAGTGCAGTTATCCTAAATATAGGCACTCTTGGAACGTCATTCGACCAATCCCGTGTACAGATCTACTGAAAACTAACTGTTGTATAATATGATGTATGACATATAGTATAAATAAGCTCAGTAAAGTATCAGGTATAAAGTAACAGATATGTTATAAATAGTTCTTGCTGATGAGTTTTTCTAAAAGTAAAACATGATGAACACGTCTCTAGTACATACTCAAAATCTCAATTGTTACCCCAATCTTTCAATGGTATAAGTTAGTTATACCCATCTCACTATGACCAGTGTCTGTGTCTCAGTACTCAGTACAGTGTGACCTCTGGGCAAGTCACCTGGCCCGCACACCACCTCTGCACATGTCCTCTTGGCTGATGGTTAGTCTTTGAAGTATCCTCTGCTTCTCCCCCAATTCTCTGTCCATGCAACAAGCTCCAGGTTCTTTCCTATTAAACATTTGAACTATTCATGAAATCAGAAAGTCGGTCAGATTATAGACAAATGCACAGCACTCATTCCAAGATAAGATAATGTCAAGGCTCTTTTATCTAGCCTTGAGCACAAGTCTCTTTGTGGCAGGAAACCCACCAAGCACAGGAGGAACATGCAAACACCACTGTATTTTGAACAGTATACTGTACCTCATGAAGAAAAATCCTGTATAATGAAATATGAGAGCATTTAAATTCAAATTTGAGTAAATTACTATTCATACAGTATACACGAAGTTAATCTTACAATCTAGTTCAGTGCATGCTTGGGGAAGACTGCTGACTTTACAGTTTTCCAGAAGATAATCAACACCCTCCACAAAGAGGTAAGCCACAGGAGGTCATCGATAAAATCGCTAATCTGTTCTCAGAGTGTTATATCGAAGCATATTCACAGAAAGCTGATTGAAAGGAAAAAGTGTCATAGTAAACTGTGCATAAGCAGAGGGAATGACCGAACTCTTACAAAGGTTGTCAAGCCAAGCCAACTCAAGAAATTGGGAGGGTTTGACAAGGAGTGGAGTGAGGCTGGAGTCAGTGCATTAAGAGACACCACACACAGATGTCTTTTGGAAATAGGCTACAACTGTTGCATTCCTAGTATCAAGGAAAAAATGGTCTATTGCTCATTGGTTCAAAGTCTTTTTTTTTTTTTCTTTTTTTTTCAGATGAAAGTAAATTTAGCATTTCGTTTGGAAACTAAGGTCCAGAATCTGTTCAGTGCTTGATGGTTTTTGCAAATGAACTTGACAATACTGTTCTTGCGAAAACTCTTCCAGAACAGCTGACTTCTTTTAATAATATGATATGACAATAAAGCTAAATGAAATTGATTTGAAATTTACAAGCAGACACCTTTGGATAAACATTGTGTTTTTTTTTTTTTATCAGACAGAACTCTTCATCTCTTCCTGAAGGAATAAAAGCAGAGGGAAACAGGCTTCATTTCCTGCAGGCAACGTCAAATCTAAATGGACTCTATGACTGTATCGTCATGAATGACAAAGGGACATTTGCTGCTTCTTTGTACAGGGAACGTCAAGAAGGCATTCTTGAGAAGGGTACAGTACACCACCAGTAACATCTTTTAACACGCTAGATCATATAAGGGGTTTCTTTATTAGTACAAGTTTCCATTATTTTAAAGATATTATGAAGATGTGGCACCACAGGACATAACAGTATTCACAGTATTACTGAAAAAGCATTCACAAAGCTTTTATAAAATATGTGCCTACATACCTACAAGAAAAAATATAATTGTGCAAATAAAAAATAGGCACAGTACAGTGTATAAATGCAAGAGAAAAAGAAAAAAAACAACACAATAGTTTGCACAGATGTGCAACAAATTGCACAGTTTAAAACGTCGGTATTGCACAGTTTCTATTTCAGTGATAATGTTGCACGGTTTAAAATATTGTTATTGCACAGTTCTGTTGCAATTCACAATTTAAGGTTAACACTGTTTATTAAAAATACATATACAGTAGGTCTTTTTTAAACATGCATTAACTTTAGTTTTACATAGGCTACGTTCACATTACCAACCTAAGTAATGTGGCAAAATGAATGCTTGTCACAATTCTAGCGGATATTAACTCTTCATCATATGACCTGGTAACACTACAGTCGGTGCCGTAGTGATCTGTAAGATGCCGGAGCTGTTGCTGTAGCGTCATGGCAGCTTCTGGTGCATTTTTGAACATTTTTCAAAAGTTTCCATAGCTTTTTGTTTGGCTAAGTTTGTCCATTGGCTACAGATGACCACAAAAAATGCCAGAATCATAATGAGTCACCCTCTGACGTACCCCAGTAAAACACAAAATTTGCCCTACCTCACCCTGGAATGCATAATGGTTTGGGAAGTCATGTCTACCTATAGAAAAAAAAAATAGATGATTGTGAGAACAGAGCATTACTTTAAATAAATACTTTATTATGGACAGGGTTTTTTTTTTTTTTATTCAGTGCCTATTTTAGTCTGTTCCATTCATCACTGCATCTGAGGCTGGAAGATATCCAGACGTTTAAGGAAATTCATCTGTGTGAAACTTCTTTATAAAGTGCATATGGTTGGTGAAAGCTTTCTCAGAAATACTGTTAAGAATTTAAAGTAAAAAAATATGCTCATTTTATTTTTCATTGTGTTTCCCATGCACATACATTCATATACTCAGTTACACCTATTGTAGAGACAACATGGCCATGTGACATGTTTTAGCATACAAAGAGGGCAAAGAGGGCGACCCAAGCTCAACATGTTAAACAACTATGGAGTATCTATATAAAGTAAAATTTATCCATCTTTTACTGTATATTATATTATTTTTTTTAAATCTCACTCACTATTCACCTGATGAAACAAGAAAACTGTTATTTAATAAACTTTTCTCATTCTGCAGTTTGGAAACTGTGGGACCTGCTGTACCTGAAGCTGTCTGTTCTATCTCTTCTACTGTGAACTCCTGAAATCTAAGCTGAAATCTACTGAAGTTTTCCCAGGCACTCTAAACAAAAATAACCAAAAAAAAAATGTTCTGTTTAGAATCTGTTCAGAAATAATGTACAGTCTTTGTAAACTGGCATTCATCCAAGAGCCAAGCTCTGAATGATTTTGTAAAGCTGGTGAAAAAAAAAAGCCTACGTAGAGGAGTAGTATACAGTGCTGATCTAATTGCTTCCATTCAGGTCTATTCATCTTTTACAGATGCAAATATAAATACAAAATAGATTTATTGATGGTATATTACAGACTCTTATTAAATCAGGGAGTTTATTAGTGTAACATTTCAAAAGCTGAATGTACACTGATCAGCCATCAACATTAACATATCTAATGGGTTCGGTCTTCTTGCACGGGTGGCACCACAGACACATGGACACGAGACGAGGTCTTACAGGGGGGAGAAGCTCATTTTATTTAGGAAAAACGGGGTAAGAAATGGGTTTAAAGGAGGGAGGATGGAAAGAAGGGAAGGAAAGGAGTGAAGGTGTGCATGTGCAGGTCAGGTGGCAGTGTCCATTTGGCATGCTGGCACACGTCGCTTCCCACTGACATTAGCCAAGAACGGCCCCTCCCAGTTCTCTCTCTGGACGGGGGTCCCTTTTTGACATCCGTCGGCTAGGCGGCTTCCCTGAGGAGTGAGCGAGGAGACAACAGATTGAGGCGCACGCCGTGACACACATTAACATTGATTATGCACTATATACCATAAATTGTGACAGGATCATTGGACCATGGTCTTGTGGAAATATAAATATGTTTATAATTATATTTAACCTAAACAGTGCTGGGCTTAAAGGATTAGTGTTGTAATGTTAAGGCTGATTGGATGTTTATGATTTTCTTTTCATTAACCTGATGAAATAAATAATGAACCTTACCTTGTTCATCATACATTTTTTGTTCATTTTCTGTTTTGTTTTGTTTTCTTTTGATCTGTAAAGGTTAAATTCTTTTAAAGTCACTTTTTCAAAAAATAAAATACATTCTGACTCACAGCTGGTTTCTTGGATTTATTTTAATGTGTTGTTGGAGGCCTGACCCAATAGCATACGTTTTGCATGTTTGTTTGTTTTTAAATAAGGGGTGGAGCAATCAAAAAAAATTTATCCATACTGTCAATAGTAGAGAAAACAGAATTCATAAGCATACATAAAGATAATCGGCCTGAGTTACAAGGACACAAAATAAGGCTTAGAAATAAACCACTTAACAACCATGCGATTGTAAACTATAAAGTGGCAATAAATTCTAAATTGTACTGAATAACATAAGCAAAATCATATGTAGAATGCGAACTTAAGGCAAACAGATCTCCAGGGAACAACCCTGGGAACATGTAATTTTCCAGACAATTACAAATAGGTCCCTAAATATTTGGAATTCCACAAGACCATTGTTATAGGAGGAGGGGCAAGGCTGGCACTGTTGCGGGTTTGTGCAAGATCATTACACCTACAAACACTGTTAGAAAATGGTGGGTTGCAACAGGAAGGGCGTCCGGTGTAAAACCTGTTCCAGATGTTGTGGATCAAATGATCTGATGTGGCAATCCCTAGGGATAAAAATAATTATTATATTATATTATATTATACAAGAAAAAACTTATTATATAGCTGAGAGTATTTACAGTTCCTCCAAATCAAGTTCAAATCAGTTATGTAGGAATTAAAGCACAGTTTTAGACCCACAATACTTTTACACAGCACACTCCAACTTCCAGCACGGCAGTCCAGCAGCAAGACATTTTGCACTCATCTTACCCAAATGTTTCATGTGTATTGTTATTCTGCAATTCGAACTCTGCTACGGTTGTGGATTTTGCCTTTGATTGTTCTTTAATAACCTGTTTGTACATCACCTCACCCTTCTGATCACACTCTTGATTTTTTTTCTATGGGTTATTTACCTTTGATTTTAATTGCCCTTGCTTCCTGCTTGGCCTCGTTTTCTTCGTTGTTTTGCCTTTACTTAAGAAGAGGAAGCTGAAGCAGCGCTGTCATCATGTCTGCTCAGGGAAAGTTGGGGTTAGGGTTACCACAATCATCACATAACTGAGCAAAATAAATGACGTCACTACAGCACTGGCCTCATTACGTATCTCAGCAAACAGAACTGCCAAACGCCAACCTTCTGACCATGCTCTTGAAGTATGTATGACACTGTTTGCATTGGCTTGTTCTTCAAACATTTTAAATTGCATTTGCATCCTGCTTGGCCTCATTTATGACGTGGTTAAAGCATATGTGCATACCCTACCTCACATGCCATATTGTCATGTATCATAAAATAGCTTTCAATATTTGCAAAATAGGTTCGTCTGCATTTTACAGACTATGCAGTACAGAACAAACGCATTTCTGGACAAAAGAAACATTGAACTATAAAATAAAATTACACAACCATTTGGACAGTACAGTTATGGAAACACTTTTTTGGAGTTTTATTTAACACATTTTTGGAGTTTTATTTTTGATACCTTGTCAAAAATACGCCAAATACCATTAGAACCATCCACATTAATTGCACTTTTTGGTGTTGACTCAAGTGGTGCTCGTCTGAATGATGCCCAGGCCAATCTGATAGATAGCCTTTAGCTCCCTTAAAGAGGTCTTGTAGTTTATTCATCTAGAAAAGATTCACTATTCCATAAAGGCATCCACTCAGGGATTTTATGATATCTGGCAGCCATTTCTTAGCCACTTTATATTGATGCAATATTAATGCAGATAAATTGGATTTGTAATAAAAGATTTCTTTTTTAGTTTACTTTTCTAATACGTCCTTCTTTTCCTTTTAGTTGGTTTTATGTGTAATTTATTTATTCATATTTTTCTCTTATTTCATTTTCTGCTGACTGGCAGTTTTTTGTTTTTGTTGTTGTTTGTGGGGAGGGGGGGGGAGGGGTGGGTGTAGAAAAAAATTAACAATAATAATAGTGTACTGTGTATGTATGTATGTATGTATGTATGTATGTATGTATGTATGCATGTATATGTAACTTGTTTATATTTCCAATAAAAAAGACTGAAGCTGACTCAGATTTTTGTATAAAACAAACTTTTTTTTTTATTTAAACATAAATTTCATATGTGCAATATTTATTTTGTCTATGTATATTCCTGCATAAATTCTTTAATACAATTCCATTTAAAGTAGTGGATTAGGTATTAGGCCCATGCTTTTAGTGTCTGCACCCTGCATTTTTCAGACCACATCCTGGGGCAGCTTCCCTCTAAAACAGGATGTCTATTTATTATTCATGTACATTATAGCTCGAGAAAGATTTTGCACATTGATCAGCATTACTGTTTGCATGCATAGGCATAGAAATTGCCCCAACAAAACCACAACTGCAGCACAGTCAGCAAACCTTTGTCTAGACAGTTATAAGTAAGTAAAGCTTTTATTTTGTCACATATACATTACAGCACAGTGAAATTCCTTCTTTGCATATCCCAGTGTAACTGGGGTCAGAGCACAGGGTCAGCCATGGTACAGTGCCCCTGGAGCAGTTAGGGTTAAGGGCCTTGCTCAAGGGCCCAAGAGTGGCAACCTGGCTGAGCTGGGAATCGAACCGCCGATCTTCCGATCAGTGACTCAGTGCCTCAGCCCTCTGAGCCCGTACGGGCCAACTATTTTGTATTATAGTACAAAATAGAGAGTAAATTCATTCAATATTTTTTTCAGTGAAGCTTTCAGGCCTCACATGTTGAAATGCCAGGGCTGCTTTTAATCAGGCTGTATATAACAGTGGTGTCCTGAAAAACAAAAGCAAGGTTATTACATAGCCAGCCAACCATCTTAACATGAAATGAAACATGAATAATTAAAATGACTTGTACATTTTTCTTACTTCAGTTTGGTGATTGTCAGTTTTGGTTGGACCTAAAAATAAAAATAAAAGTTTTAGAAAAACTTTTTTTTTTTTTTTTTTCCACTTACACACACTTTTTGTTCAAAAAAAGAGGCTAGGCCGAGTATTCCTAAGCAGATGAAGACGTACAGAATCCATCTGACGTCTGACTCTGTGTCTGCAAATCCAGTGCTGGATTAAGAGGTATCAGATTATACTAGCAGGTCTGTTCGTGTTTGACTCCGGACTGAAGGTTATCAAATATACTAACTATAATACATCCCACAACCACCCCTCTCTCTCTCTCTCTCTCTCTCTCTCTCTCTCTCTCTCTCTCTCTCGCTCTCTCTCGCTCTCTCTCTTCCTTCCTGCCCGTCAGTTCATTAGAAACTGTGTACTGTATGTCTGTTCCGGCAAATCTCACAATCCAGCAGCTCGAAGACTTGCATCCTGTATGCACATCTAAGAAACAGGTTAACATTAAGAATAAACATCAGCATCAATCAAGTGGATTTGACTGTGTTATGGATTCTGATTCCTAATCTTTGTAGCATATTTACACATCTAAAAAACACTTGAGTCTTGCATTGTATCATGTTGTTGTTGTGTTGTTGTTTTTGTGTGCACATTTGCAAATGCACTTTATGTTGTGGTTTGATGTCTTTTGTATAGTACTGAGATCGTTTTTGTCAATTTATGGTGTTCCTTTGCTCTGGCTTAGCTACTCAGCTAATTAGGTGTCTTAGTTAGCTAGTTCGTGTTGTTACTGTAATGTATGCTGTACTGTATGTCGCACCCTGGTCCTGGAGGAACGTTGTTTCGTTTCACTGTGTACGGAACTGTATATGGTTGAAATGACTGGACTTGACACACAACAAAACAGTAGCAACTTTACTTATTACTCTTTACAACCACAGCGAGCAGAAATGCATGCCTGAATGAACAATTTCAGAACAAAGTTAAAATAGCAAATAAAGAAATTGTGTTTTGTTTGGTGAGGTGGTCCCAGAAAAAAGAAAAAAAAGAAAGTGTCATCCCACATGCAACTACAAAACTCGAACAAGTTCTTCTGATGGTTTGTACTTCTAGTAGATTCACTTCCTGTTGATGGATCAGCTGAGAAGCACACCTCGTCTAATATCTGTTACAGATATGCAAAGACTTTCACTCTGACTTCTAACAAATATACATAATATATATACTGGGCCTTGCAAAAGTATTCATAACTTTGTCACATTTTATGTTACAAGCACAAACAAAAATGTATTTTATTGGGGTTTTATGTCATATAACAACACAAAGTGGTAAATAATTATGATGATATGAACATGATAAATGGTTTTCATATATATATATATATATATATATATTTTTTTTTTTTTTTTTTTTTTTTTAAGTGTAGCGTGCATTTGTATTCGTCCCACTTTACTCTGATACTCCCAACGAAAAATCCAGTGGAACCTTCAGAAGTCACCTCCAGTAATTAGGAAATAGAAGTTACCCTCAGTATAGATGCAGCTGTTCTGGGAAGCCCTTAGAGGTTTGTTAGAGAACATTAGTGAACACACCAGGCAAGTCAGGGATAAAGTTGTGGAGAAGTCTAAAGCAAGCTTAGGCTATAAAGAATATCCCAAGCTTTGAACTGTTCAATCCCATCATCTGAAAATAGAAAGAGTACGGCACAACTGCAAACCTACCAAGTCCTGGCCGTCCACCTGAACTGACAGGCCGGGCAAGGAGAGCGTTAATAAGAGAAGCAGCCAACAGGCTCGTGGTAACTCTGGAGGAGCCGCAGAGATCCACAGATCAGGTGGGAATCTGTTTACATTTCTATTAGTCATGCACTCAACAAGTCTGCCTTTTATGGAAGAGCGGCAAGAAGAACGGCAAAACAGATCCTGATATGTTTACAGCATATTTTTTTATTTAATAATGACAGGCATGTAACCAGTTACAGTTTAACTTGCTAAATAACAAACATGTTCTGAATCCACACACACTCACACACACACACACACACACACACACGCATATAATAATCAGCATAAGGCTAAAATCACATGTCTTTGAGAAACATCTCTGTATTTATTTTTCAGATTCCGCGCGACTGTAAGCGTGTAACCCTCATGCCGTACATGCGTCTGGAATTACGTGTAAGTAGTAAATAGTGACAGGTTCAATTGTCGCATTAAATCCTCACTGTGGGTGTCACTCAAATCTAAATGCCACATTTGCTTTTAATCCATGTTTTCCGTGTTCTTGCACATAGCAAAGATATGTCAGTTATCTACTGTCACAAGACAAAGACTCCTGACACAAGTGCCTGTGTGCTTAGATAATTATACAGTACGACTTTCTCTTTTGTTTTTTTTTTTTTTTTTTTTTCCCTGCCAGGATCCAGTGAATCACAAACACCATAAATGCTCAGTACACGTACCTACTGTAGGTCCAGTTTACCTGGCTAAATAGGAATAATGTGGTGAATCCACAAAAGGTTCAAGGTCAAGATCACATGTCTGACATGAGAAATGTCTCTGTTTGGAAAGGGGTTTTTTACACAAGTGTGTCACTAACCATTGCAGAATTCTAGTTAGTCATTTCTGGGGGATTTTCTCCTGATTTGAGCATGTGGGTATGTGCATATGATAACCTGTCTTCTGACCATCAAACTTTGTTTTGCATTTGTTTGTCTTCGCTTATTGCTTAAACACATTTTAATTGTATTTGCATCCTGCTTGGCCTCATTTCTGATATGGTACAGTAGGGTGTGTTTCCATTCATATTCCTTTATTTTGTCGTGTTATCATATAGAGGGCGGCATGGTGGTGTAGTGGTTAGTGCACCGCCAGGGTCCGGGTCCAGGGTCCGGGTTCGATCCCCGACCAGGCTCGACCAGGCTCGATTCCCGTCTGCATGGAGTTTGCTTGTTCTCCCCGTGCTTGGTGGGTTTCCTCCGGGTACTCTGGTTTCCTCCGACAGTCCAAAGACATGCTGATTGGCGTTCCCAAATTGTCCGTAGTGTGTGAATGAGTGAGCGTATGTGTGTGTGTGTCTGTGCCCTGCAATGGATTGGCACCCTGTCCAGGATGTACCCTGCCATGTGCCCCAAGTCCCCTGGGATAGGCTCCAGACCCCCCGTAACCCTGAATACTTACTTACTTAGCAGAATACTTACTTACTTAGCAGCTTGAGGGGTAGCTCAGTGGTTAAGGCATTGGACTACGGTTCAGAAGATCCCAGGTTCAAACCTCACAACCACCAAGTTGCCTCTGTTGGGCCCTTGAGCAAGGCCCTTAACCCTCAATTGCTCAGATGTAATGAGATAAAAAATATATATATATATATATGTAAGTCGCTCTGGATAAGAGCGTCTGCCAAATGCCTAGATGTAGATGTAGAATACAGAATTAAGCGGTATAGATGATGAGTGAGTGAGAGTGTCATATAGAGGGCTGTACAACTGTCTTGAGATACTCCTCATTTCTTCATATTCTGCCTCCAAAAAGACAGACTTTCCTGTATTTTCAACTTAATCTTGAGGACTAGTTCTCCAGGCTGAAGGACTTTTTGCCTCTCGTTTTTGGCAAGATTTTGGTTCTCATTATCAGTGCAGTCCCTGTACCTGTGCAGTTTTAGAGGAATGTTTAAAGCATAAGCATTTGAGCATAACAAGCATCTAACTTAAGCCATGAACTAGTAAGAAAAAGGTGCAGATGATCAGGCCGGTGATTAGTATCCTGGTGATGCTGAACACTGAGTGGGCGGAGCAGACGAGAGGGGAAATGAGGCTGCTGCTGAGGTTGTTACATAAACTGCCAATTTTTAAATTTAAATTGCAGCCTGTCTCAATAATACATTTGTTTCCATGTATGTAATTCAATGGACATCATTTAATTGAATTTAATATGAAGAAATAAAGTAATGTACCATAAAACATTGTAAAAATCGGTTCGACTTTATTAACAAACTAAAAGATACATCGTAATTAATACACAAGCATGGACCTGGCTGATTCGGAAAATCTTGCATCAAACAAACTGTATTCCTCAACAAATCGTTTAATACAAATATAAAGTCTTTCTATTAGGTTATATAAATTTTTTATCATGCACTCAAGTGTTTGCAGCCTCTCATACCACATCCTGGAAGCACTTATACCATTAGTATGGTAGATAGATACAGAAGATACAGTACAGACTCACAAAAATGAGGAAACACCACAAGACAAAGACTGCTTTCTGAAAGTGCTCCTCTGTTGATCCAGTAGGTTGTGGAGGTGATGTGAGGGGTACTCCATGATGGTTATATATTTCTTTAGCATCCTTCTCACTACTACCAGCTCCAAACACTCCATGTGAGTGCCCGCTATTGAGCTAACCTTCCAGATGAGTTTGTTGAGTATCTTAGAGTCACTGCCGCCCCAGCAGATAGCTGCAAAGAATATTGCAGTGATAAAAGATCTGCAACATTTTGCTGCAGACATCAAAGGACTTGAGTTGCCTCAAGACGTAGAGTGTTGTTAGATCGCCCTGGCTTTGTGACAGTGCTTACTGCTTATGGAAAGGTTTCATTTTATTTGAATGTTTTTCAAAGACAATCTTATACCTGTAACTATCTAGTGACTTTCACAAAAGTAGAAGAAGAAAAAAAAACTACGAAAATACACTATATTGGCAAAAGTATTCCCTCACCCATCCAAATCTGTGAATTCAGGTGTTCCAATCGCTTCCCTGGTTACAGGTGTATCAAATCATGTGGCCTTCAGATTAGCTCAAGAACCATGTTGTAAGAGCGCTTCATGGAATGTGTTTCCTTGGCCAAGCAGTTGCATCCAAGCCTTACATCACCCAAACCTTGTGGACAGCCTTGCCAAAAAAGTCGGCGCTGTTATAGCTGTGAAGGATGTGGGGACAACATCATATTATTAACCCTATGGATTAAGAATTGGGTGTTACTCAAGTTCATAAGCATGTGAAGGCAAGAGAGCGAATACTTTTGGCAGTAGAGTGTATATAGTCATATACAATATGCTCAGCTGTGTGGTCTAATAATGTCAGGCGTGTAACCAGTTGCTTTTATTAAATAGTAATAATGTGTTGAATCCACACACACGCAAATAATAGTAGTGTTACTGTAGTAAGTTCAAGGTTAAAATCACATTCAAATATGCTCCTACTTCATGTTTTCCATGTTCCTGATGACGTTGACATTGTAAAGTAAAGCTAACACCTTGCACGCGCTTTGAATCACTTAACGCCTGTCATGACATTTTTTCAAGAATGTTGCTGAACAGGTTCTTTCGTGTGTTGTATGGAACATAAATCAAAGTGATGCGCAAACATCTATCTGTTGTTATTTAATGCCACAGCGCAAGAGCTACTGACGCGGGTGCAGGCGTGCTGAGATAATTAGAAGAACATCCCTTGGGGTTGTTTTTCCTTCCTGCCGGGTGCCATGGAAATAGTCAAATTTTACGGTCAGACTATTCAAATTAGCATTTTCTTATGATGACACAGAATTATTTCTTATTCTTATCTCAGTACCACTATGTTGTAACCAGGATAATAAACCTGTGGTTAGCCACAGAATATCAGTGTCACCGCTACATGAGGAAATGTTATCTTTCATTTCTTTCATGTCAAAACATTAAAAACCCCTTTTAGTCTAATGCGGATAACTTACACACTTTTTTTTCACTGTACATCCTCACCAAGAGCCAATACTTTAGCAGATGTTAGGAATCTACCTTAAACACAAAATCATGCAAGTGTTCACACACAACTTCCCCTCTTTGTAATTTTCCATCAGCTCACGGATGTCACACACAGATTTTTGTTAGTCATCACCCTTGAAGCGAGTGAAGATTTACGCTCAATCATTGAATGTTATCTGGAAGTTGAGCCAAGTCCAGTTGGTGTGATTCAACTTCAAGGTCCCACATGATGCTGAAAGAGTTATTGCACATTTTAAAATGTTAAGTAATGTCCTTCAGTTTTGGAACAAATATATGTTTTGTTGTTTGTTTGTTTGTCTGTCTGTCTGTCTGTCTGTCTGTCTGTCTGTCTGTCTGTCTGTCTGTCTGTCTGTTTGTTTGTTTGTTTGTTTGCATTTGGCATCTGTACACCATCAAATGAAACACTCGAGATATGAGCGAAGGCAAAACCTTTAGCATACCCACACACACACACACACACACACACACACACACACACACACACACACACACAGATTTTGGGAGGCTGAAGATTTTCTAGTAAAGGCAGAGCAACTCGAGGGAGGGAACTCAACTTTCGGTAATATATAATTGTTCTAGACATCAGGCAGTCATTGACTACAAAGGATTATAATCCAAGTATTAGAGGCAAACCTTATGTTTGTAATTATGTTGTTTGTTCTATTATTGTTCCAGATATTGTAGCATCCAGGACACTCCCATTGCGCAAAAGATATACAACATCCCTCCCCATGCACACACACACACCCACATACTCAGTGTTATGCCCCTTGTAATTTTTAAATTGACAGACAGATAGAAAGATTATTCCAGAAGGAAATTTTTTAAGAAGTGTAAAGTAATTTATAATTACTTTAGACGTTACTTTAGATCCACTATTGCTGTTGCTGTTCCACTTAGACCATCTGGGCAGAGGCTCTCTCTCTCTCTCTCTCTCTCTCTCTCTCTCTCTCTCTCTCTCTCTCTCTCTCTCTGATCTGAGGCGTTAATATCAACCGTAGGCTGTTGTTTTAATCCCTAAAATGTGTTACCATGTATAATCTATATACAATGCAGATGTTTACAAAGCAAAATTAAAAACTGTAACAAAATCAGTTTTGAATTCAAAGAAATTTTTTTTTTTTTTTTAATGACCGGCAGACTGTGATTCTGTTATCCACTCAGTCTAGAACATAGATATAGATATTGTGTTTCTACACAGACTTTACTGTACATTAACTGCTTCCTTTTCCATCCCTGGTCAATTAAAAATAGCTCACACTGAAAAGGAGTCAGCTAGTCAGACAACCAATGACTTGTCAAGGAAGTCAGAGGTGGGACTACAGTATGTCATGTAGAAGGTGGTTAGAGAGAAACTATAAGTACCAGATCAGACTCATGCATGCACTCTAGTAGAGACACAGACACGATAACACACACACATAGTCATACTACAGTATACACATTCCTGACAATGAAACTGATACAATCTAAGACACGACTGTGCCAAACTCTGGGTTTCATTTTATTTATTTTTGACTTGGACACGACTCAGGGTAAGTCTGACAACTTTGACAATGATGTTTTTATATCATCTTATGTAAATCATGGACAGTTATGGAAAATTCTACATTTGTAACAAATATTGTCAGAAGTATAGTTTTAGTATACTTTAATAAATGTGCACATTGTGCATCTCTGTATATTATATTAAATGACCATGTAAGTATAGTAAGTACAGGAATGTGTGCACGGATTAAATGTTTGTGGAATCAGATCTACTCGCTGTTTTGTTCCAGGTATTTTATCAGATGCTCTTCCTGTTAAACCGGTATGTGTGATGCAGGGTTTTGAAGAACATTACCGATACTACATATAGTATCTGCAATGTATAGTATCGGTAATGTATCCTACAATACATAAAGCTAAAGCTATGGACTTTAGCTTTCGTTTTTCTTGTCTTGTCCTTATTTGTGTAAACTAATGAGAAGGAAATGACCTGAAAGTAGAATCACATCTTAGAAGTTCAGTAAAATGCGGCATAGTGGAACGCTTCTGTTTATTGTATTACTTGTGAATTAAATGACTCAAATAATGCATCTTTTTAGTTTAAACTTTTAAAAAGGAATTCATATCAGAAACTTTCCAATAAATTTTTAGAAACTTTAGAAACTTTCAAATAAAAGTTCTTCAAAAGTTTGTATCTTCTACTTCTCAGTTTTATAGCAAACCACTTTATTGGACATTCCTCTCAGAGGTTCTGCAAAGAGCCGATTAAAGAACCATTTGTGTTGTAAATGTTCTAAAAGTCTCCTACTGGGGTTAAGTTTTCTGCTCGATCTTGAGCGTGAGTTACTGCGTGCTACACATGCAGTTTTACATGTTCTTTGTATGTTCTTTGCAGGTTCTCTGTGGCTTTACAGGGTTTTTTGTTGTTGTTGTTGTTGTTGTTGTTTCTCTTCTATCTCTCAAAATTATTTAAATTGGACGGACTGGTGGTGGATTGGTTAAATAAAAACATAAATATGCTTTGAACGTCTGTGTGTGCTGTTTTGTGTGGTTCCCTGTGAGGTCGCCATGACTCAGCAGTCAGTGAAGATGGATGAACACAGAATACTGTGCATTGACAGTGCATTTCATACAATGCATTGCACCTTCTAATTAGCATTTTATTTGTCACATACACAGCCAAACACAGTATGATATGCAGTGAAATGCTTATACGACCGCCAGTGACCCAAAAATAAAAAAATACTAAAAATAAATTGAGTGTTCAAATGGAGAAATCAAATCGAAAATGATAATAAAAAATACAAATATAGAAAAATTTTAGCTGTAAAATGTACAAAATAAAATTAAAATAGAATGGAAGTGTATGAGATGTTAGGTGTATAGGATGTACAAGACAGGTTAGAGCTGAGTGCTTTTGGCGCCATCTTGACTCAGATTAGTAGTGCAAAAGTACAGGTTTTCTCATGAAGCTCTGCAGGACTTCAATCAGTGCTGTCACTGCTTGAGAATGAAAAATTTTAGGATGCAGGATTACCGTAAATCATTGTATTCACAATATGTCTCACTATCAAATGTTATTAATTAATTTTTTTATTCGCTTGTGCTTCAAATAAAGTGGAACCTTGGATTACGAACATAATTTGTTCTGGAAGCGGGCTCGTATATAAAATCATATTTTCCCAAAGAAACTTAAATGAAAGGAAACTTAAATGATTCGCTCCACAGCCCAAAAAATAAATACATAAAAATAAATAATACAATATATAAAGTAAAAATAAAACAAATTAACCGGCACTTTACCTTTAAAAAAAAAAGTACAAATAAATGCAGTTTCACACAAAGCACACACAACGGAAACGCTGTTTTATCGGGAAAAAAAACAAGAATTCTCTCTAACGACACTCGGATAATAAACAGTATACGCACGCTGTACACACACACATACAAACACAAAATAAAAATAGCTCACACTGAAAAGGAGTCAGCTAGTCAGACAACCAATGACTTGTCAAGGAAGTCAGAGGTGGGACTACAGTATGTCATGTAGAAGGTGGTTAGAGAGAAACTATAAGTACCAGATCAGACTCATGCATGCACTCTAGTAGAGACACAGACACGATAACACACACACATAGTCATACTACAGTATACACATTCCTGACAATTGATGAGACAAAAGTTGACCGAAGGGTATTAACAATTTTGTCCACGTGTGTGTATATATATACACACACACACACACACACACACACACATGGTATAACACTGTATGGTAAACATCAGGATTACCTAGAAGCCTCAGGTTCAGGTTCAACATCATCTTAGGAATGCAAACTTTAGTTTATAAACAAAGATTGGAGAGGATAACAGTGAATATGAAGAGGTGTTAGCCTTTACTCCAGGAATGGTATTGGGTTTCAGGAAAATATTTAATAATTGTTGATATTGTAGTTAATTAAGCAAAAATATTCTAAAATATATATCAATCATAATTTAAGTGTAACTATTTTATGACATATGAACGTTACTTTCAGCTGGCCCATTCCGATATAACCCCACATTTTTATTCATTTACATAAATGGGGGTTCAGGTGAATATACAGTATGATGTGAATCATATATTTTCCATCAATACCAACGCTGCATGAACATACATTGATTCATCTTAAGCCAACATTTTGTCCTTGCAGTGGTTGTTGTAAGCTTGGAAATCCAGTTCATATACAGTATGTGTTAATATATGAAATTCTTCGAGATACTTCATGACAATGAATGAAGGCAATGAAATACTACAATTATGCCGCCAGCTGCACTGCCTCATTGTCCCAGTTCTAAAGCCATATGGAGCTTTTAGTCTTTAAGCTTTTGTTGTTTTGTATACATTCCATTTCTCTGACACTTCGGGCCTGACACCACATGGATTTAATTCTGGACTTGTTTCTCTGGTGCATCTCATGGGTGCTTAATCTGACCGGAATGCAGGAAGTTTGGAGGCCAGGTCAGTGGTTTTGGGCTCTGTGCCTGCTGGACCCTGTCTCCGGCAAGCTGTAGTGCACTGGGTGTTCTCGTGCCTTTTTATCATGGGCTTTATTGACATTTTTCAATGGCTTGTGCTGCATTGGCTTTCTTTTGGATCGGACCAACCAGGCTGGTCTTTGATCCTCATGGGCATGTGTGAGCACTTTGGGCACCCATGCACCTCTCACTACTTGTATATGATTGACACTCACTGATATTGTAGGTGTTAATCATTTTAATTCATACACCTGCACATTTCATACAAGTTTCCATAATTTCTTTTGTTTGTGTAAAGCTGCTTTGCGACAATGACAGTTGTGAAACTGTCAAATAAAATGTAATAAAATTGAATTAATGTTAGGGCTAATTCGTGTATGAACACATGTTGCTTTAATGACTAAACATACTGCATTTACACAGAGCAGTTGAGACTAGATGTGCGTCTTAATAAAGCATTAACTCAATGGTTAAACGCCACCATCTGAGATCAGCAGGACTCTTAAAAATGCCGACACATGGGGTCTCCGTGTGGCGCAGTGGTAATGTGCTCGCCGTATCATCCGGAGATCGCCAGTTCGATTCCCGGGTGATGCTGTAACCTCTCGCAGCCGGAGGTCTAGAGATAGCTGATTGGCCGAGCTCTCTCAGAGGGGAGGGATGAGAGGTACTTAGTGCTCCCACATTAATCACGGCTCTACAGCCAATCAGAGGCGTCTGTGAGCTCGTGCAACAGAAGAAGCGGATAGCGCTGTCCTCCGAGTGTGTTACGCCAGTGTGTGAGCGAGCAGTTCGAAAAGATGCTGTCGTCTGGCGTCGCGTGGTTCGGGGGAAACACGTGATAGTCTTCGGCCCTCTCCGATTGAGTGGTAGTAGTAGCCTTAATGTGGGCGCCCCCTAGTGACTGGGAGGAATTGGACACGACTAAATTAGGAAGCAAATCGGGGAACAAACCCTCCCACCCCCTCCACCCCCAAAAAGCATTCATGAAAGTATACTTACAAAACTAAATGCTTGAGGGCATGTCAGGCTTTGTTGCCATGGTGCCATAAAAAAAAATAGCAATAACAAATGTTGAATGTCAAACAAAGGGTTGAAAATAAAAACCAAAGGCATCTCAGTTTTATTCATGTAATTATATTTTCAGCATGAGTTCATACATAACAATTCAGTTAATCCAGTTATTATTCTGAGAAATGCTCATCAACCCTCTGCTTGCGAAAAGAAATCGGTCATTACTATGCTCGCCTAAAGAGCTTGGTGAGATTTCAGAAGTGCATTCTTCTGGCCTGAGGTCTTTTCTTTCTGTGTCTTTTCTCTACAGCTTCTCCTCAAGTAGCCTACGTGGTTGCTGTTAAGAATCCTGCACATCACCAGGAGTTTCAATGTGTAACAGAACCAGAGGCGAAAAACACAAAATACAGCTGGCGCAGGTAAATGCGTTCTCCTAATAGCAGAGGATGTAACATTTACAAGAGGAAAAGATGTAATGTGTTTTGACAATACAGATGTCCAACAGTGGCAACATCTAATTATGTAAAGGGAGGAGTTTGTCTTCACAGAACATCTGCTTTTTTTACGTTTGTTCACGCACAAAGACTTTAATGTACTGACTTCTTAGTTGAACATTTTAACAAAAAATAAGCAAATTTATTTAACATTTTTGTGCTCTTCTGAACACTGCATTATCAGGAACTTACAGTAATTATTGAAATATTGAATGATGCTTAAGCTCCACCCACTTGGCACAATCATGATTTGTCATTTATTTCCAAAACATGTATTTTCTAATATATGTCGATTTATGTTTCATAATGATATACAGTACAGACAGAAAGTTTGGACACACCTTCTCATTCAAAGAGGTTGAATTTGTATTATGGCAAGAAAAAAGCAGCTAAGTGAAGAAAAAAACGAGTGGCCATCATTACTTTAAGAAATGAAGGTCAGTCAGTCCGAAAAATTGGGAAAACTTTGAAAGTTTCCCCAAGTGCAGGCACAAAAACCATCAAGCGCTACAAAGAAACCGGCTCACATGCGGACCGCCCCAGGAAAGGAAGACCGAGAGTCACCTCTGCTGCGGAGGATAAGTTCATCTGAGTCACCAGCCTCAGAAATCGCAGGTTAACAGCAGCTCAGATCAGAGAGCAGGTCAATGCCACACAGAGTTCTAGCAGCAGACACATCTCTAGAACAACTGTTAAGAGGAGACTGTGTGAATCAGGCCTTCATGGTAGAATATCTGCTAGGAAACCACTGCTAAGGACAGGCAACAAGCAGAAGAGACGCGTTTGGGCTAAAGAACACAATAAAGAACACAATAAAGAAAACTCGCTGAATGAGAAGGTGTGTCCAAACTTTGGGTCTGTACTGTACATGCTTATTTTCTTGTAACCTCATAAAGTGCATTAACTACTGTAGACAGGCAATGTTTAATTCAATTAAAGGGTTATTTCATAAAATGTTTTTTCTCTATATTCAGAACCAAAGGTCTCAGTTTCTAGATGATCTACCAAAAATGAGTTTGCTGACATGTTCATTATTATCCTTAATCAAAATGA
Source organism: Clarias fuscus (assembly GCA_030347435.1). NCBI lineage: Eukaryota > Metazoa > Chordata > Actinopteri > Siluriformes > Clariidae > Clarias > Clarias fuscus. The sequence goes on from CM059209.1 coordinate 31,374,134, forward strand.
TATGACAGAGGAATTACTGTACTCAAAATGTTGGATTGAACTTTTGATTTTACTGTGGAAAAATAGTCCATATGGTATTTATTACAAATAAAGAATTTTCCTTTATCCTGAGAGTTTTAGAAAGCATCTTCACCGAAAAATTAAAATAAAAAAAATCTTAATTTTACCAGCATTAAAAGACAAAATTTACATTTGTTTGACATATCGTTTGCATACTTAAAAAGTCAAAGCTTTATTCACGGGAATCAATGTGAAAATAGTCTTCACAAAGTAACTATACAAATAATGAGGTGTCTGTGTAAAAGAGATAAGGAAAGGGGGAGAGAGAGTGATTCAAGCAAGTAACAAATTTGCTTTATGCATGTTAGGATAAACATCATGTGATCAAGATAGTGACTGTTAAACCTTAGATTTTTAGTTCTCTCAAATGGTTTGCAATTGAAACTGGCATGCAAGTCTATAATGGTTTCACCGAATCCACAAAAGAGGCAAGAAAGAGGAAGTTAAACCTGAGATGCAGTCTCTCTCTCTCTCTCTTGCATGCACATGCACGCCAGCATACACGCACGCATGCAAACATGAGCACACACATGCACATGCATATGCACACATACAAACACACACATGTCTTCTAATGCTGCATTTGGTTTAAAGTTGCAGCTTATACACTAATTCCACTCCTACAGCCGAAAAAGCCACTGCAAAAGAGACAAAGCTCTCGGCTTGGACGACTCCTCTCAACTACTGTACTGGTTCCTGCTTTATGTAGAAACATTACATTAGTATACTCATCCTGTGAACACTATAAAATCCCTTAGTTTATTTTGACATTTATTTACAAATCCATGACATCAGATCATTTTACACACTAGGATAGTAATCTTCACTGTAATGCCTACTGTTGCTATTGTGTTGCCATTTCAGTCCAAAGTTTCAACGTGATATAAGAGGTTTCAACAGGTTATAAGGCATCACAAACACAGCACAACGTCATATCTTCCTTTTTTCTAACTAGGCAGGACTGGGCTGAACTTCCACAGGGAGTGAAAGTGGAGGGAGATAGACTGCACTTCCTGAGGTTGACCCCTGACCTCAATGGTGTGTACATATGTGAGGTATTGAACCAGTATGGTGCTGCAGCGGGATCGCTCTATCGACACCACAGTGTAAACCATTCGGAGCTCTAACAGGGGTAAGTCAAAAACAACTGCGAACAGGACGATAACAAACATCTGGATGCTTTAAGGAGATGGAAAGCTTTTAGAGCTACTTCAGGACACAAGAGTGTATTAAGCTTTAGCTAGCATTAACGTCCAATATTGCAAGAATGCATAAATAAATCATCTAATAAGCAGATGTTCTGTGGGTGGAAATGGCAAAGTCAATGAAGAATGGCCATTTAAGTTGACATACTAACCAGGTGTGAGACTAAGAGTAGCATCATTCTAAAAGCCCTGTTGGTCATGTTTGTATAAAATATATAAAAAATAAATAAATAAACAAAACAAGTAATTAAAGCTAAGTAAATAAATCACTAATTAATCGCAGAAACAGTGGCTAATATGAGGTGTCTGGCTTGTTTCCTTCCTTCTCTCTGTAGACTAACTGGCTGTTGTTCTCAAGTGCAAAAACCTGCACTTGAGAACAACAGTTCTGCATATTTTATGAGCCGTTTCAGAGGACATACATGTCTATGTTATAATCAGATAAAACTCACCTATAATTATGAATGTATAATCTGTTTGAATGACAAACAAATCCGATTTGACCAAAACACCAGAATTAAGCAATGTGGGTTGTAATGTGAACGTAGCCATTATAACCACTTTTAGAAACCATGGAGAGCAGAAAAGCATCATATACTGTAAAGTGCTGCATGTATGACTGGGAATTTCTGTTTCTCTCTCTCTCTCTCTCTCTCTCTCTCTCTCTCTGTGTGTGTCTCGGAGAGGGGAGTTCTTTTTGGACTCAAAGTGGCTAAATCACTTTGGTGGAATATTGTATGATAGAAAAGTCCACCAAAGTGGATCAGCCATTGGCCCAGAGAGTGAGTTCCCTCGGAAGTGTTTATTAGCCCCTGATTGTGTAAAGTTGCTTTGCACCAATGCCAATTGTTAAAAGCGTTCTACAAGTAAAACTGAATTAAATTGAATTGATTTATTTTGTTGACGAGTTCTTCTGAACATACAGTAAAAATTGATACATTGTTTTAATGTTTGATTAAACCTTCTGCAAAAACTGTAATTTGGTCTGTCCTGTATGTAATTAATTTTACCCCAACCCTAGAGGGGGGGGGGGGGGCCTGCACATATTGTAGTTACTGGAGAGCATGTACTGTAGGTGGTTCGGCTGGTGTGTAAGGTAGGCCCATTTATTCGTTTGGGTGAATATTACAATTGTCAATTTGTAAAAACTGGGATAAATGTTGATTTTAACATTGAAATGCTAAACTATACAGAAGCTGAGCCATGGCAAAGGATTACACTTGGCCAAGATCACCAGAATTAGACAGACAAAGTATGCAAAAATGTCACCTGGTCTTTTTGCATTGTTCAACCGTCTAGTTTCAGCAAACCTGTGACCACTGTAGCTTCAGATTCCTGTTCAGACTGGCAGGAGTGGAACCTGTTCTTCAGTTTTTGTAGCATCCCAACTTTTGGTATATTGTGTGTTCTGAGATGCTTTTCTGTTTACCATGGTTGAAAAGAGCAGTTAGAGTATTTGAATTACAATAGACATGGCAGCACGACGGATTAGTGGTTAGCATTGCGGCCAGGCACCTTCAGGGTCCGAGTTCGATTCCTGCATTGTGGTCTTGTGGGCATGGAGTTTGCGTACGCTTAGTAATGCCTAGGGGTTTCCTCTCACAGTCCAAGGACATGCAGATTAAACTCATTGGTGTTTCCAAATTGCCCGTTTGAATGTTGACTGGAGGACATTAAAATGGGAATGAATACAATAGTCACCACTGGCCTCCATGATCCCTAGTAAGACTACAGAGCTTCCTAGATGGATGGATGGACTTACATTTTATAACTAATGCCTTAGAAGTGCTGCGTTTTTTGTTTTTTTAAGTTTGTTTTGTCTTGTTTCATGGCATCCTGTGTAAAGTCTAGAGACAATTTCTGGGAAACTTCCCAGAAAGTATACAGTTTCTGATATACTCAAACCCACTTGTCGAGTATCATGCTACAAAGTCACTGAGATCACATTGCTCCTCCATTTTGATGTTAGATAAACCTAAATTGAAGCTATGGACCTGTAACTGTAGGGCTGACATGTGTTGCACTGTTGACACATGATTGACTGACTTTTTGATTGCATGAAGGCGTCTGAATGGGCCTGAATACAGGCTCTGAATACATAAAGAATGTACTTTCTTTAGATATGATGTAATTCATTCATTAATAATTCAATTTACTATGTAAACTATCAATATATGCTTCTGGAAACACATTAGCAAACCATTAAAGCTGCTTATTTTTTTATATTCCAAAATCAATTTTAATATATGATGTCCAGTAATAAGGTGGATAACGTGACATTATAAAAATTCTTAGTAAGAGGCTGGGACACTGGGTTATCATTCTGCATGAATACAGTATAACAGTGTACATAGTACTGTATGCCATCAAGTCATATACAGAAATGCAAGATTATATTAACAATATCATTATTAATATTGTGATAAAATTGAAGTTAATTCCATGATGTTTACATGTGGTTGTCACATTTGTTCTTCTAGAAGCCGTGAAAAAGATCTTCTTCGAGGAATTGAAGAAAAAAAAAAAACTCCGAATAATGAAGAAGATTCAGGAAGAAACTCTTTTAATGCTCAAAGTGCTTCATGATGACATTTTCGCTTCTAGATAAGGCTTAGATCCATAATAATGGTGCTATATATTTAAGTATAAATTCCAGAACGACTCCATATTTTGGAGCATTTCATCCTATAATGGTGTTACTCCTAATTGTGAGTTAAACAACATTTCAGACATTTGAAGGTGTAAAATATTTTTTGTTGTTGTTGTGGTAATTTAAAGTAATTATGAACAGTAACTTTTATAGTCTCACAACAGATTTCCAGTTGGGTGGATGTCTGGGTTTTGACTAGAGCCATTAGAGCATGTATAAGTTCTTGGTTTTGAACCACTCAAGTGTAGTAATTTAAGTGATACCGATCTGTATCTGGGATCCTGCCGATCAGAAGGGAACCCTGATAAAATGATGTAACCGCTGTCATGCTTCAGTGTACTGTAAGGGTACTGGGGTTTTGACAAGCGTAGCATTTTGTGTCATGACCAAAAGTTGTAATATTTTCTCAACAGAAAAAAAATAATAATAAATGCTTTTGCACGTGTTTGCTGAGTCTCTAGCATACCTTTTTGTCAAGCCTGAAACCGGATTTTATATGGAGATTTTCAACAACAGCTTTCTTCTCGCCGCTCTTCCAGAAGGTTCCAGCTTTGTGGAGTGTCCAGGTCGTGGTTGTGCTGTAGACAACATTGTTGTTGTTAAACCCCTTAATTAGTTCTGGTCAACCCATCGGGGACTTACAGCTAAGTTTGACTACTTATTTTTTCGCAAAGAACGTTTGTATTTCCAGTTATGCATCCAATCACCCTTAGCTTTGATAACACACAGTGTGGTGGCCAGTTCATGTGTGAAAATGATTCCTCACGCTCGCAAAACCACTCTTTCACAATTTGAGTCCTGGAACGTGCCTGAAGAAAATCAAGGTTAAAGGTTCAGCGCGGTCCCAATTCTAGTAGTTTTAAATATCTTTAGTTGTTTTCTTTGCCTGAAATGAATGCAAAATTATTATTGTTGAAATTACTTTAAAAAGATGCATCATGTGGCCTGAGATGATTCCATAATCAGATAGGCGTCTTCATCTGAGTACTCGTTCATTGTCTAACACAATGCAAATGCAGACAAATCCATTTCCTGCAATGCACACTGCAAGGACATCCTGAAATTATTGGAACAAAAAAAAAAAACAAAGCATAAAAATAGCATGCATTCTAGTAACATCACAACACAGAATATTCACCACAGCAGTCACCACAGCACACCCCCAGAGTTTCCTCTTGCGTCACCCAGGTTTTAATAATGTGTTACACAGTTTTAAAAACAATTCCAGCTATTTCAAATCCCCATACTGTGGTTCTTTTCGATTTGACCCGTCTGAAATGGGGACAGATGCAGTGTACTCTATGTAGATGACACAATCTGTGTATTTAGTGCGTTTGATGTGGTTTGTTGTAAGGTGAAGGAAGGTAGGTGGTTGTACACAGTACTTGACATGGCAATAAAACACCAAGCATTGTTTAGTCATGTTTCTACTCAGCTGGTGTCACATGATTTCACAGAACGTCTGCAGGGTGTATTTGCTCTGAACTGTCCTACAAAACATTGGCAAAATCCAATATGTTAATGAGAATTTCTTATATAGTGTGAACATAAAGTAAGGGCTGGGAACAGTTGCATGACGATAAGTGCATGTTGCATACTCTGGCCACTGATATACCTCTTGGGGGGGTAATAAGTTTAAATCCCCTCAGCCAAATGATATCTTCACAACATTGCAATAAAAAAACAAACTTAAATGTAAGTAAATGTAGTGTTTTATGCAGAATTACCTCACTTGCTTTTAAGTTGTTCTCAAATGAAAGGTTGCATGTGATGAGGGCAGATTGGGCAGTGTTTAGTCTGCTCCAAGCTCCTGTAACTATTTGAAGCATGGCTTCTCCATTTCTTCTACGCAGGCTGTAACACAGATTTTCAGTGTTTGCGATCTGATAACATTATCGTAAGAGGACAGCAACAATGTGAGGTTCCTCATAGATGATTATCTCTTTGGAATCTCTGTCATTTCTATACTATAGCAATTCATGCACTGCCAAGTTGAATTCGCTTAGTTCTTAATGATTTAAGCTGGTAAAAACATAGCAATACTCTTATTAATTGATGATGATCTCAAGTAAATGAACAAAATCAACAAAGACCTACAACACAGTACGTAACATCACATGCTGTCTAAAAACAAGTTTGACAAAGCCGTGAGGTATCTAAACACTTTTTCCTCATATCTCATAAAAATAGGCATGCAAAACATGACAAAAATGCTTCACGCGGACTGAGATGATCTGATGATCAGATAAGCGTCTTTATCAGTGTACTCATTCATCTTTTACTCGCAGCCCCAGAAACAAACAAATACAATGCAAATCCAGGGAAACTGATTTCCTGTAACATATGCTGCAAGGACATCCTGAGATTATTAAAGAATAAAACACATACTGTACACTGATCTGCATTCTACTATAATAATTTTACAATGCAGAACATTATTCCAAGTGTTGTTTAGTTTCCCCTTGTGCCCCCCATCCCCAAGCACCACAGTACACCCCCAGAAATGGGCCAGAGCTGGCTGGGTGGAGGTTCCAGCAGGTGCAGCTCTGACCCCTTCATAAAACTGTAGAGTGCTACGGTGTCTAGGCAGCAGGATGTAGGCAGCGGATTCTTTGGGTGCTGGATGAGACTCCATGTGGGACCCAATGGATTGTTCATCACACAGGCAGTCAATCAGATTGGGAGCTAGGGAGTTTGGAGGCTGGGTCAGCAGTCTTGGGCTCATTGCCTGCTGTGCTCTGTGCGAGGCCCTGTAACTTTCTATCATCGGACGCATTGATTTTTCACAGCGATTTGGGCTGCATTTGTGGCTTTTCTGTGGGATCGGATCAGACGTGCTAGTCTCCCCAGTTTACTGGATTGTAATTGATAATCAATGTCAATGTGTTAACGCTATGCAGGGTTATTATGGATTATGGAATGGATGATCGGTGTACAAGTAATACAAAGACCTGGCAGCAATACAACAAGGAAACAGAACTATTCACAAACAGAACAAAAACAAGCATGTCATGACCTGTTGAGTATTATAGCAAACAAAAGAACAAGGCTCACGCAAGAGATCAAACAAAGATAGAAACACAGGGTGGAGCTGGTGGAGCCATGACATGTGACTTTGCAAGTTAGGGACTAACGCCTGGCAACAGGACAATGCGAGAAAAAGGCATTATACAGAAACTACTGTATAAGTAGAAAGTGCAGAATATATACTCACACGCACACACACGCTTTGTTAAAGTGGAATCTGAGAAAGGAGAGCCGTTGTTTTTAGCACTGTTGCACTGCACCTCCAGGGTCCAGGTTCGATTCCTGCCTTTGGTCTGTGTGTGCATGGAGTTTGCATGTTCTCCCCGTGCTTGGTGGGTTTCCTCCAGGTACTCTGGTTTCCTCCCACAGTCCAAAGACATGCAGATTAGGCTAATTGCTGTTCCTAAATTGCCCGAAGTGTGTGACTGAGGGTGTGAGTGTGTGTACTGTATGTGTGTGCCCTGCAATAGATTGGCACCCTGTTCAGGGTGTACCCCGTCTTATGCCTTAAGTCTCCTGGGATAGGCTCCAGGCCCCCTGCAAACCTATATACAAGATAAAGTGATATAGACAAGTGAGTAAGTGAGTCTGGTGAAGCAAGTCAAGGGGTCCCTGAATCATAGGGGGTCCACAGTGTCTTTTATTTACAAAATAAATTATATATATATATATATATATATATATATATATATATATATATATATATATATATATACAGGGTGGGCCATTTATATGGATACACCTTAATAAAATGGGAATGGTTGGTGATATTAACGTCCTGTTTGTGGCACATTAGTAAATGTGAGGGGGCAAACTTTTCAAGATGGTTGGTGACCATGGTGGCCATTTTGAAGTCGGCCATCTTGGATCCAACTTTTGTTTTTTCAATAGGAAGAGGGTCATGTGACACATCAAACTTATTGGGAATTTCACAAGAAAAACAATGGTGTGCTTGGTTTTAACGTAACTTTATTCTTTTATAAGTTATTTACAAGTTTCTGACCACTTATAAAATGTGTTCAATGTGCTGCCCATTGTGATGGATTGTCAATGCAACCCTCTTCTCCCACTCTTCACACACTGATAGCAACACCGCAGGAGAAATGCCAGCACAGGCTTCCAGTATCCGTAGTTTCAGGTGCTGCACATCTCGTATCTTCACACCATAGACAATTGCCTTCAGATGACCCCAAAGATAAAAGTCTAAGGGGGTCAGATCGGGAGACCCTGGGGGCCATTCAACTGGCCCACGACGACCAATCCACTTTTCAGGAAACTGTTCATCTAGGAATGCTCGGACCTGACACCCATAATGTGGTGGTGCACCATCTTGCTGGAAAAACTCAGGGAACGTGCCAGCTTCAGTGCATAAAGAGGGAAACACATCATCATGTAGCAATTTCAAATATCCAGTGGCCTTGAGGTTTCCATTGATGAAGAATGGCCCCACTATCTTTGTACCCCATATACCACACCATACCATCACTTTTTTTGTTCCAACAGTCTTGGAGGGATCTATCCAATGTGAGTTAGTGTCAGACCAATAGCGGTGGTTTTGTTTGTTAACTTCACCATTCACATAAAAGTTTGCCTCATCACTGAACAAAATCTTCTGAACTGAGGGTCCTGTTCCAATTTTTGTTTTGCCCATTCTGCAAATTGTGTGCGCCGATCTGGGTCATCCTCGTTGAGATGCTGCAGTAGCTGGAGTTTGTAAGGGTGCCATTTGTGAGTAGCTAATATCCGCCGAAGAGATGTTCGACTAATGCCACTCTCCAGTGACATGCGGCGAGTGCTACGCTGTGGGCTCTTGCTGAATGAAGCTAGGACAGCCACTGATGTTTGTTCATTAGTGACAGTTTTCATGCATCCACATTTTGGAAAATCCAACACTGAACCAGTTTCACGAAACTTAGCAAGCAGTTTGCTAACTGTAGCATGGGAGACGGGTGGTCTCGTAGGGCGTCTTGCATTGAAATCTGCTGCAATGACCCGGTTACTGCGTTCACCAGATATCAACACAATTTCGATCCGCTCATCACGTGTTAACCTCTTCGACATGTCAATGGCTGTGAACAAAGAGAAACTTGTAAATAACTCATGAAAGAATAAAGTTACATTAAAACCAAGCACACCATTGTTTTTCTTGTGAAATTCCCAATAAGTTTGATGTGTCACATGACCCTCTTCCTATTGAAAAAACAAAAGTTGGATCCAAGATGGCCGACTTTTAAATGGTCACCATGGTCACCACCCATCCTGAAAAGTTTGCCCCCTCACATATACTAATGTGCCACAAACAGGACATTAATATCACCAACCATTCCCATTTTATTAAGGTGTATCCATATAAATGGCCAACCCTGTGTATATATATATATATATATATATATATATATATATATATATATATATATATATATATATATATATATATTTGTAATTAATGGACATCCCAAGTAAATAATGTGAAATGGAATTTAATGACAATTAATGGATGTCTAGAATTATTTTCTAATTAACTAAAAATCATTACCGATCTCTCCTGTATGTGGGGTCTTTGATAATGATCAAAGAGTGTTGACTTTGTAACAGCATGGAGACATGGCGTACCTCTTTTGACTCTGCACAGGGATACGGTTTAGAGAAAGAGCGAGTGAGTGAGAATGACAAAAGTGGAAGAGCACCAATAGTGATGAGTGGTCAGAATAATCCACTTATCTAATCCAAATCCAACTTAACAAAATAGTGAAATGTGGCCTCAAACCTCCAGGGGTCTTGCCTTCGGGGGTTCGCATGTTCTCCCCGGACTTGGCATGTTTCCTATGGGTACTCCCGTTTCGTTCTGGATTTCAAAGACATGCAGATTAAGCTAATTGCCGTTCCTCGACCTGGGATGGGCTCCAGGCCTCCTGTGACCCTTTACAATATAAGTGGTATAGAGAATAAGAGATTGATTGTTGGCTTCGTGGGATCATTTGCCTGGTCTCCACAAGGATTTTTTTAATTAATTAACATTAATTAGTTAAATCAATAATTATGTAAATAGGTCCTCAGAATAGCAAAACAAAAGTCAAGACTGATGTAAGTCTGTTCTGTATATAAATTTTTAAAAATTAGAATTAGATTTGAATACACTTTTATACGTTGGTATTTTAAAATTATACGTATACAAAATGAGAGTTATTTCCTGACAAATGAATTTTGCTGTGGTAGCTGTTTTAAAACCTGATTGTGTAAGAAAACCACAGATGTCATACTCACTGCAAAATATGGAGGATAATCCATGCTCTGTTACAAGAGGACATGCTTATAAACATCCGTTTGTAAATGTTTATCTGTGGAAGGATATGGAGAATCAAGTGAAATTGTAAGCTTTTCCTCCCCTGTGGAGCTCTGGATAAGCGAGCGACGGGCACAGATGATGTTTTTTCCAGTGCTCTTGTGTGCTTCGGTGCATTCCTTTCCATCACTTGATCCTATCTCACAAGGATATGGCGGTTTTTCATTTTTTACTTTTACTAAAACTGCAGCTTTTATTTAAAACCCAAATGTTTTAGTTTAAGTCACTCTAGGGAACAGATGTAAAAATAAAAAAATGTGTGAGTTTCAGTCTGTCTTTGTTTATGTGCCTGTAAGCGCGTGTGCTCGATGGACCTGATGAACACTGAGCACTTCCATCCTTCCCTTCCAACTCCACACGCTCTTATACTGTACTTGCTGTAACTTTGATTCTTGTGAGGCTCTGTGTGAGTACATGCGTAGGATGGTACACAACCCTCAATCATTTCCTAATGATGCCAAACTACCATACCTTCAGACATTCCTTTCCATGGAGAGGGCTCATTACCTAAAACTCAACGCTGACAAAAGTCAACTGATTTATTTAGAAATCTCCCTCCTTGCTCTGTTACCAGATTACTGACACTCTTACAATCTCAGAAGTCAACAGGCTTAACCACATCAAACCGCGAACACACTTCCAACTGCCCTGAACCTGTTTAGCGACTACTGTTTCATGTTTTCAGACTCTCGTTTCTCGTTCTTAATTAATATGTGGTGATACCGAACCCATCATTCGATTTCCTGCCTGGCTCATGTTATCTGTCATGTGACACCCTTGAGCATGTTCATAGCCCAATATCTCAATGTTGAGCTATGATATAATACACATGGTCCTGGGCAGTAAGGAGTGTTCAGAGCTCTACATTGGGGAGACAAAACACCTGTTACATAGCAGGATGTACCAACACAGAAAGAACAACATCTCAGGGCCTGAATCAGCAGTGTATCTTCATCTCAAGGACAAAGCACTCGCAAGACTCCGTCTCAAACACAAAGCATGCACAAGACTCCGTCTCAAGGACAAAGCACGCACAAGGCTTCATTTCAAGGACAAAGCACACACATGGTTTAGTCTCAAGGATAAAGCACGCACAAGACTCCATCTCAAGGACAAAGGACACTGATGGTACCAGAGAGAGGTACCTTGCAAAAGAAGCTGTACACTGCATGAAAAGAGGTGTATCTGTACTAGGAAACTTCCGTATACACCACTGATTTTCGGAAGTATCTACAAGTACCACTGACCGTATACATCAAATTCCACCAAGCTAGGATACTTCCGGATTGATACCAATTCGGATGTATCTTGCTGAGGAATCCTTCCAAGGTACAGCCATTTGTTACCTTGGCAAAGAATCCACTCAAGGATTTTGTCAGGAGACCTTCACACCTTAAGCTCCATTTGCATTTGACACCTTTGCACAACTCTGCTCTTCCCTATTGATTGGTTGTTTTTGCCACTACTTTTTATTTAGCCAACCTAAGCCCTTATAACTTAGTGACTTGATTGGTTGTTGGGAAGGTATGTAGATAGACCCTATCCCCCCCACAGTACTATACATCCTCCAAATCCTTTAAAAAATGACAATAGAATTGATTCAGAATTTTTTTATTAAAATTAAACCAAACACTAATAAATATACAAAGCAAAGTAAGAATAAGGGGTAAAAAAAAAATATTGCAATTAAATTAAAAGTACTACTAAAACAAACATGCACCAGTGCTTGTTAGATGTCCAAAAAAAAAATGGACAAAATCTCCTTCTAGTTTGGTCCCATTAGACATTACACGCTGGCGGCATGGCATGCAGTGGCATCCTCCTCATCAGACATCAGCTCCAGCATTGCAGTCTGCCACCGTTTTCTCTCTGCATCTGTGGGAACGATCCTACACGTGGACTCCAGCAACTGCAACACACACCATATGTTAACCCCTAAAAACACTCAGAGATGTACGAACTTAATACATAGATTTTGTGCACTTACTCACCTTTGTCGGTTTTTCGCCCCCGTCTTAAATAAAGAGACAAAAATAAAGAGACATGAAAATAATGACAATAACAATTTCTGATTACCCTTTATACACTCAGGGTCTGCATCTGCAAAAGTCATCTTTAATTCCTCCAGCAGTGGAAAGAGAGTCGTGTCATTAATTACATTTAAAATGATTATGTAAAACCCCATACATAGCAGGTAAAGAAACAACATTCTTACCCAGTTTGTGGATCATATTTATGTGGGTTGTTTTCTGAATTATGGAGGCTCCTTACAGCGTCCTGTAACGTTGAATTAAAAACTTTAATACATACATTTTTTTTTTGATTTTCCCCCGATTTTCTCCCTAATTCAGTCGTGTCCAATTCCTCCCCGTCACTAGGGGGCTCCCACATTAAGGCTACTACTACCACTCAGCCGGGAGGGCCGAAGACTATCACGTGTTTCCTCCGAACTCTTGTGACGCCAGCCGACCGCATCTTTTCGAACCGCTCGCTCGCGCACCGTTGGGGGCGGCGTAACACACTCGGAGGACAGCGCTATCCACTCCCTCCGTTGCGCGAGCTCACAGACGCCCCAGATTGGCTGTAGAGCCTGTGATTAATGTGGGAGCACTAAGTACCTCTCATCCCTCCCCTCTGAGAGAGCTCGGCCAATCAGCTCTCTCTAGACCTCCGGCTGCGAGAGGTTACAGCACCACCCGGGATTCGAACTAGCGATCTCCGGATGATAGGGCGAGCGCTTTAACCACTGCGCCACTCGGAGGCAATACATACATTTTTAAACAACATCATATAATTCAGACGTGACAAACTGTTAAATAAGCTAAACACCTACCACAATGCAAGGTAACAAAAAGTAGTTATGTAGCCAAGTGCTTAGGGTAACTTGGCAAGGTAAAGGTACAATTTACTACTATATTGTCAGGTAACATAAAGCTTAACTTACCGCAATGCCCGTGTTATGCGCCCTCTTGGCTCTTCTATTCACATGGCTTGACTCTTCCTGCGGTCTTCACTCATCAAACTTGCGCTCAAGTGCATCAAGACGCTGGCTAGCCTCTTTGAGAAGAGCAGTGTGTGCAGCTTGCTTCTCCTAAAACTCTCAATTTGAAGAGACAAAGGCACACCATGGCCAATCCCCCCCCACCCGGCTATGATAAGAAGGACAGCACCTCTTTCTGCTAGTCATTAACATACAAGAGGCTTTTACACATCTTGGACAATGTGCTTCCAATATGCTTCCAACTTTGTGGCAGCAGTTTGGTGAAAGCCCTTTTCTATTCCATCATGACTGTGCCCCAGGGTCAATGAAGGTTTCGCATCGCACCCCGTTGAAAAAAATGACAAAAAACCATCCTGTCTATAAAACCACCGAACCCCTTACCATCCCCTTCAGATTAATAATGTTGTGTATTATGGCAAATTTGTCATGAAAATTAAATATTAAAACTCTCAATGTATGTTTATCTACTAACAGTGGTTAGCCAATCAGAATTCAATATTGTAAAATGCTGCTCACAAACTCATTTTTGTAAAGCACAGCTTTTGACATATTTCAAAAAGACGAGAACTGAAGGTATGATACATATTGTACGCTCAAATCCTCTAGGAACGAAACGAAGGATTCAGTTTAATACGGGAGTTTTCAAAATGACTGACAGCTTTAATGATTATAAAAGACGCGCTCTTTACCCAATTTGTGTAATTTCTTTTTCAATTTAAAGAAGAGACTTGGTTTTTTCATTAGACTTTGTTTCCTTACGTACATGCTTGGGGGCAAATAGGTCAAAAATAGATTTTTAAATACCATAATAGTAATTTAATGATTTGTGTGTGTGTGTGTGTGTGTGTGAGAGAGAGAGAGAGAGACTTGTGCACAGTCATACAAAACTACTGTTACATCTACATCTAGCATTGGCAGACGCCCTTATGCAGAGCGACTTACATTTTTTATCTCATTACATCTGAACAATTGAGGGTTAAGGGCCTTGCTCAAGGGCCCAACAGTGGCAACTTGGTGGTTGTGAGGTTTGAACCTGGGATCTTCTGAACCGTAGTCCAATGCCTTAACCACTGAGCTACCCCTGCCCACAATATTACGATATTACGATATTGAGTTTATTTGTTTTGTGTCTGGTTATGTGTGCTTTGTCTCTGCTGGTGGGAGGGGGTGTATCTTCCCTTGTTGTTGCAGGTCCCACCCTCTTCAGTGTGCCTGCAATCTATTGGTTGCTGCCCTGCCTGTCCTTTGTTGGTCCCGCCTCCTGCCGGATGATTGGATGTCCAGGAGACTCAGAGGCCTACTTAAGGCCTTCAGACCACAGTGCTTCAGACCATGTCTTTGCTTACTGTTTTTCTGTTGATCATTTGTAAAATTATATTGTGTATGACCTCGTGCTACGTTTCCGACTAAGTTTTTGTGTTTGCCCTTCTTTGGTTCTGGTTGCCCGACTGTAAATACGTTTTGTATATATTTGTACATGGTTGTGTAATTGGTGGCTTAGTAGGGAGTCGACGCCATTTTGTTTACACCCTGTTTTCGCTTGGTTTGTGGTTAGCAAGGGAGTAAGGGAAGAACTTTGTATTTCTTTTTCTTTAGTTTTGGTGCAGGTTAGTTGTTTCACGTTGGTACTAGGTAGAGGGCATTTTGGTTATTGTTTTGGCCTTGTCGGCTTCTGAAGCTCACAGCCACCTTTTGGGGATTTGCTTGTTCACTGTTTGTAAATAATCACTAAGCAAACGCACTTTTGGTCTCATCCCCTTTTTCCTTTTTTTTCTTCTTTCTTTTCTTTTTCATTCCGCGTAACACTACATACTATTAAATGAATTATTTCATTACTGATGTTTATGTAGATTTTTATTCTACTCTTATGTATAACCCTCCCCCGATGTGAGGCATGCGTAAGATTAAATGATAGTTTTGACAATTGCATATTTAAATGCATGTATTTTGTTTTGAAGTGGATTTAATTAAGCTTATATTTTGTTAATAAAACTGCTATTAAAAATGTTATATATTTCACAATCATTTTGTATAGTTAGTTATAGTCCCCATTCACACATATTTGACATACTTGACCACACCATCCCCCTTGAATTGCTTTTACAATTTGACCACTGACAATAGTGGAGGAGCGCCGACTGTGATGAGTGGTCAGAATAATCCAATAACTTGGAAAAATGGTCAAATCTTCTGGCAAGACAACAGTCAGTGCAGGGCAGAGGGGTTTAAGGTCGAGTCCTTTCTGGGTAGAAACAATTAAAAACCAAACAAGAAACAATGGGTTTGGATAATCATATCATAGCAGAGAGCTTTTGCTTTTATATGCATCTCGATATTTGCGCAGTAAATGCTAATTTGAATACCTGTCTATAAAAGAGGCTGCCTTGGGGAAGTTAAACAAAACCCAATGTTTCGAAACGTCTTCTTAATGAGGAACAAACAGTATTTGTGGAATATGCAAAGGAAATCAGCTGATCAGAAAAAAAAACACCACAATGAAAGTGCCATCATATAAGAACACAACAATCTTTTTCCTCCATCGCTCTGTCTATGTGTGCATGTGTATCTTGATGTCCTCTAATACAAGGACCATTCAGGGATTACTCTATTGCCAAACTTCTCTCTGTTTGAAGGACCAAGGAGACATTTGTGTACAACCTACCTAATTACAGCATTTGACAGATACCCTTATCCAGAGGGTAATCCTGTACTTATTACACATCTGAGCACTTGAGGATCAAGGGACTTACTCCAGGGCCCAACACTGGCAACTTAGTGGTACTGGGGATTGAACCTGCCACCTTCCGACCCATAATCCAATGCCTTAAACACTGAGTGACCTCGGTCCCAACAGATACACCAAATAAGCTATTGGGTCTGAAGTTCTCTGTGTCTCAGCCAGGTTATCTTGACCTTGATTAACTGAAAATGAATGGATGTGATTTTTTAAGAAAGAAAATTAATGGTCAATTCTGAAAAAAAAAAAAAAGTAAACAGTAGATTTATTATTTCCTTTTCATTTTGAAATGTACTGTACTGATAGGCTAAATACAGTATTTAAGATGTGCTTGTTTTATTACAATACTACCATCTTGTGGTCATGGAGGTTGTATCAGCTAGATTCAATGATTTAACACATCTACACACTTCTACACATACTGTAGTTTTGTGGATGGATTAGCACCCTGTCCTGGGTCATGTTGGTTTAAACGCCAGAGAAAGCATGTGAGTTTTAAGATGGGACTTAACCACATAAACTGTTAGGTTTTTATTTTTATGGGTATAGAAACTTTCTCTGCACAGTATAATACCTTACAATGGATATAACTACAAATTTCTCTAACCAAAGACTTTCGTAAAGTTGTATTGTAAGAGTGTCTCTTGTAGAAGCTTTGTGCTCTTTGTTTTTGTTATTAGTCTTTCGACTGCTCCCGTCGAGGACCATCTGATCTGGTCAGGTTTTACGCCGGATGCCCTTCCTGACGCAACCCTCCCATGTTATCTGGGCTTGGGTTCGGCACGGTGTACCTGGGGTTTGTGCATTGTGTGGGAACTGAACTCGGGCCTTCAGTATGGCGAGAAACGTCTAACTGAGCACACAAGAATACTTAATTAAAACGAAGCAAATTCATTTTAACAAGAATATATGAAGTATTACATTTTGACATTAACACACTGTATGGAGTATGGATAAAGGCGTTCTTTTATTTCACATACAGTTATTAAAATGATTAGCTTTATAATATTGCTCGATGATTTTGTTTACATGTATTCCATCATCAGAATCAGAAGAGTTTTATTGCTAAGTACGCTTGCACATACAAGGAATTTGTTTTAGTGACAGAGCTTCCATAACAAGACAAATAACAAGACAAAACAGCACGACACAAAACAGGAAAAAAAAATTAATAAGGATGAGTTTTCTTTTGGGGGGGGGGGGGGGGGTAACATCAAATGGAGTAGGGCGTGAGATAACTTACAAATTAGTTAAATAAATATCTGTGGTATGGCACAGCATATTGCACAGTGGTGTTGCACACAATATTGCACATATATTTAATGCACAGTGAGAATGTGTTAGCTGAGGTAAATTGCCTGGGGGGGAAAAAACTGTTCTTGTGCCTGACTGATATCATCATTATTATATGAGAGCATCCACATCGATAGCTTCTGTTTTCTTTTTCTTCATTTGTGTTTTGAGAAATAAGGGCTACTTAAAAAAAAAAAAAAAAATGCTGCCCCGCTGCTGCTTTTTTTTTTTTTGTGCGCATGCGCATTTCCCGGAAATCTTCCGTTTCATCACAGCGTTTTACCTTTTAATCTTTCTTTCTTTTGTTTTGCTGCACAACAAACGTGTTTCATGTGTATTTAAAATGTTAATTTTTTTTACACTTTTACTAATTTAACTATAGATTCGCGTTACAATAGTATATCCGAACTAAACAGCACAGTTCATCACAACACCGCGACGCAATTTGATGACGTCATTTCCTGAAACAGCGTTTGAGTGCTGCGCTCGAGGAACGTTCTCTTGATAGGTATGCGTGCGTATAGTGTTATATATTTAATGATTTAAATATTTATATTTTAAAGTACATTTCCTGGGTAAACATGTTTAATTTGTCACGCGGAAAGATGGAAACCTAACCACAGCGCCAAAACTCGCGGTGAATCATGAATAACACACACACACGCGCACACAGATTGTTAAACGTTTTAATAACAGACAAACACACACACAGACAGAGAGATGGTTGGTGACTTAAAAGGAGAGGAAATGACTAAAAGGTCATACTATTTTATGTAGAGTCATAATTTAAGTATCTGGCTCAGTATAATTACTTTCTTATTTGTTGAGTATTTAATAGAATAATAATAAAAAGTTTATAATAATGAATAAATGCCAAAGCAAATGACCTGATCAATAAACAATAATTAAAAATGTTTTTTTTTTATGAATGTAAATATTGACCATCATCAAAATTAGGTTAATAGAATAATCCATGCTTATTTTTTTTTTCTTCTTCTTCTTTTTCGTCTGTCCGCCACATAGGGTCAGGGGTCACCACATAGGACAGTTTGTCTCCATTTAACTCTGTCTTCCACCTCTTCCTTTGGCACACCAACCTCCTGCATGTCCCCCCTCACCACATCCATTAACCTCCTCTTTCTCTCCTCCTCCATCTCTAATATTCTCCTCCAGATATACCCCATACTGTATATCCTTCCTCTGCACATGTCCAAACCATCTTAATCTGACCTCTCAAACTGTCCTACCTGCACTGTCCCGCTAATAAACAGTAGTACCTCGAAATACACATCTGTTCCAGAGGTGAGTTCTTAATTTGCATTGCGAAACGCACATCCTCAGCTCTGCCACCTCTAGCTCTGCCTCCTGTCTGTTTCTCAGCGGCAATATCTCCAAAACGTACAACATTGCTGGTCTCACTAATTTCCCTTTCATTCTTGCCGATACCTTTCTGTCACAGATCACCCTTTCCACCCCCATTCCACCCTCTCTACAATCTCTTCTTCATTTCTCTACCACACTCCCCATTGCTTAGCTGTTTAAAGCTAAGTGAAACATTACCAATGTTGTGCAATAAATCTCTTTTATTAGGAATAGCCAGAATAGCCACTGCTCCCAAACAACCGTAAAGACTTATTCCAGTAAGACATCACATATGAAATGGTGACAATATGTCTTTAAAACAAGGCTCATATTCCTGAATATTATTATTATTATTATTATAGTACAGTGTCACTAGAAAGTTTGTGAAGATCTTCATCTATGTCCTAAACTACAGTAGATTAAGAAAACCCAATGAATCAAATGACTCAACATAAGAAATATTCCATAAGAGGGAGTGCTGTTGTGCTGGTTATCAGGACTGCACGAACCTGCCTACAACCGCATCATAACCAGTAAAACAGCATGACCTTAAATGTGGTATTGTTTGTAGAACAACAGTTACACAAACATAATTTATTATTAACAGATTATGATGTTTGTTTATTTAGCCAGTTATTTTGCTCCACCAACACGTATCCTTCCATGACTGGCAGAACTACAGTAACTAACCACGACTGGCGCTTCTGGCAACCGACAATTAGCATAATTAACGGTGAATACTTTTTTAAAATTATTCCAATCTTGGAAATGCCAATTGACCTGCACAAATAAGTCATTGTGCTGGCTACATACAGATTTTTTGTTTGTTATCCAATATGCCTTCGAACAATCTCATTTATTCAGGTGAGGTTATCCGGGACTTGAGTAATGTCAACTGGATTTCTTTTTTTGGTTGGTCAAAATGTTCCACTACTCATCCCAGTAACTAAAGGAAGTTAATAGGAAGTTGTTTGGATTCGCCAGATTTGTGTAATTCAGGGTCAGGAACCCTCCCACACCTGTATGGGCTCATTGGGTGAACAGAGAAGATGAGAGTCGGAGAGAGTTTGTTATCCAAAATTAAATTATTAAATAATGTAATGTATTATGTAATGTTTTTTTTTTACGGAAATGTGAGTGCAATTAGACATTATATAATATACAGCATATAAATGTATATAAATATAATATGTAATATAAATTTTGGTCCATATTTCCTATAACTGCAGCGGGACCGTGTGTCTTTGTGTGTATTTGTTCGGAATGTAAAAACAGAAATGTACAAACCTCGGCTGCACGATATGATCAAGAAATTACATTCCGATTATTTTGACCCAGTAATTCTGATTTAAACCGAGATATTTTACTATTACGTTGTCAAATGTTTTTATCCAGACTTGAATCAAATAATTGAGGGGATACAGTTACAGTACCTGTAATACATGGCAGGCATTTGACTAAATAATTGCACAGGTCCATATACAGTATCAGTTACTTCGTATTAATTTTCCTTTATAAGACAGCATTAAAGCAATATCGCATTCATGTGATACAGAATATTGGCACAGCTACAGTATAGTCCATTGCACTGCACAAAGTCTAAAGAAAAGTAGGTGATAACCTGTTGTTTATGAAGTACGCTACACAGTAGATATGAGGGAAAAACTATTTAGTGATGTCACAGTTCTTTTTTGTGGCAATTCATGTATTGCAAAAGTGACTCCAAAATCCAAAGATTTTTTTTCATATCATTTTTGCACTTATACATGTTTGCATTTGAGGTGGTGAAATGTTATAATCCCTCAGGTGGCGCACTTTCAATTAGTCAAACATTATTTACAGGCAACAATGCATACTGTATGGTAGAAGTGAATTATTTGTTGTTTTTTTGGAATTGTAAGAATACCTAAAAAAATAATTTATATCGTATAGGGATATTTATAAAATTGTGCTATTTACAGAATCACAGTACAAATCGAATTGGCACCGTGAAGTTATGGTGATAATATCGTACCAGCTGGTCCCTGGTTATTCCCATCACTACTGTACAGGTTTCTTGGGAGAGATTTAATCTGCACAACAACACATGTTGTTTGTCATCATACATTATGAATTTGTTTATTAAATTATTAGTTGATCAGAGTTTATCTAACTGTACAATGGTCAGATGAGTAAAAGTCAATCATGTTTAATATAAAATATTTTTATTTTCGAAACATATTTCCTAAAAATATGTTGAGATGCAAATAATAATCATGACTTCGCTGTTCAAGGTGCGACCAGGCATTCAATTTAAATCTCAACTGGGTTGTTGTTACTCTGTTTAACAGACTGTGGCTGAATTTTTGTCTTGTTTTTTTGCTCAGGATGGTTGTTAAACATAACCTCTGTGGATGCTTTAACCGTCTCCAACCATCATATGGTGATGTAACTGGATCTTTCTAATTCTGCCCTCACTTTTGACGTTCCCTCAGAAACTACATGGTGTCATATACTGTCAACTATTAGTTTGTAATGTTCCATAATAATCACGAGACAAATTAAAGGACATACTTGAACAAATGAAGAGAGAAGTTCGAGCTCTCTGTCCCTTCAGTCTCTCTTACATGTATGTAAAAAAAATTCTGTGCATAGCTACATGACCTTACTTTTGGATCACAATGGTCAGAGGAAAAGATCTAAGTGACTTTGAAAGAGGGTTCATCATCGGGGCACGGATGGCAGGAGCGTCAGTCACAGAGACGGCTAAGCTGGCTTTTCTTTCTGTCGGAACGGTGACTAAAGTGTCGAAGGCGTTTAGGTTCCGTGGAAAGACGACAGTAAAGAGAGTTGGAAATTGTGGCCGAAAACGCAGATTCAGCGACCTCGATGCTCGCACGTTAGTGCAATACGTTGAGAAAAACAAATCAGCAACGATCATTCAGGTGACGGAGAACATCAACGCAAAGCGCGATCAGACCGTATCCACAACAACGGTCCGCCGTCAACTCCGAAGAGAGGGGTACACTCGGGTTACTGTGTATGAACCTCGCCTACCGGACACGAAGAAAAACACATCAGGCATATAGCGACTGGGACAAGCTTTAATTCTTGGCCTCAACAGTAAAGCTGTTTCTGTTATGGTTGGCGGATTGGTGTATATTTATTTTGCTGGCTTGGTCTGGGTGCACTAAGAGTCTAAGTTTTCCCACTGATGACTGTTATTGTGCGATGGGAGTGTTTTTTTCCAGGGATGACCATTAAACAGGAAAGACAACTCACCGAACTTTTTTGAGAATGAAAATGATGTAACTCTCAGACAACAGATCAACAGATATCGATCTCTAATAAACACAGGGACAAAGATTCATTTAGTTATATATCGTATTTTTGCAATTTCAGTGTGGCAATTAATGCAATTCATGTATTGTAAAGTTTTTGAAGTTGCATAGTGGAAGAAGCGAGTTGCTCGGTCTGTCCGCTGTGCTTCAGTAAGCTTTTCTGGCGCCAGGAGAGACTCCGTCAAACGCGCACACGTTGTCTGTCAGAAAGGTCTCTGTTTATTAACAGGAAAAGATATGTTACTACAAAGATCATAAAGCATTGTAAATGTCCTGGTGAGATCCTGAAGAATCAAAGGAGAGGATGACAGAGAGGAGTCCGTCCAGAGATGAATCACAAGATGTTGGCTCGAGTTAGGGGGAGAGGGGAAAGGAGACGGAGAGAGACATAAACGGAGAATGCGAAGGTGAGCGTGGGAGCGTTCACACCTCCTCAAAGGCCTCCGAGTGGCGCAGTGGTAAAGTGCTCGCACCATCATCCGGAGATCGCCAGGTCGATTCCCGAGTGATGCTGTAGCCTCTCGCAGCCAGGGGTCTAGAGAGAGCTGATTGGCCGAGCTCTCTCAGAGGGGAGGGATGAGATGTACTTGGTGCTCTCACATTAATCACGGCTCTAAAGCCAATCAGGGGTGTCTATGACCTCACGCAAACGGAAGGAGCGGATAGCGCTCTCCTCTGAGCGTGTTACACACACTCGAACCGAGGCGGTCGGCTGGCGTCACGTGGTTCAGAGGAAACACGTGATAGTCTTCGGCCCTCCTGACTGAGTGGTAGTATTAGCCTTAATGTGGGAGCCCC
Organism: Clarias fuscus; assembly: GCA_030347435.1. Classification (NCBI taxonomy): domain Eukaryota; kingdom Metazoa; phylum Chordata; class Actinopteri; order Siluriformes; family Clariidae; genus Clarias; species Clarias fuscus. Next base: position 31,396,930 of record CM059209.1, read on the forward strand.
CTAGTGACGGGGAGGAATTGGATACGACTAAATTAGGGTGAAAATCTGGAAAAAATCCCAAAAAAAAAAAAAGGGGAGACAAGGAAGATGGCAGCAGGAAATATTTAACACGTTAATATCAGATCTATGAGAAAGAGAGCAAGAGATAACTCCTTTATACACCACTCACAACAAGTTAGGGATATTATGAGAGACTCAGTGGATGTCATACATACAGTGTTTGTTTCACTTCAGACATTTTTGGGATAGGGAGGCAATTGTATTAGGGTGATAGACACACCTCATTTTGTTTTTTTCCATGTAATGGTCTCATTGTGTACAGGTGTGCCTTATATTGGGGCCAATACCAAAAGGCAACCCTTTTCAATGAGCAGCGCCACCTGGCCATGCTTTGGCTTGAATTCCAGACGACCGTTGCAGGAGACTCTACTGACATCAAGACACCGTTGTGAACGTTTGGAGTGGGCATAAGACCATGTGACCTGGACAATGCTGCAGTGGTCTACCGTCCTGTTCACTTATAAATGTCAGGTCACCGTTGCTGGAGAAGGCGAGGTGAGCGATACGCTGAGGTCAACATGGTCCCCAGGGTTTGGTGGAGGAGTTGCAACAGCCTGGGCAGGCATCACCAGTCAGCGCAAAACAGATTTGGGTATTGTAGATGGCTCAGTCACTGCACGTTCTTACCTCATCATCCCCCAATTCCGCCAGCACATCCCCCAACTTTCTGTTCATGGATGATAATGCTCCATTACATCGTGGCAGAATTGTCATAGCTCGACTTCAGGAAGCTGGAGTGCCTCATATGGTATGGCCATCAATGTCCCAATGTATTCTCATCCCTACTTTTTAAAAACATCATCAAGGCACTTTGGAACTGATGGAACATCAATGGGAAGACCTTTCCTCGAGTGCAGTTCCAGAGACTTTAACTCAGTGCTGAGGTGGCGTTCCTGAACTCATAGTCGACTCAAACAACAAGCTAAAGCAATTGATATATATTTTTTGTTTTTATGTTTTTAGGCTCCATGAACTACTGTAGAAATACATCCGTTGTTGTGTTGCTTCGCCATCATGAACATACTGTTCACCACAAAGCCTCTCTAAAAGTCTTCTTGAACCAAAAGAAGGAGTCCTTATGGTAACTTTGCCACACTCGGTCTGTCATGTAATATGTTGCTTTCTTTACGGGCATGCAAATATTCTTCTGTAATCATATTTATTTATTAATTTTAGTGCATCTCTGTAGGGAATGGTCTTAGACATAATGAAACATATATAACAAAATTTGTACTACAGATAATATGGCGCATACGACGTTTGCACAGCACTAGCGGCAGCATGGTGGGTCAGTGGTTAGCACCTCCAGGTTCTGGGTTCGAGTCCCGCCTCAGGTCTGTCCCCATGCTTGATGGTTTTCCTCCCACAGTCGAAAGACATGCAGATTAGGCTAATCAGCGTTCCCAAATTGCCTGTAGTGTGTGATTGAGTGTGTGTATACTGTATGTGTGCCCTGTACGGCACTACCATACTGTACATAATCATGACACATGATATATTTAAGTTTATTTATTTATTTGACTAAGTCTTAATTCTCGTGTGAATATTTTAATCACCAGTGAAGACAGATTTATCCGAGTCGATTAAAAGCAAGTTATTTATTAAGAAAAATCATGTTAACATAGGACAAAAAGCCACATCAGCTGATTGCTCAGAACATTCTTTAACTGGTTTGACACTGAGAAAACCACATGTGCTTTGTATTCCTGGAAGCAAAACCAGTCCCTGCATCCTCCCAGAGTGTTGTAACAGAAAAGACCAGCATACATATTGATTCCTGTTGCTGATGTTTGGTGAAGAAAAGATGAACATTTGGTTAACTCTGAAGCTTCTTCTGTTCCTATCATGTTCTAAGATCTCAGTAATAACTTACACAAATTCTGTACATAATTACAGCAGGCTTTACACCTGACATAGCTCACAAACAAAATAATAATAATACAGAATGCAGAAATGGAAATAAGCGTCTTCTTTACAATGCTGGCGTTCTAATTATACAGCGAACAATGAATTTGAAAAATACAAGCGGCTATTCTTACACTCAAAAACGAAGCCCTTTACACCTGCAATCGCATTTTTTTTTCCTGAAATTACTCCGTTCGTTCTGATGTCCTGGGAGAAGATGGGTGTGGATCGAAAGTTAGCTTTTGTATATCAGTAAAGCACAGTACGTAAGTCACTTTGGAAAAAGCCACCCCGATACATTCATTTTCAAGTGTGATACATGCTAGCCATGAGGGTTCAAGAAGCTCAAGAATCAAGCTTATGACAATAATACATCTGCTATTTAAATACAAAAAATAAACAGTAAAAGTCTACACACAATAAAAGTCTGAAATGATGATGATAAGGAATAGAGGATGAGATTGATCATATCTTAAATAAGGTTCACACTGCACCCTGATAGGAATGACAAACTGAAAAATAAATCAAAACAAAATCAGAACAGCTTTTGAAACGTCTCCACAGGTGACGGGAAAGATTTAAGGCTCGTTGCGATGGCGAATGAGAAACACATAACCTTCCAAGTTTGATTTCTGATGCATTTTCAGTCGTATATGAATGTGAAACACGAAAAAACAACCCATTGGTGCAACAGCAAATCAGAAAGCGTTGCAACAGAGTGTAAAACGCAAAAACTAATTCTGAAAGCTCAGCACAGACTGTATAATCCCGCACTGAATATCACGTGCTCTTTGCTGATTGGCTACAGTGCATGAAAGTCTCACAGATCTAAAAGAAATCTAAGACGTTTTTTTTTTACAGTCAAAGGGAATATGAGTGTTAATAATTCTACTATTACTTTTAAATTGAACGTAAAACTGAACTTTAAATCAAAGCCATTCCTATATTATTTTAGATATTCTGTCAACTTGATGAATACGTCAGAACCGAAACCCTCCCTTAAAGAAAACTGCAGAAGCACTGAATAAACATTCAAACTTTAAATCAAGCCATTACATCCAAAAGACAACACCTGATAATGTTATGTCAGAGATTTACAGGACTGTCCACCACCTATAAGGTTTAGCCTCACCTTTTGGCTACATACATCAAGAATGTAGAACTACTTTCACCCTTGCCTGAGCTATCCTGCTTTTCTAGCATATTAGCTCAGGACGAGCAAAAATGCTTTAGTGTAGTAGCAGACAGGAGCTAGAAGATTACCTCAAAACCTTAAGCCTTGCTTATAGAAAGCATTTTGGTTTCCTGGGAAGTTACAGTGTGCCAGGACTATATACCGATGGTAATACCTCGAACTTTTGTGACTGTCTCCAAATCTACAACAAAACTGAAAGGAAAGCAGTCAGGCCTTTTTTGCTGATTCAGTCAAGGAGAAAGAAATCAGCAGAATGATTCAGGTTAAGGCATTTGACTATTGATCGAAAGGTCCAAACCCCACCATCACCAAGTTGCCATTGTTGGGTCCATGCGCAAGGCCCTTAACCCCTCAACTGCTTGGATGTATGGTGAGATAAAAACAATAAAAAAAAAAAAGTAAGTCGCTCTGGATAAGGGTGTCTGCCAAGTGCCGTAAATGGGCAGTGCTTATTTTTTTCTGCATTGAAAATGAATCGTATAAAGACACTACTATATCCTGTATGGAATATGTATTCTGCATCTCGTTACACCCCTGACCCTTACTATACATAGTAGAAAGCTGTCGTGTTTTCTGATTTGCTGTTGGTTTGTTAAGATGTTTTGCATTCATGGACCACTGTAATTCTTTCCATGAACATATTATTCAGTTAGTTACAGTTTTTCTCAATCGCACCACACACACAACTGCTGTTGAACGTAGTGTCTTTATATAGGGGGCTTATTCCAAACCACCTGAAAACATCTACTGTAAATTATTTTGCACTGAACACAAACATAAAGCTTTAAAATTCACTGACACGAAGAAAAAGCAAATCTCCCTAAAAGTGCTAATTTCCTACAACAGATTTAAGGGCAGCTTCACATTTTTACATCACATAGTCCGTCTTTGTTAACCGGCCGAAAAGGTTCCCTCAGAGTTTTGTGTGTTTACAAATGTAGCTAGGTTTGTACGTACTGTAGCGATGATGTTCGCGGTTAGATTTGCGTTTGTAAATGATCTAACTGAGGTTACACAATCTCACGGGTTCCTTTCCTACGTGAATAACAAGCTAGCTACTAAGGCGAACACGCTACTGTGGTGATTTACTGCACAATATTCCTCATAAAAGTTGTCAGCACCAGAAAAATAGCTGCCCTTCGTTCAAAATAATAGAGAAACACACCTGATATCTTAGATGATTGTGATTATTAAGACAGTCTTTGAGAGAAATCACCATGTCTTTTTTCTGAAGCCTAATTAGCGTTGAGGTATTGTAGAGCAGTGTGTGCAAGCGAAAGAGAAAAACTGCAATCCTGAGCATCAAACCTACACAATAACAGTGACATACACCAAGATAACAGATCATCTCTCGTCATATTGCACTTTCATTTTTTCTTCCGTGTTATTAAAGATTTAAAGCATGTGAAGGTGATGGAATAGGATGAAACCAACTTGCTTTAATTCTTCAGAGAGCCGAAGTGCAGTGTGTTCGCACGCCTCCTCTTGAAAGTCTCCTTCTGCCCAAACAAACACGATTCTCTCTGAGAGTTTGGGGAAAAGTGCTGATCTAGGATTGGATATGAGGATCAGCATCGATGTTTGGGCTGCGATGTGTTCTTCATGTTTCCTACAGACGTCAGAAACAACCCCTAAGCCAACATTCTGTTCATTACAGATCGAACGTAGTCAGTCAGCCAAGATGTGTTTGGAGTCTGAAGTCTGAATCTTTAGTTGGTTTTTCCACCAGAGCTGCGAGGCTAAAATGTAACAGATGAGTAACAGAGAGTCGATCTCACCCAAAAGCATTTGCGGACATAATCTGCCTCAAACCACAACCAGTTCTTTCTCTCACGCAGACATGCTGATGTGGTTTAGGACGATTACAGTAGGCTGGGAAAATGAGTGGGGGAGTTATTTTATGACTAGTGTGAAACCGTTAACGTGAAGCATTATAGCACGACATCTCACTCATTGATGTATTACGCATACTCATGGTGTAAAAGTTGCGCTATTATACAAGAGGCGTTCAAGTCAAACCGGGACTTGTGATAAAATGTCTGGTTAATGAAGGCGTAAACCTATTTACAGATTAACATTTACAGAAGACTTCAGTGATGAGATTCTTAGACGCAGTAAAACATTTAAACGGTGCAAGTGTTTTAAAGAACTCCGTGAGTCCGTGAATGACCAGATGGCTCGGAGCCCACTGCAGTGATTTGCGTGAACATTTAGAGAGAGATCCTTAAAAAAAATACACTTTCACATTACAGGAACTCTTAACCTGCTCCAAGCCATTTGGGCCATTAAGGAGTTCCTGGGAGGCCAGGGTTTCAGACATAAAGCAAGCAGTCTGATCATGTGAAACCTTTCCACACTGAAGGTATCCAAGCACTAGTGAAACACTGGGATAAGTGCATTAGCGTATCAGGGGGATGGATAGAGAAATAGAGGGAGTTTTTACTTTCATTGCCATGTTCTGCACAATCAAAAGTCCTTTTTTGATTTGAACACGCCTTCTACATTAGTATACAGTTGAGAAAGTAAGCGTTCTAGACTGGGATAAACTATAATGTTCGTACGGTTGCAGTGCTTTTTCGCTTCCACCAAAGTAAAAATATATCCACTTCAAGCCATTTATCAACTGAGGCAAAGACAAGTATCAAAATGCGATGGCTATTTTGATGTACCTTGAAAACGATGTAGGACTCAAACCCTCTACACCACTATAGCAGTATAACTGTATAAACTCTATAACCTTAACATTATGGGTGGCCAAATGTAAACTTTCCTAAGTGCGGTTGAGTATCGTTCCACCCCTGTAAGACCGCGCCTCCCAAGATGTGAAGAAGCATTGAAGTAATATATGAAATATCTAATAAATATCTACCTTTTAAACAAGATTATGTAGCCAGTCGATGTCTTGTGACAATTTGTGGGAGGTAGAGAGACTACTGTTTTGGGTGAGAGAGACTTCTGTTATGTTTGAACCTTATTGGCTTTACAGATTCAGTGCAACAACAGAAAAAAAACACACCTTCAAAAACTACATGTAACCTGAAAGGAAAATTGTATATATTTTAATATTCCTTTAACCTGATATCTGAAACGGTATGCAGTCGGTCGGTTCTGAAATGGGGAGACACTGTTTCGTATCAGAGGCATTGTAACAGTCTTCCTTCGAGGAAAACACCCATACACACTCATACACACACATACACACACATACACTGCATAGTTCCATCGTGTCCGTTCATCATGAAGATGTGCAGAAGGAGACACCGTCTCAATCCCAGTCTCACGTTTTTTTTTTTCATGGTTTCACATGTTATAGGCCACGTAAATGGGGTCGAGCTGATCGGCGAGGAAGCCGTCCCGCAGGTGCATGCGCTGTTTCTCCCCGCGGGAGTTGATGGGAATGACGCCAGGGTCGACCACCACGACCACGCCCACGATCAGGTAGTGCTCCTCCAGAACCACGTTGGTGACGAGAGGAACGAGATCCAGAGCCTCCTGCTCCGAGCCTTCCAGCTCCACCACCACCACCAGCAGGTTAGTCCACGTGAACACGGCACTGCAGAGGATTAAAAAGAATGAATATCTGCACACACTGGCCATTGGGTCGAGACGGAATCAGAAAATCAGTTCAGACGTTTGTGTTTTAACTGTTTGTGAGATTTTGTGGTTGCACACAAACCTCTCCTGTCTCCAGTTGTACGAGCTATATTCTCAATCAAATCAAAGCTAGGTATTCGTTTAACAAGACATTGTATGATGTCATTAATCTAATTTAGAATATAATAGAAGGCGGCAAGGTGGTGTAGTGGTTAGCACTGTCGCATTGCACCTCCAGGGTCTGGGCTCGATTCCCGTCTCTGTGTGCATGGAGTTTGCATGTTCTCCCCATGTTTGGTGGGTTTCCTCCCACAGTTCAAAGACATGCAGATTAGGCTAATTGCCAATCTCAAATTGTGGAGTGTGTGAGTGTGTTTGAGTGTGCCCTGCGATGGATTGGCACTCTGTCCAGGGTGTACCCCGTCTCGTGCCCAGTCTCCTGGGATAGGCTCCAGGCCCCCCGTATCCCTGAATACAGGATAAAGCGGCACGGATGATGAGTGAGAGAGTGAGAAAATATAATAGTATACAGTACGAATTACGTGACTATTTGAATAATCTGATAACCTTTACAGTCTGATTATTTATATGCATGTACACACATTCAGTTTAAAGTGGAAAGACCAGATTTTATTTATTTGATGAACTACCCTCCGTGTCAGATTATGAGCACAGCTGTAAAGATTGAGAGAAAGAGAGATTGTGAGAGAGAGAGAGAGAGAGAGAGAGGAAGCTGAAAAAGGTTTTTGTTTCTCACCACTCAGCGATGCTCTTGTGTGATCTGATGACAGAGGTTTCAATATCAATGGGGTGATAGCGCATCCCTCTGAGCTCCAGCGTCTCATCTAGAGATCCAACAACGTACAGGGCATCGTGCCGTTCTACACACACACACACACACACACACACACACACACACACTTGTAATTCTAGTCCATTTGCCTTAAGATTAAGAGAAACTTGTTAAACAAAGTCAAACATTTACATGATTCGTATCATGTAGTCTATTTTTAATATATTTCTTGAAGCTTAAAATTCAAACTCTAGCATACTGTATGTAAACAAGAAGGCTATTGTTATTAGACGTGCTCCGAGCAACAGGATGAAAGAACACTGTGGATGATGATAAAGGATTTGCAGCTCTTTCATCTTATACTGAAGATACAAGAAACTCCACAAGGCTCACATGAGACTCTACATGAGAAAGTTTATGAAGATAGTCAACATGAAGTCAAAATATCCACTACCAAAAACAAAGTCTTCACGTCTTTGTACTTATATGCTGTTAACATAAAAGGCAGAAAGGAGTTGTTAATCTACATTCAGTACTGTGCAAATGTCTGAGACAGCCCTGTGTTTTTGTACAAACTTTGCTATATGTGTTTATTTTATGGCGTCATTATAAATTCAGTACAAAAAAAAACGTTTCAAAATTTCCAAATGTAAAAAAAAAAAATTATCTTACAGGAAAATATATGTAGGACAGAACAGAAAACAGCATATAATCTAGAAGACGCTTAAAAGAAACAGAAAGCAAGCGTATGGGTTTTGCTGCGTAAAAGAAGAAATATGTGCTGCAGAAGCAAAGTCCTCAGAAAGACTGTGGCTGTGGATGTTCAGTAAAACTAAGCAGCTGATTTCTTTATGAAACTGCACAAACTGTACTTAAGACTATATTTCAAGCAAACAATCATCACATCCCAATTATTGACTTTGTTTCCATTCTTACTGTACTGCTTTTGATAGTATTTTTTTTAATGTGAAAATGTGTTTGAAGACATCCTTGCTCTACAGCAGTTATTTGCATGTGCTTAAGACTTTTGCACAGTATATACTGTATTTTGGCAATTCTATTATCTAAATCCCTCAAAAGAGGTTTATAAAAATGATCATCAAAGGCATAGTTTTAGTAAAAGAGCAATAAGCAGACAGAGTGGGTGTTCAAGTCAAACCGAGAATTGTGATGGAAATTCTCCTAAATTAAAGCATAAAATCAATTAACATTTACTGTTATTTGTCTCCAAGACATTTCCATGTTTGGTCCATTAAAGGAGTTCCTGGGAGGCCGGGGTTTTCAGACATTAATCAGGCAATCTAATCATGTCTCCTGTGTACTGTGAAAAACTTTCTTCCTTGATGGTATCCAAGCACTAGTGAAACACTTGGGTCAGTGCATTAATGTAACAGCGGATTATATTGAGAAATAACGTGTTTTTCCTCTCATAACCGTGTTATTATTCTGCACGATCAAAAGTCCCAGTTTGACTCGAATGCCCCTCGTACAACCTTAAATATGTACTAATTTTACAGAATAGTGAACCAGTGTGTAATTGCAACCCTGCAGCTGGTTTACCTCCGCTGGCGTCAGTGAGTTCGGTCCTGCGCAGGAAGCCCAGATATCCCGTCCGCGCCCATACGGTTTGTGTGTCCCCGAAACTTAGTTTAGTGCAGAAGTGATCGGCGTGCAGCGCCTCCTCACCGTAAACTGTGTAATATCCTGTGGCATTGTGGGGGCTGCTAACCCAGATCTGTTTAACCATCACAAATCACACAACTTTAGGCCAAACATTGTGCTATTGTTTTTAATCAAACTTCCTGATTTAAAAAAAAAGAAAAGAAAAAAGAGAAAGGAAAAAAAAAAAAAGAAAACCACCTCTCCAAGATGAGAGTCTCCAAGTGGTCCTTTGGTTTCTGTATGAGCAATGATTACTTTTACACCAGGCAGGATCTGCAGGGAAAGACACACACAGTATGGTTATATGCCTTATGGAAACAAGGTCATGGAGGCATGAAGTGTGTGGGGAAAGTGCACTGTATGTGAATGTAGCGACTTTCGCAAATTTGCATGAAAATTCAACAGGGTTAATTTGGTGTGGGTGAACGCAAGCTGCAAGATTGATGCAAATGCACCTGGGAAAGACTAATATGATTCTGGATACATTACTTGGAGAGTAGTTGTATGAACAAAATCCAATATTTTACCAGGATGGGGCGTAGGAGTGTGTGCGTATCATAAGAAATAAACTTTAAATGCTCAAGGGTGTAATTATGCAAAAAAGGTAGATATTACTGGTGTAAAGAATGTGGATCAGGTTTGAAAAGAGTTTAAATAAAGAGCAATATGGACTTGATGGATTTTGCGCGTGCATACTGTAGGTGTGTTTGTGTGCGTGTTGTCTCACCTTTCCTGACTCCATCAGTGGCAGACTGTGTGGAGAACCTCTCTCAACCAACCGCACTCTGAAACATAAAAAAAAAAAGTGCATGTGTTGAGGATTTTACAACAGCTAAAATGCAACTCAGCTTTTCTAAAAAGTGATTTCAAGCTAAATGAACACAGTAAAAGCTGTAATGTGTAAAAGACAATGGCTCACAGTGTCCATCAAACACCATTAAACACCATCATTAACCCACATTATCCATTAGACACCCTCTTTACCTCAAATTTGCCAATTAACCTACATTAGCCATTAAAAACCATCAAACTCTTCTATTCACTCATATTATATATTAAACACCAACAAACTATCCATTTTTTTATTAAATACCATCATTAACCCAGATTAGGCATCAAACACCATAATTAACCCACATTAACCATCACACCATATCATTAACCCACATTAGCCATCAAACACCATAAGTAACCCTTATGAGCCACCAAACTGCTTCATTATGCTACAGCGGCCATGAAACACCAACAAAGACCTTCATTAGCTAAAATTACCATTCAACACCATATAGCATTTGACACAGTCATTAGCCCTGATTAGCCACCAGAAACGCAACCAAATGCCTTTTTATCGACAATATCCATCAAACACCTACAAACCCATCCATTACACCACATTATCCAAACAACTTTGTGGCCTGTTATCCTTAAAACTCATTCAGCATTAACAATGCACAATAGCCATCAGACACCACCTTCATTCACCTATATAATGCACCAAACACCAACACATTTCTCCATTAACCAGAATTATCCACCAAACACCATCACACATCATAATTACACATCAATCACTAGACACCATCATCAACCCACAATAGCCATCAAACACCCTGATGAACCCATATTAGCCATCAAACCCCATCGTTACCCAACACCAGCTGTCAAATCCACTTTAGCCATCAAACACCATCAGTAACCCCCATTAGTCATCAAACTGCTTCAATATCCCACAACGGCCATTAAACACCAACAAACTCCTTTATTAGCCAACACTAACCATTAAACACCATAATTTACTTTCATTAGCCACAGAATGCTCATATCACCCACAATATCCATCAAACACCAACAATCCCATCCATTAACCCACATTACCCAAAAATCCTTATGGCTTGTCATCCATAAAACTCCTTCATTAAGGAGTTGTGTAGCATTATCTATCCAACACCATCAAACTATTTTTTTTCCACTCACAGACTCAATTAAACACCATCAAATTCCTCCATTAATCAACATTATCCATGGAAATACAATAATCAGCCAAACAATTTCATGGGCTGTTATCCATAAAAATCCTTCAGTAACCCACAATATTAACACCTTCAGAACCTGGTATCTAGTAAACACCATTAATATCCCCCTCACCTTTTAGCCTATATTATTTGGCACTGCTTTCTAAGCCTCCATTGTCGATTAAGCGCTCTTTAAACATCACCATCTCTAGTGTCATCTCGACAGTGTTTGGTTTTTGAGTATTGAACATTGAACCATGACTCACCTGTCATGTCGAAGTGCTCTCATGTCCACATAGACGGTGGTGGGATCAGGGCCAGCTGTACCCTACATTCGAAGAGTGGAATTAGATACTGTATAAATGGCAACTTATATCTTTCCCCTGACAGAGCAAACTGAAGGACCAGATCCTAGAACTTCCATCCTTCAGGAGGAAATTTTTTTACAGGTGATAAATACTTAAACAAATAATACATTTTATTAACCTCAATTTAAATAGAAGATGGTCAACCACATCAATACAATGTATCGAAAAACTATCGAATACTTCACAGATAAAAAAAATATACATGAAGTTTAAGGTGATAAGTTTTTTTGGTTTCTACATAAGATCATTTTGAGCATATATTCAGTCTCCTTTCATTTTAGTTTTTTGCATCACTGTTGGAAAAAAATGGAATGTAATCAGCTATTACTGTATGTTAACTTTGATCGGGTCCTTCATTAAGTTTGTATAGCTTACCCTTCATATGACCAGGTGGAAAAATACTGCAGGAAGTGAGAAGGTTATACCAGCCCCCACCACAAGAGGCAGATGATTTTTCCACCATCAGCTACTTTAATCAGAGCTATGTAGCGCCATCATTAGTGACATCTGCATATTAAAAAGCACCGACTAGCGTACTGCCCAAAGCAGCAATGGCAAAAAAAAAGCATGTTCGCTATAGTTTTTCAAATACAGAGTTTAACATCCACTCATTGACTTCCCGTTCTGAAAAAGCAATTCAACTATTTTAAGAGCAAATTTATCCATAAAATGTTGGGCTCTAAGACAATTTTCATATTCAAGCAACAAAATTTAGTAGCTGGAGCATTTTTATAATTTAATATCACATGCTTAAACTGAACCAGTCGCTATCAAAATATTATTGGTATCTCAAATAGCTGAGTCCGTTCCCATTATAGACTCCATCCATTCAGGAGGAAGTGGCAATTTTAGGGTTCCTACCTCTCCTGTTTTTATTTATAACACAGCTTGCTTGAATGCAGAAGGTGTGTTGCTGTTAATAAACTTGTTCTTATACTTTAACATTACTGTAGTACGAAGTAAGGATGTAAGGAGTCCCAGGCCCCAGTGCTTTTTGCACTTTCTGTGTTCTTAGTCACATGACATGCTGAATTAGCTTTTTTCTTATTGGCTCGCTAACTTCAACATTGAGAGAGAATATAGGAGAGGCTACTGAATGGACATCTATGACCCGTCACATTAAATCAGATATTAAGTTGTATTTTGGGTGATTTGTGTTATTGGTATTCCCATATTGCTGGTTCAATAAACTCAATTTTTATACCAACTTTATTACTGTATCATCTTCGGTTGCTGAGATATTACCAGTGCGAGTTTGTTTACAAGCAGGCCCTTGGGGGGGAACCGCTCCTACTTTTAGAATACTTAAATGAGTTTTCTGTGATGGAATAAGAAAGAGTGAGCTCTCTAACTTATAGAGTAAAAATATCCTCACCAGTAGTGCAGTTTCATAGTGAATAAATACATGCTTTTCTATCACAACTGGAACAATCAGCTTGGATAGTTTTCATAGCTTTAAAACACATTTTTAGGATTAAAACGTTCTCAATTCTGTTGAAGGATCAGAAACACAAGGTATTTATCAACTGATTTTTGACGGAATTGATGTATTTCACCTGCTGAACTGTATTGTCCATAGAGCAAAAACTAACCCGTGTGACTTCGTACCTGACTTTATATGACGGGTCATGTATAGCACAGGTGATAAGAGGAACTCACTTGCCTCTCAGACATTCCAAAGCATGAAATGTGAATATACACAGTTACAAAACTGTAATGTGTTGTTAAGGAATTAATTAATCTCTCAATCATCTTCTATACCGCTTATCCTGATACAGGATCGCATGGATGAGGCGGGGTACACCCTGGACAGGGTGCCAGATCATCACAGGGCACACACACAAACATACAGTACAGACCAAAAGTTTGGACACAACTTCTCATTCAAAGAGTGAGAAGGTGTTCTTTGTGTTCTTTAGCCCAAACAACTCTCTTCTGCTTGTTGCCTGATTCACACAGTCTCCTCTTAACAGTTGTTCTAGAGATGTGTCTGCTGCTAGAACTCTGTGTGGAATTGACCTGCTCTCTGATCTGTGCTGCTGTTAACCTGCGATTTCTGAGGCTGGTGACTCGGATGAACTCCGAATGATGATGAGGAATGATCCTCCGCAGCAGAGGTGTCTCTTGGTCTTCCTTTCCTGGGGCGGTCCGCATGTGAGACAGTTTCTTTGTAGCGCTTGATGGTTTTTGTGACTGCACTTGGGGACACTTTCAAAGTTTTCCAAGTTTTCGGACTGACTGACCTTCATTTCTTAAAGTAATGATGGCCACTCGTTTTTCTTTACTTAGCTGCTTTTTTCTTGCCATAATACAAACTCGACCTCTTTGAATGAGAAGGTGAGTCCAAACTTTTGGTCTGTACTGTACACTATGGGCAATCTAGGAGCCCCAGTTAGCCTAATCTGCATGTCTCTGAACTGTGGGAGGAAATTGTTTTCAGACTGTACTGTTATACGCAAATAATCCACTTCTACGTGGCAATGTATCACTCAAGGCCAGTATGGATTCATTTCATATAATGTCTTGGTCTGTATTTTTAAATGTAACAAACCTATTTGTGTGTTATGGCCAATACAAGGCAAATTGGCAATCAATGAGGGTATGTTATAAACAGTATTTAAACACAGGATTACAAGAAATTACAAGCTGCAGCATGAACAGAACATTTGCTTTATGAGCAGCCCAAGCAGATTACAATCAGTGATTGATAGTACAGGCCATAACCAGGGCTCTAGTCTAGGATAATTAATCTACCCTTTAATCTACTACGCTATATGGACAAAAGTTTGTGGACACTTGCATGACAAAGCGAGCTCCATAAAAACATGGTTTAGCAAGCAATGGGATGGAAGAAGTGCAGGTCTTGTGCAGAGCCACGACTTCAACCCCTCTAAACACCCTTAGGGTAAACTGGAGGTCACAAAGTCTTAAACCACTCATTTCTTAATATTTTGCTTTTAAAGAGACAGACTTTCTTTAATTTTTAATGTAGTCTCGGCGAATAGTCTTCAGGCTTCCCGAGGGACTTTCATTTTCAGTCCAGTCCCTGTACTTGAGCAGTTTAAGAGGATTTTTTGTTTTGTCTGTTAAGCCACACAATGTGCTATAAATCAATAAAGCATAAAAAAGGCATCTAACGTGAGGCATGAACCAGTGAGAAACAGGTGCAGATGATGACAGACGATCAGTTTACAGAGTGGTTGGAACAGACGAGAGGGGAAATGAGGTCGCTGCTGAGGTTGTTGCATAAACAACCCATGTTGAAATTGTATCTTTAGGCATTTTACAGCCAGTCAGAGTAACACAGTTGTTGTCATTAAAAAAAAAAATTAATCTACATCATTGAATTTAATTAATTTGTTTGAATATGATATATAATGATATATAATTTAATAAGAAATGAGAAGGGGCTCAGGATTTTTGCACAGTACTATATATACACAGCAAAAAAAGTGAACTGGATTTTTTCAGCGTTTCTCAGGAAGCCAATATTTTAAGCCGCTACCAAGATGGACAGATTAACAGCACGATTCATGGCAGCAGTTATGATGAAGACTGTCTCGATTTTGGTCAAAAGCCCAATCAGGATTTATCAAATCAGTGCTATTAAAACAACGATTTCTGTTTTCTTTTTTTATTACACAAAGACTAGGTCGAAAACTGTACACACGAATTGGGAAATGTGTACAACATTTAATAATTTTTTTAGAAAGTAATAAAATAAAAATAAAAAACTGGAAGAGAGTGTTAGTTCATTAGGCACTTGTGGCAACAAGATGATCGGGCAGATTAAAACAGAACATCAGAGATAACGTAAACAGGGACTGTACGAAATCACAGACGGTGTACAACAGTTATCTATGACATGCAGATAAGCTGCGCACAAAAACCCACACGCACACATACACACACACACACACACACACACAAACGCGCACACAAAGACGAACAAATACAAAGCAGACTGTGTACACTCTTCCCCTGCTTCCCACTGTACCTGATCAGCCAGGTTGCCCAGTCTGTTGGGCTGACGGAGTGGGACGGATGTGCACACACACACACACACACACACACACACACACACACACACACACACACACACACACACACACACACAGAGACAAACAACAAAACCAAAAACATACAAAAAAAAAACAGAGGACACATTATAAAGAAAAGAAGTAAATTAAAATGAGAACACATACATGATGTTCACAAATCAATTATTAATTTACTTTACAGCTTGAACAATTTAATAATAACATTTTGTTGTCTCATTTTTAAAATTTTATCAGTAATTTCATATCTTTGTTTTTTTAAAGTATAATTTTAGATTTCCTTTAATATTTTTAGGTTTTATTTTAAAATATTTCGATTTCATTCAATATAACATTAAAAACATTTAGTATGAAATAAGGCAACACAAAAGTAAAGGCACCCGTCCTCACCTGAAGGCAGATGGCCACGTTGACTCTGCAGCCGAAGGTGGTGCTGACGGCTCGTGGCGAGAGGCCCAAGTCCTTAAAGATCTTTGAGAAAGACTGAGTAAGAGCGATGCGGGGTCTCTCCTCAGCCACCACCATGCAGGTGCGCACACAGGACAGGTTGATGTTTCGTAACTGATGACATGCACAGCGGAGATGAGGTGGATAAAGAGGCATAAAAAAAGATAAGTAGAAATATCCATCAGTAATAAGGTGGCGTGACTTCATTTCGTGTTCAAATAGGGAAATATTATTCTAGCAATTAATTATTCTTAAAGGCTATATTATTGTTTTGATCGGTAATTTCTTATAACGTTACCTAGTTTATAGGTAGTTGATACTAGTAAAACTAATCCACAAAGTCCACATGAAGCCTGGTATACTACTAGTACTACTTCTATTACTAATATATATACCTCTACTACTACTACTACTAATAATAATAAGAGCACTAATACTTCTGCTTCCACTACTAATAATGATAATAATAATAATACTAAAAATGAGTACTAATACTGTACTTCTGCTACTACTACTACTACTACTACTAATAATAATAATAATAAGAGCACTAATACTTCTGCTTTCACTACTACTAATAATAATATACTTCTACTAATAATGATAATAATAATAGTAGTAGTACTACTACTAAAAATGAGTACTAATACTGTACTTCTGCTACAGCTACTACTACTATTGATAATAATACTAGTACTAATACTTCTACTACTACTACTAATAATAATACTTTTACTACTAATAATAACAATAATAATATACTTCTACTAATAATGATAATAATAACAACAGTAGTATTACTACTAAAAATAATGAGTACTAATACTCCTACTACTACTAATAATAATAATATAATTCTTCTAATGATAATAGTACTAACAGTAGTACTACTACTACTACTAATGAGTAGTAATACTTCTACTACTACTAAAAACAAGAGTACTAATACTGTACTTCTGCTGCTACTACTACTACTACTACTACTAATAATAATAATAAGAGTACGAATACTGTAGTTCTGCTACAACTACTACTAATAGTAATAAGAGTACTAATACTTCTACTACTACTACTACTAATAATAATAGCACAAATACTTCTACTACTAATAACAATAATAACAATAGTACTAATACTTCTACTACTACAACTACTACTAATAATGATATACTTCTACTACTACTATAATAATAATAATAACACTACTACTAATAATAATATTAATAACAACACTTATTAACAGCGGTAATACTTAAAAGTTTACACCGTCTAAATACAGAATCTATACAGTATATCATATATTCTACTACTACTAATAATAGTAGTATTAATACTACTACTCCTACTACTACTAATGCTTAAAAGTTTACATTATCAATTTATATACAAATAATCCAAACTAATATTACAAGAAACCCATTTTTGATGTTGTCTGTCACTTCTTTTAAATATAAATAAAATCAGATTAAAACATTAAGTTAAGTTAAGCCTTTATTTGTCACTTATACGCTCTTGTGAAAGCACAGTAAAAGTCATTTCTTCACATATCCCAGTTTGTAGGAAGTTGGGGTCAGAGCTCAGGGTCAGCCATGATACGGCACCCCAGAGCCTACACGGTTAAGGGCCATACTCAAGGGCACTTCAGCGGCAACTTGTTGGAGCTGAGGGCCTCGAACCACTGACCTTCTAACCAGCCTTAACACACTGAGCTACTGCTGCCACATTGTTGACAGTCATTAACCTTTTTGACTTGTTTGAGTTTACAAGCAAAATACAAGATGACAAGAAGGAAGTGTGGATATAAGTGTGGATCTGTGTACAAAATGAGAGAGAGAGAGAGAGAGAGAGAGTACTGACCCGTAGAGCTTCAGTCTGAGAGCCCAGGCCTTTAGTGCACATCTCCATCACTGAGTAAGAGCAGAAGGTCACGCGTACTTTGTACTGACTCACGGCTGAGAGCCAGACTGACACGTTACTCTCCAACTCCAGAGGAGGGACAAGAACGGACTGGTGTCCAGAGTATACACTGGACACACACACACACACACACACACACAGACACACACATCAGTTCACAATGTCCAAAATATTATAATCATCTGATCACTGAGACAATTATTATTTAATTACTTTAATATCATTTTTCCCCCAAGGTAATTATTTACTGTTTATTTTTAAAAGAGTTTAAGAAATGCATGTACCAGTAAACAGTAAACAATTTTTTGTAAAGCTTTAAAAACTTTAATACCATCAAAGCTTAAATTATAGTACTATTTGCCCTGTTCCAAAAGCAGATCCAGGGGAATACTGTATAGAGTGTGCTCTTGCAATTTCTAAGTGTTAACATTCGGTGTGTGTGTATGTGCGTATGTACTTGAGCCAATCCTCACCTGCAGAGGCACCAGAGAGCGAAGCCAAGTCCGCAGTAAGGGTCCAAGCAGATGGCGATCTGTCGTGAAGGGTACAACTCACACTGCAGCTTTATAGAGCGACACAAGGCACTGGTAGCAGCGTGGGACATCTATGAAATAAAAAAAAAAGGAGAGTTTAGATTAAAGAAACATCACCATAAAACACACCACACTATTAACTATCCCTACATGCATGCTTTAACTTCCACAATACCTTCTGTACAACACCACCTGTAATTTCTACAAGCTACAGAGATCTACAGCTTCGTGATTGCTATATGATACCTTCACTCCAGCCAGTATGCCTGTAGTTGACACACTGAAGTCCAGGTACGCAAGCATGTCTGGCGTCGGCGGCTTGTAAATCTGTGGGAGTTTCTTCCTGGGCAGATCATCTGAAACCAGGAGGAAGAATATCATTACTACATGACATTACAACTATCACGTTCAACAGTTAATGAAGTCAGATCTATCATTACAAATAGTTATATTGGCTAAGTCCATGTATTTACATATATAATAATATACATGGATATACATGTATACATGGATATTTTGATACTACAGTAAGTCCTCGACTTAGAAACAAGATCCGTTCCTGGAGCATGTTCGTAAGTCAGATTTGTTTTTAAGTCTGACAAAGTGAGTCTTATACACCTTTGACATGAATATACAATATAAAGTATACTAATCCACTTGGCTAAATTGGAGCGGTGCATCTGTCACCATTCCCCACACTGCCATCATGCACCCAAAAAACCTAACCATATGTAAGCCTTTTTAAATTTGCCTAACGAGTCAGCTGACCTCGTTTAAATTCAACCTGGGAAGGAGGGACAACACATGTGATGTTTACCCACGCTTAAACGAAGGACATTTTATCTCTGAGCTTTTTTCCACTGTATTTGCTAACATTTGCTAACATGCTAACATTTCAACATTCAGTGAAACAGCTAATTTAACACTACATGTTTCTTCAGATTAGAAGTCGTGTTTTTATTTGCTGACGTGTGTCTGTTTTGGCAGATAGAGAAGACACTGCGGTATGAAGCTGTTCTTTTGCAAGTGAAACATGCTTTGTATATGATGCCAGGGATGCCGGCTGAAGATTTTTTTCCCACAATGCCGTCTGACATGTGGTTATTGTTATTGGTCAAACGGAGTCATGTGATTATTGTTGCTGCGTCTGATTGGTGAAAACAGTCATGCAGTAGATCTGCCCGCTGCATGTGTAGAATAAATGGTTAGAAAAGTAACGAGTCGAGTGTAGCGAATGTCGCGGAGTAAGAGTAGCGTTTCTTCTTCACAAATCGACTCAAGTAAAAGTAACGGAGTAAATGTAATTCGTTATGCCCCATAACCTCTGGTGGTACTGCATGAATTTTCTGACAGTAACACCAAACTTAATAATCCTTTCTGCTTAAGAAAAGCAGACTTAAGGTTAGGGTTAGATTAGTGCTGAGAAACATTTCTGCACTTTTCATCACACAGATCATTGCAAGTCAGCCTTGATCCAGAATTTTAAGATGGCATCTGTACCTGTGTCTAGTACCATCGGCCATGTTTTTACATCCACGGCGGCTGAGGCTTCTTTGGATTTCAGGAGCTTCATTATTGCTTGTGTGGTCAGGATACACACTGACTTACTGACCTGCAAAGCACAGACATGCAGACACGTACACACAGAGGTTAGTGATTGTCGATTTACTTACCAACACACTGACCGCATATACGCCTTTAAGAAAAGGCTTAAAGTTGAATTATGAATCCAGAACTGCTCAACGGTACTATTTACAATATCACGAGTTATTATTGAACTTTATTACAGTGTGATACTAGCGCAGAGTCCTTTATTATGGAACCTGATGTCTTTTTTTCCCCCCAAAGTTTTCCAGCTAGGTTGAAGTTTACAAAGCTGTAAACGTCATTACCGTAAATCTGACGTGATGTAAATACTCACTTGGGCCCCGTAAGTGTTTGCAAGGAGATTGTAAGTCATGGGGCAAATGATAAACTTAAGTGATGACACACTATAAGAGACAAATGATCTGGCTTCCGTCCTTTTATAGATCTCGATATCGATCTCCCGAACAGAAAGATTTAATAATTTTACCTCGACTATCATCTTGACGGTGGGTAGCGTTGTGGCCAGGTTCTGTGGGTGAGGTGGACGAACGGTTACTGGAACACAGCCGGCGTACAGACAGCCGTAAAAAGTGGCAATCAGGTCGATGCCTGCAGGAAAGCAGAGAGATTCCATTATGAAAATTGTTCCAGAAAGAATGCTTGAGGTTGTTTTATTCGACTCCGTGAGCTGAGAAGTCCAGCTATGTGGGTAGTTTGTACATAAGGGTTCAAGTCAAACCTGGACTTTTGGTGCATTATTGGTGAATAAAGTATTTGTAAAAGCAATTAACTTTAAAGAAGGCTGTTAATAATGATCCTGGACCAGGTGGCTTGGAGCTCACCGCAGTTGTTCCCGTAATGATTTACTGAGTGGATCGTTCACCGACACCACCTGCACATAACAGGAACTCGGCTGGGAGTCATTGTCACATCCCCTGTATAGTTCTGACCTCGCTCCAAGCCACTTTCACATGTTTGGGCCGTTAAAAGTGTTCCTGGGAGGCCAGCGTTAGAGACATGAAGCAGGCAATCTGATCATGGCTTTCTACCTTGATTGTATCCAAGCATGAATTGGTGTAAGTGCATTGGTGTAGCAGAGGATTATACAGAAAAATAAAGGCAGAAATAGTCTCAAAACCGTGTTCTGTTATTCTGCACAATCAAAAGACACACATACTATCACACAGGGTTCTGACCATCTCTTACCCGGTGGGTAAACTAGAGCGACATGATCTCCTGCGTTCAGTCTGCCGCGCTCCATGAGAGCCACAGCGACTCGCTCGGCGCGCTTATGGAGCTGCACACAGGACGCACTGCTCGCCACGGCACCCTGAACACAAGAAGTTTCTCAAGAAGTTAGGGGTGAGTTCGCTTATCTTCTCTAGCATTCAGAATCAGAGGTACGGACCGGACATACCTTGGAGTTGAGCAGCAGGAACAGCGGGTGATCGGGCGTGGCCTGAGCTCTCCACTGCAGAACATCCTGCATGTACAGAAACTGCACGAACACACAGCATACAACCATGTCAGCATGTTCCCACGGCTTACACAAGCAACGGGTCTTTGGAAGAGCCCTCGGAAATGTACTTCACAGTTCGATTTCACAATTCGACTACACCTCACACTTTTCAACTGCAGTAGTTTACCTGGAAACCCATGTTTTGGATACCTGTCGCTACAAAAAGCTATACATATTCAGTATTATCTGGTATGCAATGCAATACCTTATACCTTTATAATTGTATTGATACTGTACCTGTATATATGTGTATATTTCTCTCCCATGTGCAATATCTGTATTTTGAATTTCTGTTTAGTGTCTTAGGACTCTTTTTTTATTTTATTTTATTGTATTTTATTTATATTTTTTCCCCTATTTACTACTCTTTCCTTTCCTCCCGGATAACTGTAACCAAGAATAAGCTATTTCCCTCTGGGACTAATAAAGTTCTTTGAATCTTGAATAGTAGTGTAGTGAATAGCACTGGGTTGGATTTGGCTAATTTAGAGGATTTGCTTCATCTCCTGTATGAGAGTAGGAGGCTCAGATCTCTCCGCAGCAACACTGAACAAATAACTTATGGAATCCATGATCTGTTATGAAAAGCCAGGAGGTCAGAACCACTGATGAAGTCCAGGAAGTACATTTTAGTATTTACAAATTTACAAAGTATATACAAATGTCCTGACATACAAATCTCCCTGCGATTTTCTACGACCTTGAGATCGCACCAGTTCAGGATCAAATTCGAGAATGTGAGACGTTAACATAGCAAGTAACTGTAAAGTCTTAAAGTTTCGTAGCTGCCCCATAATCCTCCGATAAGCTTACTGATGCCAGGACAGACACAATCAAACACGCGAACACCTTGTCTGGCAGGAAGGCCTCTATTTATAAACAGCTAAAGTCTAGAGTTTTTATATGTTTGGCCAAACGCCTGGTTCCATGTACTGTACATCTGTTACTACAAAGAACATAAAGCATTTTAACATGTAGTGGTGAAATCCTGAAGAACAAAGAGTGGAAGTTGTACAGATGTCCGACTGTGGACGAACCAGGAAGTTTTAGCTCAAAGGGGAGGGGAAGAGAGAGAAATTAAGAGAGAGACACAAAGAGAGAGCGAGAGAGAGGATGAGCAAGCGAGCGTGGGCAAGTTAAATATCAGATCCAAGATGAATAGTAGAACTAACTTATTTTATATTTAAAAAACTTATATATAACTTATATAAAAATTATTGATAAAAATAATAAAAATCACTATTACTAGTTTATGTATAATGGAAATGTTTGTCTAGTACACAGTTTTCAGGGTTATATTATTAGTCAAAAAGCTGTGTGTGTGTGTTTGTGTGTGAGTGAAGATGAGTGTGTATGAGCGTGTGTATTGTACGTGCCTGATCATTATCCTCCAACTGAGTCACGTCTCTCCCACAGGCCTGAGCGATTCGCTTCCCAGCAACCAGGTTCCCTACAATCATGGAAGCAGGTCCCACCTCTAACATGGGGGGCAAATAGGGGGTGGAGTAAATACGAGACAGGGAAGACAGGGACAGGGCAAGAAGGTGTGGACACGTTAAACTCAGACACAAACTTTAAATCAGGTTTAAAAAAAATGGATTAACTGTATATACATATACATACTCTATACACACACTCACACACACGGACACACAGAGGTGGGTACCTGGTTGTTTCTGCCTGGGTTTTGGCAGGTTGGTGATGCAGGTGTGAGGACTCATGAGCACGGTGCAGGGGTGCAGAGCTCCCTCCAGGAAACGCTGCTTGGTCTCAGACACGTGAATCCCGCCGAGCGCCGCTTTGGGCAGCGTGTTAGCCGGAACCAGCGCCAGGCAGTACACACCCACCTGATGGATGCTGTCGATCGCCTGACACACACCCACACGTATGCTAAAGGTCAGGATAATACACTCAACCACACACTTCACTGGAAAAGAGAAACATACTGCTAATAATTACATCTACTGCTGATAACAGTGATTATACGGCACATTATCTCCAGATCATTTAATGCATTCAACTAATTCTTCAAAAATACGAATATTCTTATTTGACAACGGATTCTAAAAAAGTATTGGCACACCATGGGACAGCATGCACAAAATAAGTGCAAACATATCGCCTTAGTAACAAAAAATAGAGAAAGAATTTCTCTCACGGTCCAAAAGGTCTGGTTTTTTAACACATAAATAATTATGAATTCATACATGTAAAATCTATTACAGAAGAATTCACGTTAATAAAAAAAAAGAACTTTAATAAAAAGAATCATCCATATATAAAAAGCTAAAAAAAAGGGCTTTGTAATGTTGCACCATCAGAAAGGAAAATATTTACTGTACAGGAAGAAACTATGTGCTGCTGTTCTCTTTAAGGGAGCAAATCATACCAAAATATCAATATAGTTTTTCGACATGAAAATTGCAGTTTATTTTAATTTTTTGGACCCCCCCCCCCCCCCCCCGACTTTCTCCCCTAATTTAGTCGTGTCCAATTCCTCCCCGTCACTAGGGGGCTCCCACATTAAGACAGAAGACAAATAGTGTGTGTGTGTGTGTGTGTGTGTGTGTATGTGTGTGTGTGGTACCTGTAGCACCCGGCTCATCCACTGAAAGCTGTCCTCCTCCGATGCATCTGGTCGCTGTTCTGCTACCACGACGATCCTCTCATCATGCAGCACACACACAGAGAACACAGCAATCCTAAACACATACACACACATGTTCAGTCAATTGTCTACAGAGAGAATGATTATAATCTACGTATGTTAAATGGTAAGTACTTGAGCCGCTCACCGTCCTCTGTAGACGAATTTCATCGGCTCCACCGCCAGCGCCGTGGCCACCACATCATCAGCGTTATGTCTCCGCCCACTGACCACCATCAGCCCGTCCATCTTCCCTACAACAAACAGCAGCTCGTCCTACCGACAACATGAATAGAAAACAATCAATGATGCTGTGTGCATCGTGTCTTTGGATAATGTGTTGATATTTTTACTCTGTACTGCTGTGTTGATATTGGACTCGATTGTTGTTTATGTGAACTGACCGGTCCTATGAAGCCGAGCAACGAGGTCCGAGTGAACGGCCGGTCGCTAACGGGAGAGCCAGACGCTGTCACTGGAACCGTCTAGCGGCAGAAACAACAGAGAAGGCACCAAATGTCATTTATTCAGGCCTCATTTAAGCAAGCCCTGCCATACACCAAATCCTAGGCTCATGTTCTGTATGCTTAATACAATAATTAGGCTATTGGTTAGAAATGTTAATGATTACTCATTCAATGATTCACTGTGGTTAAGAACATAACCAGAAAAACACATTAACCAATGTTTGGCATCATGTATCTCAGTAGCTCTGTAGCTATTAACTTGTACAATTCAGGCAATGTGCGATGTTAGATATTGTCAAATAGAGCGACAAGCCTATTTTTTGTTTTTTAATTATTTGAAGTATTTGTTTCTTGTTAATTCTTTGGGATTATGCCACTAGAACTGTTTTATTAAAAGTTAAGCTGAGATTTAAAAAAAATTGTTTTGTTACAAATAATAATTAATGATAAATAAATGATTGATAGTTCAACATGTTGAACATGTTGAACAATCAAAATGCAAACCCTATTGTAGGGTTATTTACAAATGTTAACATTAGATTCTACATAGTGCATTATATGTCTAAGAAGAGAATATATAATAAAAGTGCTAGCTGGAAATGGTTAATTGCAGTGGAACCTTGCATTACAAATGTAATTCGTTCTGGAAGCGGGCTCATATATCAAAACACTCATAAACCAAATTTAATTTTCCCATAAGAAATAATGGAAACTCAAATGATTTGTTCCACAACCCAAAAAAAATAAATACATAAAAATAATTAATACAAAACAAAGTAAAAATAAAACAAATTAACCTGCACTTTACCTTTAAAAAAAAGTAACAATAAATCCTGACAGATAAGTGTTTCCGTTTGTGCGTGCAGGCGCTATGTATGTGTGTGTGTGTGTGTGTGTGTGTGTGTGTGTGTGTGTGTGTGGAATTAGCCCCTTCCCTCTCGTTCTTCTCGTCTTACACAGTAAAGATCCCCCCTGCTTTTTAAGTTTCCCAACACACACACACACACACACACACACACAGTAGAAACACTGGGGGGAAAAAAAGAAATCTCTCTAATGACACTTGATGGAGCGCAGACTAATGGAATCACTGCAAAACAAGAAGCGAATGCGTGATACATGATACTGGACACCAAGACTTCTTCGTTTTACAAGTCAAAATGAATTAAAAATCTTGGCTTGTCTTGTGGAACACGCGCAAACCGCGTTACTCGCAAACCGAGGTTCCACTATACTTACTTTACCTGTTACATTTCTTAACAAAGTTTATTTTTTATTATTAATATTATATAATTTTACTATTATAATAATATATTATATTATTATTATATTATATATACACACATATATACATACATTTTTATATGCATTTTATTATTCTCCCCCCCTTGATTTTATCCCTAATTTAGTCGTAGCCAATTCCCACCGGTCTCTCCCATCCAGGCAACAAGTGCCACCCAGGGAGGGCAAAGAATATCACATGCTTCCTCTGAGACATGTAATGCCAGCCAGCTTCACCTTTACGTACTGCTGCTCACATAACACACTCGGAGAAAGGTGTTTCTATCTTTGTTGTGTTTTTAGCCAAAAACTTAATAAAACTTAATACACGTGTTTTATCAGAGAGTGTTTAGATATTCTAGTGTGAATTACCTGACATAGAATATACACCAATCAGCCATAACATTAAAACATTAACGGTTAATATCAATTATATACCACAGTATGAACTGGTGACAGGACCAATGGTACCCAAGGCTAACCAATGCCCGCAAGGTTCAAAGGCCCTTATAACAGTGGCATTTATCACTCCATAATAGTGATTATAATCTGAGCGGGTCAGTAATAACTCCTCACCTCGAACACGTTCTTGGTGATGCCCAGCAGGCCGTAGTACGACACGCCTGTAGTGCAGGAGCTTACACAGATCTCACCCACTTCGTCTGTCTTGCAGAGGTAAGGCGTTCCTTCTGGTCGCACCACACACACCAGCGCTGACACACACACACACAAAAACATGCATATCATACGACCATACTGGTGCTGGAGCAACTCTGAATCTCGTGGGCCTTTAAATAGATCTCTAAATATGGTTTCCATATTTTCAAAGTTACACACACACACACACATGTGAATATACATGAATACCATCTCACCTCCAGGCATCACTTGTCCCACATCCTGCAACGTGAGCACAGGCGAGTTTCTCCTCCGTGTCAACTCGGATTACTCCGTGACTCAGACTGCTCATGGAGAGAACCGCTTTACCTGGAGGAGGGACTCCCATTTCTGGAGGCCTGCGATAGAAACACACACACACACACACACACACTAAGTTGTATCACAAGGTGTCACATGAATACAACCTT
Organism: Clarias fuscus; assembly: GCA_030347435.1. NCBI lineage: Eukaryota > Metazoa > Chordata > Actinopteri > Siluriformes > Clariidae > Clarias > Clarias fuscus. The sequence continues at coordinate 31,424,063 of CM059209.1, forward strand.
ATGTTTGTGATATAAAACAACAAATTGCAAAATGCTGTACATTATGTGGGAATGATGTCTGAGATTTGAATAGTGTGTGTATGTGTGCGCGCGCGCTGTATACCTGCGTATGGCGACAGTCAGAGCTTCGGATGAGCTGGCACAGGGACAAATCACCTCAGGCCTCAAACCTCGAGCCTGAAACACGTTCAAGAAAGCATCGCAGGAGGAGATTGACCCTGCACACACACACACACACACACACACACACACACGCGTATTCTTATTCTTTTCTCATCTTATACTGGACATACTGACTCTGTGTGTGTGTGTGTGTCTGTGTGTGAACTCACATGGATTGGCTCCGTCTGCCACGATCAGCATGCGTAACGAGCTCAGACTGACGTCTCTCTGATCTCTCTGAGACAGCAGTGACCAGTGCATGTCCCTGGACTTCACCACAGCAACGCGGGCTGCCCGGGAACAACGTATATATACACACACACGCGCGAACAAGTGCACACACACAAATCACATGTCAGCACTATGAACCACACACACTTTAACACACAACAGAAATACAAAATATAGAGTATAAATATCACATGCATTTACACTCTCCGATGTCAGCATGTACAGTATATGTGAACAAATGGAGTTATTGTCAGGAGAACACACACACACACACACACACACACACACACACACACACGAGATGCTCCTGACCTTTGTATGTGTGTACTTTTTGGATCCAGCTCAAAGGATTGACCTTCATCAGGGAGTATGGGATGCTGATCACGTGCATCCGGTTCATCACACTCTAACACGCGTCGCCACGGTTACCGAACACCACAGAGACACAAGAACAGAGTATTGATGAGAGATTCACATTGGAAATAACTATACAGTATGTGTTCAGGTGTGTTTGGAGTGTGTGTGTGTCACAGTGGCACTAGCTATTTGCATTGTAAGCTCATGTATGTGGAAGAGGGCGGATAGCGTTCTCTTGTGTTAAAAAGGTTACTCCTGCACTGAGATGCAGCATGAACCTTGATTTTATGGTATCTGAGAACAGCATTGAGCTCTATTGCAAGACTGGATGTTTGCAGGATCTCACCTGAAATTTTACATTCACTCACTCATATTCATGTTCCTGATGTGTGTGTGTGTATACTCACAGTTAGTACACCATGCCAAAGCCCTGCATCACGCTTAAAGTCCAGGACATTAGTGATGGTTTCACCTACAGATTGAGAGAAACAGAACAAGAGACATAATGAGACGGACAGTAAGCAAGAGAAACAACCCAGGAGACAAAGCAAGAGACAGAGAGAGAGAGAGAGAGAGACAGAGAGAGACAGTAAATAAGACAACCGGAGCAAGAGACAATGCAAGAAAGACAGACAGTAAGTACAGGAACAAAATGAGAGCGAGAAAAGAGAGATGATCCCTGTTGTTATTATTATTATTATGCACATATATGTATAAAAGCTTTTTTTTTTTTAAATAATGTTCACAAGAGTCACTTTATCTTTGACTAAATGTCTGTATTCTTTTATTTTATATACATTTATTTATTACTCTTTCTATACTGATTTTCTTTACTATCTACTCATGTTATTTCTAAGCTTTGGCAATACAGATAAAAATATATAATCTAATATAAAAAATATTTACAGATATACATTTGTCATGCCCATAAAGCACATTTGAATCTTTGAGAGAGAGAGAGAGCGAGAGAGAGAAACTGGTATCACCTTAAGCATTTAAACCCCAATGTAAATTACATTTTTAAAAGAAATGCATGGCATTGAGTTCATCTTAACATCAGACACACAGCCAAGTCCATCACACCCCCACACCATCACACCATCACTCATCTCCTTCATGTCCCATACTGCCAGAAAAATAGAAAGCCAGAAAATGCCAACATTCCCATCTGGGAATTAATCACAGCACAGTACCCTCTCACTACAAAGCGTTCACAGCATCTGTCTGATCTGACGCGGATCATGTGACTACAGTTTGATGTTGGCTATTCAAGTGGACAATGACGGAGGAAATTAGGGACAGGACGGCATCTCACTCAGAGTGTCTTTTGCTTTAACTCTGGACTTCTTCAGTACAGTATTCAATATTTGTAGACATGGCAAACACCTACTCACCCTCAGTGTACCCGCAGGCCTGCGTCAGAGCGTGGCAGTGAGCCAGCATGGCAGAGTGGGACACAGTGATGCCCATCGTGCTGCCTTCCTTACTGGTCTTATACTGCAGACACAGAGAAGAGACTTATAGGTGCACAATCCGTTCAGGATACTTGTTTTATTTATTACCGAGAAGCGCTGAAAATCTTTACTGACTCGATTTTTAGATAGAGATTCCTAACACGACACATTAAATCAACTACCAAATGAACAGTGGTGTTGTCCTGAGTTTCATTACAAAAAATATACAGATGGTTCTGGAGCGATGGTTGCTAAAAAATAAACACTGTTCCACTTTTCTAGAGCCAAAGACATGTGCACATGATTCTGAGCTTTAGCAAATCAAGTGAACTTTTATTGTTGTAGAGCTTGTACACATTCTTCGTGGCATAAATTCAATAACGTGCTGGAAACGTTCCTTAGAGATTTTTGGTCCATATTCACATGATAGCATGACGCGGTTGCTGCAGACTTGTAGGCATTACATGGATCATGTGAATCTTCTGTTCCACCACATCCCGAAGGTGTTGAGATCGTGTGACTTGGAGGTCATTATTTTCAGGATCCATTGCTCTAGGACTATGTGGAGCCAGTTTGAGTACAGTGAACTCATTGTCATATTCAAGTAACCAGTTTGAGATGATTTTAGCTTCACAACATGGTGCACATAACGGAATGGACACGGTCAGCAACAACACTCAGGTACGTTGTGGTCTTTAAACCATGCTCAATTGGTACCAAAGGGTCTCAAAGTGTACCAAGAAGATATTTCCCGCACCGTTACACCGCCACTGATGTGCATGACCCGTTGATACAAGGAACTGTGGATCCATGCTTTCATGTTGTTTCTGACTAATTCTGACCCAACCATCCAAATGTCGCAGCAGAAATTGAGGCTCAACAGACCAAGCAACATTTTTTCCAATTTTTTATTGTCCAGTTTTGGTAAGCCTGTGTGAATTGTAGCTGCAGTTTCCTGTTCTTAGCTCACAGGGGTGGCACACGGTTTGGTTTTTCTTCTGCTTTATCCCAAGGTCCGATGTGCTGCATGTTTAGAAATGCTCTTCAGCATACCTTTGTGGAAAAAAGATGTGATTTGAGTTACCGTTGCCTTTCTTTAGCTTAACTCGTCTGGCCATTCTCCTCCGACTTCTGGCATCAACAAGACATTTTCAACCGAAGAGAACTGAGGCTCACTGGATATTTTCTCTTTTTCAGATCATTCTCAGTAAACCCTAGAGATGGTCTTGTGTGAGAATCCCAGTTGATCAGCAGTTTTGGAACTGTCATGTCATGTTCAAAATCACTTAAATTACCTTTTTCACCAATCTGATGCTCAGTTTGCATTGTTTCAGCAAATCGTCTTGACCGTCTCTACAGTACGTGCCTAAATGCACTTAGTTGCTAGCCTGTGATTGGCTGGTTGGATATTTTGTCGACAAGCAGTTGAACAGGACTACCTAATGAAGTGGCCGGTATTATACTATCAATTGTGTTATTTCCATCATAGTACAAAAAAATTGCATTAAAATCTATTTCTGCACCTGTCTTTGTTCCTTACCCACAAATATCCTTGACCTCCTACAGAACTGACAGAAAGTGCAGATGTACTGTAGCACAGGACACAAGGCACTTACCTCAATGTAGGCTGTCTCATTGCTGCTATCTCTGATCAGAGGATTCCAATCTTTAGGCGGTTTCACAACATGTTTCCCATCGGTAACAAACCACAGCAGACGCGGCCAACCTGCACACACAAACACTTGCTTATACAGGAAGTCCCCTACTTATGAACGAGTTCCCTTCTGGGCGCACGTTCGTAAGACAGATTTGTTCTTAAGTCCGACAAAATGAGTCTTATACGGCTTTGATATGAATACACAATGTAAAGCATATTAATCCACAAGACTAAATCTCTGTCCCCTTTCTCCACACCGCCATCATGTGGTCAAAAATTGTAACAGTGCCTACGGAAATGAATCTCATAGTGAAATGTGAAATATGACAGTTAAAATCGCGAGGGAAATCCTGGACGCCATTTTGTCTCAGAGCTGTTTTCCATTGTGTACTCTGTTTTGTTGAGGTTTTTTTCTTCTTCGAAATTCGAATTATTCACCACCAGGACAGCTTTACAGGACAGCCATTTTCTATCATTGTGCTCTCTGCCTCATTAATCATTGAAACCATTAAGGCCAACCTATTTCTATTTCATACCGCCATACGCACACACGTACAGTATACTGAACTTTGGACATTTTATACATTCACTTACACACTGAAAATATTGTATATAATTGTAAATATTGGTATCTGGTGCGCTGCAGTGTCTATTCTTTTTTTTGCACAATAAAAAAACCGTAGAACCGTGGTCCAGACTAGACTAAATCAGACAAGAAACAGGCTCTAAAAATCTAGAACTGTAATTATTTTCAGGATCCATTGCTCTAGGACTATGCATGATTGTTTTTTGTTTTTTTCCCCCTATAAATTACGAATAAAACTATTTGTAACTATTATGCCTCCATGTCAATATTTAAAATGTTAAAGAAATCCAAATAATTCTCAATGGTTCTAATAATACTGGATATAGGATGGGCAACACCATCAAATACACAAGCACATTCACACACTCCATCACACATGGGGTAGCCAATTTGTCTACTGTCATGTTTTTGAAAGTTCAGAGGTAACTAGAGAACCCAAAGGAATCCAGACCCAGGGAGAACACATGGGAGAGTAACTTGAGATCAGGACTGTAAAGGGGTGATTTTTTTTTTTAACAATGGAGTTATAGAATAAACAGGAGATGTGAGTTCATTTTTATTTAGACCTCAGCGCAACTGAGCAGCAGAAAATGTGCCCATTGTAGTCTCGGATTCCAGTGGACTTCTGCTGTTGTGGTCAATCCATCTAAATTCTCAACAAGTTGTTTATTCTGAAGTGCTTTTCTGCTTCATCACAGTTGTCAAGAATAATTTCTTACTTTCAAAAGTAATTGCGTATTTCAGTAAATTCCTATCAGCTCAAACCAGTCTGGCTATTCTCCCTTGACATCCCGCATAAATAAGACATTTCTGCCTGCAGTACCACTATGCAATTCATGTTTGATTTCTGCACCGGTCTTTGCACCAAACAACAGATCAGCAGTTTCCCAAATGCTCAAACCAGTCCATCTGGCAACAAAAACCATGTCACGGTCAAAGTCATTGAGATTACATTCCCCCATTCTGATGATGAATGAGCATTAACTGAAGATTTTGACCTGTATCTGCATGATTTATTTATTTATTTATTTATTTATTTATTTATTTGCACAGTGCTGTTGCCAAATGCTTGGCTGACTGGATAACGGCATAAAATAACGAGTAAATGTACAGATGTTCCTAATAAACTGGGTGGTGTGGTTTGGCATCCTAGCTTCAGTTAGTGTTCCAGCTCCCAATCTCTATCCTGATCACACAAGTAAAAATACACAACGTTAGGGGCCTCCGAGTGGCGCAGTTGTTAAAGCGCTCGCCCTATCATCCGGAGATCGCTAGTTCGAATCCCGGGTGGTGCTGTAACCTCTCGCAGCCGGAGGTCTAGAGAGAGCTGATTGGCCGAGCTCTCTCAGAGGGGAGGGATGAGAGGTACTCAGTGCTCCCACATTAATCACGGCTCTACAGCCAGTCAGGGGCGTCTGTGAGCTCGCGCAACGGAGGGAGCGGATAGCGCTGTCCTCCGAGTGTGTTACGCCGCCCCCAACGGTGCGCGAGGCGAGCAGTTCGAAAAGATGCGGTCGGCTGGCGTCACGTGGTTCGGAGGAAACACGTGATAGTCTTCGGCCCTCCCGGCTGAGTGGTAGTAGTAGCCTTAATGTGGGAGCCCCCTAGTGACGGGGAGGAATTGGACACGACTAAATTAGGGAGAAAAAATACACAACGTTCATTCATCTTCTTCTCGTTTGCCGTGTACAGGGTTGCGGGGGGCCTGGAACCGGTCCCAGGAGACTTTGGGCACACTCACTATAGGCAATTTGGGAACGACAAGAAACTGATCTGCATGTCTTTGGACCGTGGGAGGAAAACAAAGTACCCGGAGGAAGCCCATCAAACATGGGAGATCATGCAAACTCTGTGCACAGAGACCCCGAGGTGGGAACTGAACCCTGGTTAAACACTATGCTACCATGCTGTCTTACAGGATGTTACCCCTGTTAGTAAAATTACTACTTATATTACTTGCAATATCATGACACTGTAATAAGTCTATTTGTAGGTCTATTTTACGTAAATAGTTTTATATTTAAACTGGTCTTGGTTCAGAATAATTCAGAATAATTCCAAGTAAGTCTTAATAACCTGAATTCTAATCCTTCCCAATAATAACTCATTATGAATAAGCATAAATTATTGCAGATGGTCCTGAATAAATCTGAATAACGTTTAAATCCATAAATGTAAAACAATTTTGAGTGGTTTAATGGTCACTGTTTAAATGATTTTAAATGATTCATTTTGAATTATTATGAATGAATCATTCCAGCTGGTTGTGAATGAATCAGATCCTTTATATTTGGTTCTGAATGAATGAAAATCATTCTAAAAGATTCTGACTGATTTTGAATAAATATGAGCATTTCAAGTTGTCTAAGAGTAATTGAAATAATGTACAATTAAGCTAAATGACTAAATTAATGTAACTGTAAATGGATTGCTCTAGCTGGTTGAATGATTCGGAGTCACTGAGACTGATTCCAAATGATTCAGAATGATTCCTGACTCAAAATAAATAACTCGTTTGCATGGGGTACTGACCTTTAAACGTGGCCACCTCTCCAGTGTGAGCTTTAGGAAGGCCTTTCTGACACACATCAGTAGTTAAAGCCAGAGTCACACCACAGCTGCCTAAGAGAAACCCGATCTGCTGACTGCCCGCATCCTGCACACAAAGAGACGGAGAGAAAAGGAAGACGTGGAGAAGGTCAAACCTTCAGAGTTTTGCCAACTGAGGTCTCAATTCTGCTTCACAGAAACACCGTGAACTGAGGCAGACATACAATAAAGAGAGAGGCAGTGCGAGTTCTCTCTGATTCTTATCACACTCTCTTGTTAACCTGTATATCTTTCTCACACACATACATCAAAGCTGGGCTGGAGCTTTGCCCGCCTGAAATCTCCTCTCGTCCTTTCTGTCGTCTGAGAGGAGACGAGGGTGTGAGCAGTCTGTTTAACAGCGGCTGCCAGAACACCAGCAGACAGACAGACAGAGAACTTGGCAAAAACTAAAATGATATGGCTCTGTGTAGAACAGATCTGAGCACCAGCAGTGTTTGCACCTGCACACAGTTTGGCACCAAACCCTTATAGACATTTTTTTTTTAGTTAGTTATTTGGCAGGCACTCTTATGCACTTACAAAATGCACAAACAGCTAAAGGTGATTAGAGAACACGAACGGTTTTAACCTGAAAAGCAGAAGCTAGATGCTGGGCTGCAAGTAGCTATATTTACAAAAAAGAAGTAGTCATTGGGTAGCAATCAATGGGTTTACTTGTTTATTTAATTATTTGACTAAGCAGAAAGTTAAGTCAGAACCTCTAAAAAAAATCTGCTTTTAAAATGCTCTGCTTTTAATCCAGACACAATATTTAAGCAATATCATATAAGTTGGAGTTCTGTTGTGCTGAATATCAGCACAGCTTTTACACGACAGTTCTACAAACACCATTTATTATCAACAGATTATGATTTGTTTGTTATTTGGCCAGTTATTTTGCTCTGCCAACCCATATTCTGCTGCGTCTGGCGGAAATAACTAACCAATTTAGCGACCGAACCGTTAGTGTAATTAACTGGGTTGAAAATAGCTTAAAATTTTGTTAATTATGTCGATAATTTAAAGGGTGAGGAAAATAAAACTTGGACGTCGTGGAGAGTCCTGTAAATCTTAAATTTCTCTTTATATTTCCGCTGTTAACTTCTGGGTTGCAGGTTTAATCCCAAATAGTGTTTAATGGAAAGCTAGTGCACTACAGTATGCAGGTTGAACAATCCCTTGTGCCACAAACCAACTAATGCTCTTGATCAGAGGGATTTGGGATTCAGCCTTATAAACTAACTACAGTATAAAGGTAGTATGTTTTATAGTCTAGTCATAGTCTGGGTAAAACAACATCGACAGTTGAGAGTCAATTCGGAAAGACATACAAGCAATTACTAAGGAGACACAGTGTTGTTGAGGACAGCATAAGGTTCTCAGATGGGGGTTTTGGCAGGTAGCTGCTCTACCCTCTTTCCAGTGCTGCGAACTGTACAGACCTACTTCTATCCATGCTGCGACCAAAAGTTAGTGTAATTAACAATTGTTAGAACACCTGTAATGCAGTTGTATATCACCGCTCGTGGAATGCCACTCACCCAATTACTCAGATTACTTGGTCAGAACTAACTTTTGTATGAAATACATTATATTATAAGTTTATTTATATTTTTATGCAACATAAAATCCATGATTTCCAAACTGAAGTTACATTCTGTTCTACTGACAAAAAGTACAGCATGGTGCTATAATTAAAGTGGAACAAAAATATAAGGAAAGATCCGCCAGTCTCCTTTAAAGATCCAAATATTGTTATTTGAAGTTAAATAATGTGTCTGATATTTGATGAGTTGGATCATTTTCATAAAATAATTCTCCACCGAGCAGATCAGTGAAGGGAATCCTGGCTCCATGAACTTCTGATTTAAAGCAAAAATATGGGTTCAAGAGAACCCATGCATTGTTATACACACGTTTACCTTCAGAGGGCAGCAAATTGACACACAGGAAGATAAACAAGTACAGTAGTGTAAGTTTACGTGTATATGTGTGTGGGTGTGTAAAAGAGAGAGAGAGTGATGTTACCTTCCGTGTAAGTGGCACTTCTATGGGCACAGGCACCAGCTCGGCCAGGAGACAGCCATAAAACGCCACCATGAACATTACAGGGTCGTTGTTGGGGAAAACGAGGGCAACCTGTGCAAAATGAGACACCATGATAAACACATCATACACCACTACATTCTGCTTATATCAACATTTCAAGGCATTTCAAGTTTAGGTAAGATAAGAAAGAACTGTTCAAACATGTTCACATGAAAACATAAACTAACATAAATAGCCTCGAACATATCTAAACCCTCACAGATTCAGCGATTCTGTTTGTTTCACACGGAATGAAACTTTATTTGCAGATTCACTGTAAATGGAAAGACCTTGAGGTGTAAAAAGCTAATTTACTCCCAGATGAAAAGATTTTAAGTTCCTCTGGGTAAACTGTGAAACATGAAAAACTTAACCAACAGAAAAAAAAAACAAAGCTCTCTTTACTGAGGAAAAGAAAATAAGTAAATTATATTTTTTTATGTAGAGCTATAGCATTTGATTAACGTCACAGACACAAAACAAACTAGCTAGCTAGCAGATTTGCAACGTTTTAGCTTGTTAGCTAAAGGTTTAGTAAAAACGTCCAAATTAGAAGCTAGCACAAGTACCTGTTGTTGTCGGAAAAAGAGTTTGTAGAAATAGTTAAAAGGTTGCAGCTAACAGCTTTAATGTAATAAGTGATATATTTATTTCAGGTTTAAGCCCACGTACTGTACATGTCTGCCTGTCTAGAAAAAGTAGCTCAAACAAAGGTAAAGTTTTGTCTTAAAATGACTCCAGAGCGATAAAATCAGTTATTACCCCTTCAGCGCTGTTATTTCAGTGGTAAAAATATTATGTAATCCCATTTTTAAAAAATACATTTAGCTTATATCTGTTGGTTCAGGTATTTGTTTACATTGAGCAAGTAGCTTATTAGTAGCTTATTTTAAAGTACAGTAGATTATTAAATCTGTCACATAACTCTTCATAACATCACTTTTACGCAACATCAGTTTTACTAAACTTCAGGCAGGTATCTAAGTACTGTAAAAGTTGTAATACATTCTGTCAAGCAGTCAATTTAACACACAGTTTGAAAAATTTGCAGTATCTGGCTTCTAATCTAACCTACTCAACATTTAGATGCATTATGGCGCAGATTCAACTTCAAAGTTATATTAAATTCTATAGACATCTAGACAGACAGACAGATTTTTTTTTTTAGACTGATTTCGGGTACTTCAATGTCTGAAACATACATTTAAAGAGCAAGCTCTGACCAACGTACAGACAAAACCTTTCTTTTCTTTATATGGATGTGGTTTTATCTATTTAATTTCACCTTCAACTTTTGTCCCATTCCTCACAGTATTGTCTAACAGTATTGAAAAGGTATTCAACTTTAAAAAGTCTAGCTCTATTTGGTTGTTTTTTATATACAAGTGTGCCACATAGCATTATACATCACATAAGCAAATCTGTCAGATACAGAAAAACTCGACTTAGCAAATGCAAGTGTGTTGTCTTTTAGACATTTTAAAATACACAATGCTAGACTGGAGACAACAACTTTCTGACAGGTTAGCTTCCTTAGCCTTGTAACTCCAGTGAAAAACTTAAAACTCTTCTTCTTCAGCCAAATAGCATGTCTGGACTGATCGACTAAGCCAAAGTTTAATTGTATTTTTAGAAAAGCTGTTCCTATAATGAGTGCTCATGGTGATGAATGAGACGTCCCACCCTGTCCCCAGGCCGCAGCAGTGGCTCATTCCTGGAGCTGAGTTTGTTCAGAAGTGTGTATGCTAGTTTCTGACTTCGTGTCCATAGCTTTCCTGTGATACAAAAACAAATCAATAAATCAGTGAGGCTTTTATTTTGTTATAATGATTAATACTCCATTATGTAATATTGTGTACCGTATGTGAGGGTGTAGAGGGGTTTGCCCGTGTTATCTAGTGATGTGAGACAGGGGCTTTTCGGATGTGCATTGCCCCATCGTTGCAGAGAGGCCAGGAGTGACGGTGGAAATTTCTTCCCCACGTCTAACACCTCGCCATGCAGAGGAGACATCTGGACACCCTCTGGTTTGGGCTGGTTTGGGTCTGGCTGCTGGACTACAGAGAGAGAGAGAGAGAGAGAGAGAGAGAGAGAGAGAGAGAGAGCACCAATTTATCTCTTCAGTAAGAGTTTTATCCTGTTCAGGGTCACAGTTCATCCAGGGACGTTAACGGGAATGCTGGACAGGAGGAATAGATGGAATACACATATGAAATCATGTACATATTTATTCATTTATGTTAGTGTTACATGAATACACATTTAATATTAGAAGCTTTGACATAATTGAACTACTGTACTTACAGTTACTGAAGTGCACAGTGAAAAAGGCAGAAGCATGGACAAAGTAAATTACGGATGAGTGTGTGGTTGAATTGAGGGATGAAGTGATGAATCAATGGACATAGCGATAAAAAACATAGATCACCGGGATCATTATTAAGCTATAGAGCTAAGAGAGGTGAAAACTGAGTGTTCTGAATGGAAACAAGGGGAGAAATGGTGGATAGATAAATAACAGGATGGTTGAATAAATGGATGGATGGGTGGATTAATGGATAAATAAATGGATGGATGGATGGATGGATGGATTAATGTGTTGTTGGATGTATGATTGAATGGGCAGATTAATAAATGGATGGATGATTGAATGGACTGATATATAGATTGATGAATAGATGAATAATTGGATGTATGAATAAATTGACTGATGAACTGAGTGTTATGAGTGGGGGAAAATGGTGGATTGATAAATAACAGAATGGATGGATGAATAGAATAATGAATAAATGAATAACTGGATGAATTGATGGATGGATGGATGGATGGATGGATGGATGAATGGATGGGCGGATGGATGGATGGATGAATGGATGGGCGGATGGATGGATGGATGGATATGTCCCCATTAGCTTAATTTACAGTACAGAATCTGTATTTATTCATAACGTTTGATTGTTTAGAGAATATATGGATGACTGAATTGACTTGAAGGATTAAAGAACTGAATTGAAGGATGGATTACTGGATTTAATTACTGGATAGTCTGGTAAACTAATGGGTGGATGGATACACAGTATAAATACACAAAAAAGTGAAATGGAACACCATTAAAAGACAAAGTGAGAGTTAAGTATAAAAAGAGCGACTGAGTGAAAGAGAAGACAAGTGAAAGAAAACGAGGGGGGGGCGGTTGTCAGCGCCTTTCAGCTGTTAACTGTTAAGCTGTTATTTATGTCATCCTAAGAAAAGATTAGATGGCCTACAGCCGTGTATGTGTGTGTGTGTTTGTGTGTAAACAAACAGTGAAAAATGAAGGTGAATATAAAAAGAAAGAGGGAGAGCAGACAACTGATTTGTGTCAAATGCCACTAATGCTAAGTAAACTTCATCACACTCTCTACCCCATATTTAACTTCAACAAACTTTTTCGAAACACAAGAGATGGTTTGAGTTAATCTGCACAACCAAAATTAACTGCTCCTACTGTAGCACACTGTAGCTGATCTTAAATAAGTGTTTGTTTCCTGCAGATTTTTCCCCATAGCAGATTGTTCCCTCTTGGATGTTGTCCAGGATGCAAGATAGTCCTTACAGGTGTGTGTGTGTGTGTGTGTGTGTGTGTGTGTGTGTGTGTGTGTGTGTGTGTGTGTGTGTGTGTGTGTATGTGTGTGTGTGTGTGTGTGTGTAACGTGTACACACCGACTTCCACCAACGGTATCACCCTAGGGGAGATAAAGGTTTCGACATGTGCTAGCACTTGACTAAAAGTTCCTGGCACCAAAGCTCTAGGGATTAAACTGTTCAATACCTAAAGCTGGTTCCTGCAGTCTCCAAATTGTATTCTTTAGCAGCTTATTTAGCAGCTTAGGCTTTGACTCAGTGTCAGTTCTAAACCTCCTATAGCCCAGAGCAAAACTCAATGTGGAGCGCTCTTCCTTTTTTTTTTTTCTTCTTCTTCTTCTACACAATACATTTCCTCTCAACATACCATCCAAGAGCTCCTCGAAATCGTCCAGGAAGAACTCACGCAGCGGCGGCCGCTTGGGTCTCTTCAGTGTGTTCAAGAGCTGCTGGATTTTAGATGAAACACGACTGTTCACGGGGACACCTTCAGGTGAAAGAGAGAAGGAGACAGAGACAGAAAGAGGGATGGAGAAGATAAAAAAAATGGATGGGATGAGGTGAAAACCATGAAGGATGAGTTTACATCACGGCCTTGTACAGTAGGTACATCAAGGCAGAATGACCTTAAGAGTCAGTAGACACTGGGCTCCGCCCACTGGCAGCTCTTGCGCTCTCTGATTGGATCAGCTTTGATGAAAGTATGCTGCCTGGCAACAACCTGCTACCAAGTAAAGGCATGAGCTTTTTTCATCAGCGGAGAAAGAATCGATATGTCCATCGCATAGGATAACATACTGTACAGTACATTAACATAGGCCCGGTGCTAATTATTACATATATTCAATCATTTTGTTATAAAATATATAAATATTTATTATAAAATAACACACTGTAAGTTATTACAATGTTATAGTGTATAGCACTATAGCCTTATACTACTATGATATTATTATTACGTATACAATATATAGTGAAATACAGATAAAATAAACAATAAACAATAAGAAATTGTAAATTGATTAGTAGTATAACAATCAACACTACGTATAATATTTAGCGGTTAATATATGCAGTCACATCCATAAATGCATGGACACTGATGAAGTTATTCTTGGGTTTAAAATATTTTAGAAAATATAAAAGTCGAAAACTTTAATTTGTGGGTATTTATCTACAAATAACATGAACAGTACAGGAATTACAGCATGTTTGTTTAACACAAGTCTGGAATCGATGGACGTCACCAGACGCTCAAAGTTCCTGTGCTGATCTGCCTTCAGTTTTGCCTTCAGGAACTCAAATGCAACTTGATTTGATTCAGGTCAGGTGATTGACTTGGCCATGGTAAAACATTTTACCTCTATGCCTTAAAAGAAACGGTCTGGGTTGTATTCGAAGTACGCTCTGGTCAACGTCCAGCTGCACTGTTAAGTGCCGTCCAATGGGTTTTGAAGCATTTAGCTGGATCTGAGCAGATAATACAGCCCTGCATGCTTTAAAATTCATCCTCCTGCGTTATTCGACAGTCACATTATCAGTAAGTAAAAGGAATCCAGTTCCATTAGCAGTCATACACATTGCCACGAGATGAAATGAGATCATGAGCAACTCCTCTGCTCACTACTCTTCCCTTCCCATCACAGTAAATCACACCATAGGATGTTGCTTCATGATTTCAGGCCGTGTGGAAAAACCTCTGTATTTACGCTGGTGAGGGCTCTTCTTGATTGTTGACGTTGACACAAGGTACCTTCTAAAAGGTTTTACATTTACGGCATTTGGCTGACGCCCCTTATCCAGAGCGACTTACAGTACATTTATCTCATTATACACCTGAGGAGTTGGGGATTAAGGGCGTTGCTCAAGTGACAACTTCGGGGTGCTGGAGTTTGAACCTGGGACTTTCGGATGAGTAGTTAGTTCAATGCCTTAAACACTGAGCTACCACAATCGGGAGAACAATTATTCTATAATCCACCAGAGTTGTTTTATGTTATCATCTGAGCTGTCTGTTGTTCCTGAGCTCACTGGAGTGTTCTTCGCATAAAAAAAAAAGTTTACATCAAAAGATTTTAAATGCAAATGTAACACCTGAAATCTAGACCTTCAACCTGTTAGTTCCTAGTGAAATGTGAAGTAATAATCCATACCTGGCAACGAAATTACTTCCTAATATAAATACTGTCCAATTACTTTTGGACCATTAAATAGTGCTGGAATTCCTAAACAGTTCATCATATTTGGATGTAAAAACCCTTAACTTAAAGCCTGGAAGTCTGAAAGGCAAACTTACTATTTTAGCTAAAATAATTATAACTTCGTCAGTGTTCACATATTTATGGTACTGACTGTATGTTAATGATAAAGCAGCGTTTTTTTTGTTGATGTTTTTTTAAAAACTTGTTTGTATTGTTCAGTTTCAGTTTTATGGTACCTTTCTTTATGCGCTTAAAACACTATAAGCAATTTATTTATGAAATATACACGATGAGAAATACTGTACAATGATAATGTTATGTAATATTTATTATAGAATAAATATTGGCAATAAGCTGATGGTTTGACGATGCATCTGTCACAAAGACACAAATCAAAGACAGAGAAAAAAAAATGAAACAAATAAAAATGATGAATCATTGAAGCCTGCAGTGACAGGATGAATCCACAGATGTGGATGTGTGTGTGTGTGTGTGTGTGTGTGTGTGTGTGTGTGTGTTTGTGGTGTATATATGTGCTGTGAAGTCTATGGATATACTTATAGCGCAGGGTGTAAAGAAACACAGCTGAAGTGTGACCGCAGCCTCATAACTTTATACCCCCACTCCCACAACCTCCCCCCCCACCCACCCGCCCCTCCAGATTAACACACTGTTAATCTTAAATAAAACGCAAAAAAAAAAAAAAAAAAAAAAGAGGGCACACCAAGGACAAGAAAGAGATTTGTTTCTCATCAGCTGCCAGGTTTCTCTTCATTGCTTATATGAAAGCAGCTCTGACAAAGAGCCAACAAAAATTAATCAATGCTCGTAGTACGTTATTCTATAATTACACTACAGTAAAGTAATTAAATAGACCATTTAATTACTCATTTCGGGTTTATTAAAAGGGTACTATGCATGGGAATGCTTTAATTAAAAGTGGCACGAACAGTTCATGACATAACCCTAACAGTAACCCTATACAGTATACTACATACTCATGTACCTGATAAGTGTGTGAATGTACACAGCATGAAATGAAACCCTGTTCCTGACAGAGGAGCTTCTTCACTGCGAGTCGATTGGCTGCGATGCATGTGCATGTCAGAGGCAGGTGAACGCTGTTGCTGTGGCGATGCAGCGACTCACCGTCAGCCGTGTCCATAGCGCAGCTGGGGTGTGTGTTTGTGTATCCGCGTGGAAGACCTCGCACCGAGGCGACCTGTGAGCGCTCAGACAGCCCTGTCACATCTGGAGGAGCACAGTGGTTGTCTGTATGAGGTGAAAAGTCATAGAGGAATAAAATCACAACATAAACGCGTAGGAAAAAATTCAATGATTCATCAAGTGTGTTTTGTTTCATTTACAATACAGGTCCTATCATAAGAGAGCATATACACCATACATACCAATATATTCACTATGCCGTGCTGTTATGATCATTATTTACATAAACCTTAGCCAAATACAGTACATTTAAACTTTTTTTTTTTTTCCACATTTCCTGACATTTAATTCTAATGTTAATTTCCTGTCTTGGATCAGTTAGGATCACTACTTTATTTTAAGAATGTGAAATATCAGAATACTAGTAGAGAGGAAGATTATTTCAGCTTTAATTTCTTTCATCACACTCCCAGCGGGTCAGACGTCTACATAGACTTAGTTAGTATTTGGTAGCATTGCTTTTCAATAGTTTACCTTGGGTCAAACTTTTCAGGTTCACTGTAAACCCTAATGCTCAAAGTAATTAAACATATTCAGTACTGTTAACTTAAATAATTACAATTAGTTCAAATTAATAGTATTTAGAACTTTTTGGTATTTATGAGTTTGTAGAAATGACACTTTTCAAGTTAGCTGACAAATTTGATATTTTAAGTAACTGTAAGTACTTAAGTAACAGCAACCGTCACCTTAAAATTCCACCAACTTAAAATCTAGCGATTTTGCGTCATCAGGGCAATAGGGCACTGGTGGCTCAGTGGTAGGTGTTTCACCTGCCATGTGAAAGGCCCAGGGTCGATTCCCAACAACTGGATGAAGCGCCTGTCCCAAGCCCAGATAAAATGGGAGGGTTGCATCTGGCGTAAAACCTGTGCCAAGCTTGTGTGCGGACCAGATTGTCTGCTGTGGCGACCCATTGCTGGGAGCAGCCAAAGACCAACAACAATGTATTTGATTTGCAACAACTATTTATAATAATGCACCAAAAATTATAACTGCTATGAAATAATATGAGTTAGGCTTATCAATAATGCAAGTAAAGAACGATTAATATGAATGGTAAAGTGCTCGCCCTATCATCCGGAGATTGCGAGTTCGATTCCCGGGTGATGCTGTAACCTCTCGCAGCCGGAGGTCTGGAGAGAGCTGATTGGCCGAGCTTTCTCAGAGGGGAGGGATGAGATGGTACTCTACAGCCAATCAGGGGTGGCTGTGAGCTCACGCAAGCGGAAGGAGCGGATAGAGCTGTCCTCAGAGTGTGTTACGCCGCCCCCAACGGTGCGTGAGCGAGCAGTTCGAAAAGATGCGGTCGGCTGGCGTCACGTGGTTCGGAGGAAACACGCGATAGTCTTTGACCTCCTGACCGAGTGGTAGTAGTAGCCTTATGTGGGAGGCCTCTAGTGATGGGGAGGAATTGGACACGACTAAATTGGGAAATTGGGAAAAATGGGGGGGAAAAAAAATTTATAGTTCTGTTTACTCATAATTGGAAAATTGAGTTTTGCCAGCTTATTCAGGTTTACAGTGTAGCCTTCCACAAGCTTCTTACAATACGTTGCTGAAATTTTGCTCATTCCTCCTGACAGAATTTGTGTAACTGAGTCAGGTTTGTAGGTCTAATTGCTTTTTCTTTTTCAGTCCTGCTCAGAAATGTTCAAATCAACTGGATTGAGGTCAGGGCCACTCATACATTGACTTTGTTAAGCCATTTGCCACAACTTTAGAAGTATTCTTAGGGCCATTGTCCATTTGAAAGACCCATTTGTGACCATTTCCTTGCTTATGCCTTGAGATGTTGCTTCAATATATCAACGCAATCCTCCTTCCTCATGATGCCATCCATTTTGTAAAGTGCCCCAGTTCTTCCTGGAGCAAAGTACCTCCAGAGCAAGTTGCAGCCGCCCCAGTGATTCACGGTTGGGTTGGTGGTTTTTGACTTGCAGGCCTGTAACTTTTTTCTCCAGACAACAATGGTCATCATGGCTACACCATTCAATTTATATTTCATCAGACCTGAGGGGATTTCTCCAAAAAGTAATATCCTTTTTCCCCATGTGCATCTGCAATCTGTAGTCTGACTTTTTTATGACGGTTTTGGAGCAGTGACTTCGTCCTTGCTGAGCGGGCTTTCACGTCAATATTGGACTCATTTTACTGGAGATGTACCGTAGATCTGGATCCTCACATGGTTCTTTGCTGTTGATCTGGTCTGTAATTGATTAGTACCTTTTATACAAACTTTTTTGTTTTTAAGTACGTTCATCTCTAGGTGACAGAACTCGCTATTTTCCTGAGCGGAATGGCGGCTGTGCAGTACCATGCTGTTTATACTTATGTAGCATTGAAAATTTGTTCCAAGGATGAAGCAGACTTAAAAAGTTAAAACTATTTTTTTTTCTCAGGTTGTGGTTGATTTCTTGATTGAGAAGGTAGGCCTTAAAATATATCCGCCGGTGAACCCCAGTTGACTCAAATGATGTCAATTAACCAAATTAATCAAAAGCTTTTCTGGAATTTTTGCAACCTCTTTAAAGGTACTGTGGAACTACGAAATAGTAAATTATAAGTGAAATAATGTATCTGTAGAAAAATGCTGCAAGACTTAATTATTTCATGTGTAAAAAGAGGCCTAACCGACTTCCTAAAACTATAGGTTATTAACATGAAATCTGTGAAGTGGTTAGAAAAAGTTCAGCCTTTGTTCATCACATATACATTACTGTACAGTGAAATTCTTTATTCTTCGCATGTCCCAGCTTCTTGTTAGTAAGCTGGGGTCAGAGAGCAGGATCAGCCATTATACACCCTTAAGGGCCTCGCTCAAGCGCCCAGCAGCGGCAACCTGGCAGAGCTGGGGCTTGAACCGCCTACCTTCCGATCAGTAACTCAACACACTAACGCACTAAGCCGCCACTTTTGCATATCCCAGTTAGGAAGCTTGGGTGAGAGCGCAGGGTCTCCACACAGCCCCTGGAGCAGATAGGCTCTTGCTCAAGGACCTTGTTCAAGTGGAAACTTGGTGAAGCCTGGGCTTGAACCTCTACCCGATTGATCAAAAACCTAGTAATCTACAGCCTTAACTGTTTAAACCACCACTGCCATGGTTTTAATGATTTTAAATCGAAATGTATGCAAAATTCTGACTTCAATTGTATATAATAAAGTACCAGTATAAGTTTCTTTTATAGCATCCAAAAAAAGAAAAGAAAAAAGAAGTACAGAAGTAGTATATTTCTATATTTTCAAATGGCATCTTTGTTTAACATAATGTCCTTACAAGTGTTTACAATAATATCGACCCTATAAACTGCTACCTATATACTGTATATTACATTTAAAAATAAAAAAAAAGAAACCATGTGAGCATACTTTATTGTAGTCCATAAAATATAGTCTGTATAATATACTGTATCATTCATGGTTTTTATTGTATAGCACTTTGCAATATTTCTCACTAGACATACTGAAAATGGTCTAGAATATCATTACATAAGTATATAGTTTGGAACACAGTTTATAACATAGCTCTATAAATAGAGACTTTAGATGACTGAAGCTGAAGGCAATGCTGAGTACAAATTTTTGACAATTGATAGCCTTCGTATACAGACAGGAAAAAGGAGTACACGGCTTGTCAAAAGCAGCTGGAACTTTTCAGGGACGTGTCAGGAAGATGTCAAAATGAGGCCTTATTTAAAAAAAAAAAAAAAAAAAAAACATGGAGGAGGAAAGAGCTCTCTCTTGGCAGCGAGTGTATTGGAGGTGATATGTTCCACAGCTTAATGGATAAGTCATCTCAGAGCACTGAGGTACAAAGCATCCCACACGCCGGAAACATGATTCACCTTTGCGGTTCTTATTGCGAAGATTGTCTGGTAAACTAAAAGGTCCCCAAATCACACATGAAATGAAGGAGGCTATGTGTGTAAAGATATGCAGACTGTCAATGGCAATGAGGTACATGGATTGATTGTGGACGGTATTAGAGTTGCTGCTTTGATGAAATACTGACTGTAGAAGAAAAAGAAGGTGACGGTGTATATACAGTATAGTAAGTTGAAGGTATTATTAGGGTTATTGGGTTGTTAGCAGGGGTTAAAGTGGGATTCGACAGGTAGGGGAACTCTAAAACCGAGCGTAGTGACACAGCGTTAAAAAATGACTCACTCAGGCTGTTTTTTTTTTACTGACAAGACAAGCGAGTGCTCATATGGAGTTCTGACACAAAAGTGCACATGATGTCCCTTTTTTATTCATTTCACTTTTGATAACGTCATGTATTACTTTCTGATTTGGTGAGCGAGTATCTCCTACAGTATGAGCATGAAAGAAAGCCACGCTGCAACCAGAATGCAACACACGAAATATTTATAAGTTGTTTGCTTTACATTAGTATGAACAGAGATCATAAAGCATAGCAAAGTAGAATCTTTGGAATGGACTGCCAATCAGATTGATTGATTGATTTAAGGTGCTGTTCCGTCCCACTCTAACCCCTGGTTATTATGGATTAATGTATTCATCACTACAAGCCTGAGAGTGAACGTCAGAGTATTGGAACGGAAACATCCTCAATCGCCGACTAAGAAAAAGTCAACCATCAGTGGGAAAATTGCTGCCTACAGTTTTCTGGGATTCTCAACTGAACATTATCAGAAAAAAGGTGGAACAATCAGCAGTGCTCGTTACAGTGAGACGCTTATTGAAGAGCTGAAGCCTAAACTTCGGATTAAAGACAGACGACTTCTATCCAATGGCGTTATGATCTCGCATGACGATGCATGTCTGCATACTTCTGCCGACACTTTGCTTTGAGGTGTTAAAGCATCCTCCCTATAGTCTTGATCTCTGACTTTCACTTGTTGGGTCCCCTGAAAGCAGCCCTACGAGGTCGATTCACTTCTGCTGAAGAAGTGAAGACAGTGTGGTGCATTCTTGGCTCGCAGATCAGCCTAAACATTTTTAATGAGGGAATTTGAAAACTTTCTGATAGATGGAAAAAACGGTATTGTAAAAATGTTATGTCAAAATTATGTATTTGTCCTTTCCAGAAGTTAATTAAAATTAATTCTACAGCCAGTAGAATGCGGGCAGTTTTTGACTCACCCTTGTACGTAATATTTTTGCTGAATTCTAACATTTGGAACACACACATAGTGTAAGAGATTTAAAATGTAATGTGGAATGAATAGTACAGTATGCAGGGTGGTACGAGCCTGGTCATACAGGACATTCAGGACACTAGAGGGCATTTAAGGTGTACTGTAGCTGATATGATATTGAAGTTATTATTGATAAGGATACACAAGGCACAACTTGGAATGTGTGTGAAACAGTAGAAGCAGTTGAATTACTTACCGAGTTGTGTGTTGGCCATGACGTCAGCCAGAACAGTAGCAGCTGTGGCAGAGTTTGAGGCGGAGTTAGTGCTGTGTTGGCTCCTCCCACCCGGGTACGATGAAGTGGAGGAGGCGGAGGAGGAAGTGGATGAGCAGTGATGATGGATGACGCGGTTGAACCAGTGCTCCACATTCGGGTTTGGTGCCTGGAACGGTGATGATGACGCCATCCGTCCCTCATCCTCTGACGCTGAGGAGGTGTCTGTGAGGAATGTGCGAGATATCATCAGTACACGCACACACACACACACACACACACACACACACACACACACACAAGGAGATAAGATCTGATGAAAAAATGCTAACTTATAAGGCACCTAAATTAGTCCTGGGAATTCCGGTTTATGCATATGTTAAAGTAAAACATCAGTGATCAAAGTACTGGATACCCTGACAGCCCATATGGGCCGAGAGATCTCCACAGGCTTTAAACGGGGAAAAAAAATCTGTAATATTTAATTTTTTTTTTTTATTTGTACAGCATTTTAACCGGCTCCTTGTATGAGTGCTAGTCAGATCTGCAGTGCGGCCGTGATTCACAGAGCACCATCTGCTACACACAGCAGAATAACACACTGGCTCTTTTTTAATGAACTAACTTTATACTGACACTGCATTACACCTGTAGAATGTGTTTGCCACTTGTAACCATTAACCTTAAAACCTTAAAGCATTTTAACCATTTTTTGTTTTGCTGTTTTTTAATAATCATACGTAGGGCTTAGAATTGTCCAGTATAGACTGACATATCCTTTTATTCTGCACAACCTACTGTAGGAAATATGAGGAATGGAATTTTATTTTATTTTAACTAGCTATACAAACATGACTAAGCAAAAAAGGTAAAAAGCGGTCACATAGCCAAAAGTAATATCACAGATACACATGATCACATGTTTGTTTGTGGTTGTTTCTGTGACCAAAAAAATTGTAATAATATGATCAGTTATACATTTTTGCGACGTCATTCCCATATTCCGGTATTAAAAGTCATGATAACTTCTCAGCAAACATTTGGAAATTTGATGACCATTTAAATGACGGTTCTCTTTGACACGCCCCGTCATGGTTAAAAAATAGTTCCAAATTGAAAGCTGGACGGACGTGTTAGACTTTATTTGATTGACAATGGCTGTCATCAATCGTCCAACTTTTTGCCTGGAGGGTATATATTGAACAACACTTGGCTAAAAGTCAAAGTAACAGCTATACATGCAATCCTAAACATATCTGAATGCATTTTTAGAAAATGTTCGGTGTCACATAGTTTTACCAATTAATGCCTTAATTGGTAAAATCTTTACCAATTAATGGCATCCTACCGCGAGTGTTTTTGACCAGGGACACAACGTCGCTATTGGACCAGTGTTTGCTGGATTTGGTTGTACCTGACATATTCGAAAACCCAAATGCACAGTTTGATGTCCAAAGCCTCCCCTTAACACACACTGGAAAGGCATCCATAATAAGCACCTATATATAGACCTATGCTGTGCTCCCAGCACGGATCTGTGCCGCTTGAATTATACAGGTCATCTTAAAAGGTCTATTTAGGGGAACATACGTATAAAAGGAGATAACCTTTTCAATTTAGCCTAGCTATTCATCAGTTTATACATCTATCTATACATCTGTATCTACTGTATCTATGTCAAAGGGCAGGGGTAGCTCAGTGGTTAAGGCATTGAACTATTGATCAGAAGGTCCCAGGTTCAATCTCCAGTACCACCCCGCCTTCGAGCAAGGCCCTGAACCCTCAATTGCTCGGATGTAAAAATGAGATAAAATGTAAGTAGCTCTGGATAAGTGCGTCTGCCAAATGCTCAAATGTAAATGTAAAAAAAACCTTTGATGGGTTATTGTTTAAGAACAAACCATTAGAAAACTTTCAAAATACATCACATTTCATACTAATCCAAAAATGTAAAAATACATCATGCATTTCATACAGTTGATCCACAGCCGCCATACACACCCACTCCCACGTACCTGTGAGCTATGTTTTACTGTAGATATATAACCTTCTAACACACCTGCTTCAACGACTCTGCATATTAAGGCACTCTTTATGGAGGTTAGGAAGAGGGCCCCAATAGCGTTATTATACTGTAGCTTACTGTGTGTTAAAATGTGTAAGTGCGTGGGCAGCCATGTTGGTTCTGTACATTAACTGTTCACAAGCTTCTCGTCTTCCGTACTTTGTTGCACATTGGAGCAACATATGTACAGTAGGGTAAAGTGTGCCATGGCTTAAGTATACAGTGTAAGGTTTAAATGAAACTCACATGAGCAGTAGGAGTGATGCCGGTATACGAAAATAGACCACATAGTAAACAATTTATTAACTGGTTTCACAACATGTTGTGTCACAAACCTATTAACATTAATTAGTATTCATATAACAATGAAAACCCGAAGCATCAATCATAATCAGTCTTGTTAATCTCATTAGACAAACCAGGCGTGAACTTTTGGAGATGGAAGAATCCTTAGTGTAATTTGAGGCAGCTGTAAAAAGCGTTATAGAGAAAATGCTTCTGAAGGAAGCATGCTGAATATTTAACACGCCTGGACTTTTTTAAAAGTAGGAATTACTTGTTAAGAAACCAAAAAAAAAAAAAAAAATCATCATCACATTAGACCAGATGGCGGTATCTCCCTCAATTTTGCATACACTCCCGCAAAAATGATATCAAGATCTCTTGACCTTGGTAAGAAGCTTATTGGAGTTATAACGATTTGTTCGGGACCCGTGCCAAGCCCCTTTCCTCCCGCGCACCGGTCTGAGACTCATCACACTAAAAGGCTTGAAAATTTATATTGATTAATCTCTTGTAAACCAGCACCAAATTCACTCCTTTGAAAAGAAGTTGGGGTTTTTAGTATAGAGACAGTTGGCAAAAAACAACCTGTTTCTAAACTGCTCAGTTTTGCACAACAACCCTTATGTCAACCATGTCATCCATTACAACATTCAACCGAGTGAAAATTTCTCTTACAGTAATTGTCTCAAATCTATTTTCACTCTAGTTACCATTATTATATGCACACAAGGATATAAAAGTAGGCAGCACAGTGGCGTAGCATTTAGCATTGTGGCCTCGCACCTCCAGGGCTGAGGGTTCGATTCCCACCTCAGGGTCTGTGTGCATTGAGATTGAGATGTTTTTTATGAGATGTCCCCCTGTCCTTGTATACAGTACATTGTCCAAAGGCATGCAGATTAGGTTAATTGGCGCTCCCAAATTGCCCATTGTGTGTGTGTGTGTGAGCAGTGCAATGGATTGGAACCCTGTCCAGGGTGTACCCTGCTTCTTGTCAAAAATCTCCTGGGATAGGTTCCAGGAAACAGAAACAAAGGATTTTTTCCCGTACACAGTACTTTGAGACATGCTCAAGTTTGCTTGTTATATTAGCACTGGAGCAATGTGAAACCTTTACATAATTTTCTCCACAGAACATTACAATGGCTGGATCAGTGATATTTTAGAAAATGTGTGAATTTTTTGTGTAATAAATATACATTAATAAAGTTTATTCTATTTCTTTAGCTGGCTAATGCTAGACAATTCTAGCATAAGAATCATTCTTAGGGTGGTTTATTTCTTTCACAAAATAGCATCCAACAGCAAAACAAAGATAATAAAACAGAACCTATTCGATAATGCAGAGTAGATTTTTACTAGCAAACATTTCTATTACAGCTCTAAGATGAAAACATCTTAGAACTAAAAATCTCCCAGTGACTCCTGATCTCATTGGTAGCCATTTTTATTAATATTTTTTAATTAATTAATGGGTTAAATTGTTGCACACCACAGATTGGGTCGCTTTCACCGTACATCCTCCCTCAGATGGGCTCTTCCACTGTGAAGACTGTTGCTTTGTCTTAGGATGGTACCAATACACCCAAGTTTCGTCACCAGTAATGATCCTCAACATGAAGTACGGGTCATCCATGGCACATTCTTGGCAGACTTCAACACAATATTCTATGCTGATTGCTTCTGGATCAGCAGCCTGGGGACAAACTTGTTCTCTGACATTCATCATGCCCATTGAAGGTCTTCCTGATCTCTCTGCGTCTTCCAGGGATGTCCTTCCGCTCTTGAGCATGTGTATGCCCCTTAAAATACCTCATACGACTCACTGCAGCATCTACGTAAACTTGACACATCATTTCTAACGTCTCTGTCGCAGATTTGCCCAGTTTCATGGAGAATTTCACGTATGCTCTTTGTTCTAATTTGCTGTCCATTATAAAATACCAGACATGGTAACTCTCCCAATGTACACAACTGTGCGTGCAGCCTTATGCTGCCATCAGTTGACGTGAACCTGTTGAAACGTTTTGAAACCATCTCGTATGGTCCAATATAATCCATCATTTAAACATTACTCAATTCAGGTATGTATCCTCAATCATCAGGGATCTTTTTTTTTGTTCTCGGTTCACTACTTGCTTTTTTTAGGACCTGAGATGAACTTTGTTCTTCTTTTGAAAGCATTAGTTTAAAAATTGCAAAGTCATGATTTACAAAGGGTTAACTAATCTTGGATGGATGAATAACTTGAAATGTCTCATTTTAATTACATTCTGTAGACTGATGTTTGGGTCAAATTTGCCAACAACATTTTTTTTTTTTTTTTTTGTCGTCAGCAGCTCTAAATAAAAGCTGGGAGCCTTATAAGCTTCATCACTAATGATATCAATAAATGAGCTACATGCTACAGTAGGGAAGCTTGCAAGGTAACTTGGCTAATGTTAGCAGTGGACACAATTACATGATTCAGATTAATTTTGACAGCCTTTTGTGCAGACTCTTGAAAAGATACATATATTAAAACAGAAATCAAGTCTCTCATATTTATATTGCATGAGTGTTTATGTGTGAAAAATGACTAGCACTTAACTAATAAGCTAGCTATGCATGTTAGCCAACATTAGTGAGATCAGGGATGATAGTATAAGGTGGTTTGTTTTTAAAAACCCATTTTATTAGGGCTAAACAATTTATTATTCTACTTGTTGGATCAATCACTCATTCTCTGTACCGCTTATCCTGTTCAGGTCGTGAGAGGACTGGGCCAATCCCAGGGCCTCAGGGCAAAAGGTGGGGTAGACCTTGGACAGGGCGCCAATACATTGCAGGGCACAAGGATTCACATCACTACATGGAATTTAGAAAAGCCAATGCACAGGAAAAACATGACATGAGGGAAACTCAGACACGAACGCAGGACTCGGACCCTCAACTGTGGTAGTGCGAGGCCACAGTACTGACCACTATGCTACTATGCTGCCAAGTGATTATGAACAAAAACACTCAGGCTCAGTATAACCTGAACGTAACGTAACTGAACTTAATTAAATTAAGCTGGATATTAGGAACAGAGAGAAACAATAAGAGTCAATGACAGAGAAGGAAAGAAATGGATTCTCGATGAGCCGACATAATTTGCTTAACACTAATGGTACTATTAATAAAACACACATACACACATACACAGAGATCAGTGCGGCATGCATCCTGCAAATTATACCCTCATAGCGATCAATACACAGCTGGAGATGGGTATTGTGTAATTACACCAGGTAGAGTTAAAGAGTATGCTTTAAGCTAACTTACAGTCCAACAGAAGAGCCAGGAGGCCACAGCACATAATGACGCAGTGCAATAATGTGATAATAAATGCTGCATTATTAAATGCATCACATGTTGCTAATATATTTTTTGTTTTTTATTTGTATATTTGTCTTCTGAAAATAATATCTGTCTCTTTTCATGGATCTAAACACTATGCATACCTTACCTACTGTATACACCTACAGTATATGTGGCCGTATATGCTACAAATAAAGCATCTAAAATGACGAAGGCTACCAGGCCACGGTATGTTATCGTGCAATCCAACCATGACGTAATCACTGATAATATTTCCTCTTCACTAATATACCTACTGTAGGACTGCATGATTTCAACATTTATAAGTATAAAAAGTGACAATATCATGAATTGTCAAATTTATCTACAATTTCATGTAAGTTTACCACAAAGTATACAAAATATGATTATTAAGATTATAATTTCTAACCAATTAAATAATTAAAATATAATAAATTAATAATAAAATAAGTGCAAATTTCAGATTTTACTGTCATCTAATTGTCATTTTGTTTGTTTAAAAAAAACTTTAGATTAATCTGACTGGATTCAAGATATTTTCATTAGATACAATTTCATTTTTTTGCATAGTTTATAAAAGTAACAGCGACGTTAGACAGCTGAGCTTTCTAACATGTACACAGGTATAACTTACTTTATAGTAAGAGTGTTATTTCAATGTTTAGAGTGGAAGTTGTTAATATTTCTTTTTGCACAAATGTGATTTGCGCCTAAAAAAATATGATCAAACTATTTTTTTTTTATCTCAGCACTTCCCGGCCAGAAAAAAAAAAAAAAAAAAAACTCTTCTGTAATACGCTCTTCTTGTGTATTACATTTTTACATTTCTTGAAAAGAAATTCACGCATACATTTTACACAAATTTGTCATATTTCTAACAAATTTTGTTTCTCTTTAATGTCCAACATTAAAATATCTGTCTGTTCTTGCCACCTGTTCCTCTACCAATGATATGTTGAGATTAACTCGTACTTGTAACTTGTTCTTTATTAGGTTCTATTTATTTATTTATTATTATTATTTGTTTATTAATGGCAGGATAACAATGTGCAGGGGGCACGGAGGCTTAGTGGTTAGCACTGTCGCCTTGGTTCGATTCACACCTTGGGTCTGTGTGCATGGAGTTTGCATGTTCTCCCCGTGCCTTTTGGATTTCCTCCCACAATCCAAAGACATGCTGATTAAGCTGATTAAGCTGATTGGCGTTCCCAAATTGCCTGTAGTGTGTGAATGAGCATTTGAGTGTGTATTTGTGTTGGAACCCTGTTCAGGATGTGTCCCGCCTTGTGCCCTAAGTCTCCTGAGATAGGCTCCAGGCCCCGCAACCCCATATACAGGATAAAGTGTTAGAGACGATGGGTGAGTGAGTAGGTGAGTGAGTGAGACATTGTGCAATGGATTAGGAATGTGTCCAATATCCAGGCCAAATCAAAATCGAGTCCAAGTCAGACTTAAAACCATAAAATTGTTTCTACAATATATTATAATTAAGCTTTGGATTGTTTAACATCAGGGAATTTCCCCAAAATAGCAACACATGGATGAGGTTATATCAAGTTTGTCCCACGTAAGGCACTGTAGAAAACAGTTGTCTTTAAAAACTTTAAATACTAGTAATATTAACAGTATGTGTGTGTTGAACATTGCAATACTGTATAATCGTCTAGGTGACGATCAGCATCTACGTCATTCTTTCTAAATCCTAAAGCAGTTTACAGCACGCCGTTTACTCCACCAGATCTGAGAATTACAGTCAATGAGCAGACCTGATTCATACACACACACACACACACACACAGAACATGTGCGGAATAACCAGCCTGTTTAAACTAAGCGTGTGTATCACTTTTCAAAGGACAATGGAATCGGTTGGCCATGAACCAATTGCCAATGGGGTCTCTGAATGAGTCAACTTTGACCTTTGAACCATTAATCTGGTTATCCTCTCATTGGGTGCCATTATCCCAAAACCCAAGGGAAAAACAGATCTGCCTAATGCTGCTCTTCAGTTCATTAAATGAAGACTGGAGCATGATGAAGGTCGCCAGGCCACCGTATATTACAACCTAATGACAAAATCACAGATATTATATACAGCACTCTAATACAGCACTCTACTATAGACCTACTAGAGATCACATTTATTCTATAAATTTTCCATGCTTGTTTTTTCCCCATGAAATTAGCTTTTATATCTCTATACACATATTGAGTTGTTTATTTTTTCTTTCTCAATTTAATTTCAGAGAAGCTTACCCTGACTAAATAACGATCATTTGTATTTTTATTTTGATGTAAACGGTATATTATCAAAGATACTTGCATTTAATTCTGGGATTAGTTTTACTCTAAAATCCTGATGATACACTTTTTCAAAAGATGTAGTTATTATATATAATCGAGCTGTTAACCGATTATGCAATTTAATCAATAATGTTTTCCGATTCAGAATCGATTCACACTTTTAAAATGGTTTAGTTAAACTAACTGGCGGCACAGTGGCGAAGTGATTATCACTGTCACCTTGCACCTCCAGGATCGGGGTTCGGGTGCGCATGACGTTTGCATGTATACACACGTGGACAAAATTGTTGGTACCCTTCGGTCAATGAAAGAAAAACTCACAATGGAAACAGAAATAACTTTAATCTGACAAAAGTAATAATTTAAAAAAAATCTATGAATGTTAACCAATGAAAGTCAGACATTGCTTTTCAACCATGCTTCAACAGAATTATTTTAAAAAATAAACTCATGGAACAGGCCTGGACAAAAATGATGATACCCCTAGAAAATACTCAAAATAATGTGACCAAAGGGACATGTTAATTCAAGGTGTGTCCACTAATTAGCATCACAGGTGTCTACAATCTTGTAATCAGTCAGTGGGCCTATATATAGGGCTCCAGGTAGTCACTGTGTTGTTTGGTGACATGGTATGTACCACACTCAACATGGACCAGAGGAAGCGAAGGAAAGAGTTGTCTCAGGAGATTCGAAAGAAAATGATAGACAAGCATGTTAAAGGTAAAGGCTATAAGACCATTTGCAAGCAGCTAGATGTTCCTGTGACTATAGTTGCACATATTATTCAGAAATGTAGGATCCATGGGACTGTAGCCAACCTCCCTGGACGTGGCCGCAGGAGGAAAATTGATGACAAATCAAAGAGACGGATAATCCGAATGGTAACAAAAGAGTCCAGAGGGTACCAACAATTTTGTCCACGTGTGTAGATGACGATCTGTGAACAAGAGTTAATCTTACGTTAAAAGGTCTTAACCCGATACATTTCCAAAGAGGAAAAAGTAATTCCACGACTTTAGGTCAAAATGCTTGCATCTTGCACAAATACTCACATTTTGCCAGAGTATAGTTTCTATAGTTACCTTTTGAGTTTATGAGTGGTTAGTGAAATAGCGCCACCTACTGGAATGTGCTGTGACGCGTATGATGAGTTTTTAATACCACAAAATAGTGCTGGGTGACATGACCATAAATTAAAATCATAAATTAATGAAAATCTTACCTTGATAAGGATTAATGTATGATTATTTGTTTGCTCTCACAGTTCACAGACAATGTCTGTACTGTAAATATGCTTTATTGCTATTAAAGCTGAGTGAGTTCTCCTTCATGTTGCTTCCATGTCACAGGGCAGAGTCATGCAACTACACATGCCGTAATATGTTTTAAAGATGACAGTGCATGAACACACACAGCGGGGTTAAAAAAAAGAAACAAAACAGAAATAATTGACAAAGGCAAGATTACATGGATTCAGAGGATCTGAATGTTAGTTTCGATTAAATGTCCAACTTGTAAGAAATATAGTTGAGATAAAGACCTGCAGATTAGGCTAATTGGTGGTCCCAAATTGCCTGTAGTGTGTGAATGAGCGTGTGATTGTGTGTATATGTGTGTTCCCTTTTGATAGATTGGCACCCAGTCCAGGGTGTACCCCGCCTTGTACCCCAAGTCTCATGGGATAAGCTCCAGGCCCCCAGGATAATGCCGTATAGACGGTGAGTGAGTGAGTGAGTGAGTTGAATCCAAATTCGCACTGCCCAAAAATCATATCGGCAGCCTACCTCTGAGTCACATCTCCAATATATATAGAGAGTACAGTATGTTCAAGAAGGAAATGCTTTAATGCATGTTTTTACTAGAAACGTTTGCTTAGACTTGAAAAACGTACAGCATCTACAGCTCTTACATAAAACGCTGTGCGGATGATAATAAGCTGGACAGATATGAATCTAGACATTCTATCCACTAATACCAAATGTAAAGCCTCAGTATCGTAAATACCTGGGCTTAATCTCTGACTGCGAAGCCGATCCTGCATAAGCTATTCATGCTGTTTTGTGCTCTGACTAATTTGCTTAGAATAAAATCCTCCACCACATACACACACCCAGAAATGTAACACATCCAGTGGCATGATCCTGAACCTTTTAAATGGCTAAAATGATCAACAATGAGAATAATTTTGCATCTGTGGACTTAAGAAGACTGGCATTAACATAACAACATAACATTCATCTCCGGATACAGATACAGATACAGACCACGAAGACAGCAAGGGAATGTGATCATTTCTATAGGCAGAGTTACATAACACGTGTGGGCTGTTACTGTAGCTTGGGAATACAGATCCAAAAAGAGATCAGAAAACTTTGCACACTCGTTAGGCAGCTCAATGATTATTAGACATCTGATCTGTAACCGTGGAGGGCATCCAGGACACATTTCCTTCTCCCCAAAGTGGAGGCAGCAGTACAGAAGCCTGAGAAAGTTGAGGATATCTGAGTTTGATTCCTGTGGATGCTGCAGGTATTCTAGGCTGGGAATTTACATTAGAAAAGCCTCTCATTACAGTAGGTGAGGAGGATGTTTAACTTTACTTCTGAGCACCTTGTGGGTGGGTGTGTGTTCGGTTATGAATACAGATTCTGACCTTAGGGCTCTCCTCTGAGTGCAATCAGGGGCAGACTGAAATATGCGATGCTACTGTAGGTCCTGCATGTTACGAAAACAAAATCTCTCTCTCTCTCTCTGGCTCACATAAATTAAAATTGAAATGGCTTTCTTGGCATGATTTGTAATTAAATAAAAAAAAAAACTCTTGCTAAGGCATTAAGGAGGATAAATGGAGCAACAAAACAAAACAATAATTATTTAATTAATTTTTACGGAGAGAAAATGGCTTAATTAAACAAAGACATTTTAATCAAGTATATAATACTCTGATTGGATGAGAGGCATTCCATGAGTGCTGATATAGAGCATAACAGCACTGGGATGCATCACTCCGCGTCACAGATGTTCTAACAATCGTTAATTAGTTAATTAGATTGATAATTCCCCAGTGCTGGAAAGAGGAAAGAGCAGCTGCCTGACAAAACCCACATTCAAAACCAGTCACAGAAGCTGGTGGCTTTCTTTTCTTTTTTTTGGATTTTCCCCCGATTTTCTCCCTAATTTAGTAATTTAGTCCTCCCCGTCACTAGGGGCGCTCCCACATTAAGGCTACTACTACTACCACTCAGTTGGGAGGGCCGAAGACTATCACGTGTTTCCTCCGAACCGCAGCTTTTCGAATTGCTCGCTGACGCACCGTTTGGAGCCACACTCGGAGGACAGCGCTATCCGCTCCTTCCGCTTGCGTGAGCTCACAGACGCCCCTGATTGGCTGTAGCTCCGTGAACAACGTGGGAGCACTAAGTACCTCTCATCCCTCCCCTCTGAGAGAGCTCGGCCAATCAGCTCTCTCTAGACCTCCGGTTGCGAGAGGTTACAACATCACCCGGGAATCGAACCCGCGATCTTAAACAACACTCTGTTTCCTTAATAACTGCTTGTAATTCGTCTGCATCGCCTTTGAACCGTCCGCGTTGTTGTATTTACAATTAATGCAAGCTACAATGCTAACTAGCTTCTAACACATGGCTGAATCTCAAATCCCTCTCTAACTTCTGTA
Source organism: Clarias fuscus (assembly GCA_030347435.1). Taxonomy (NCBI): domain Eukaryota; kingdom Metazoa; phylum Chordata; class Actinopteri; order Siluriformes; family Clariidae; genus Clarias; species Clarias fuscus. The sequence continues at coordinate 31,457,314 of CM059209.1, forward strand.
CTTGGTGTGTGGGACAAGGTATTCTACACCCTACTGTACATCGTGCAACTTCGTAACTTTCTATTTAACGCAATTTCGGATTCAACCCCGGAATAAAAAAGTAGAATGAATGAGAATATAAAGGAAAGACTTACAGAACTGTCCAGCACCTGCATGGTTTTATTCTCCTCAGCTTTTGGCTCCAAAGCACCGGTAAGAATAAAAAATTCTGTTATTTACACTAACTGTCAGTCGCCAGCACCGCTAGTCGTGGTTAGTTAGTTCCATCAAAGTGATATCAGAGCGAAATAAACAAATTGTAATCTGTTAATAATAAATGCCATTTGTAGAACTGTTGTTTAAATGCAATATCACACTCGAGATCATGCTGATATCCAGCACAAAAGCACTTTGTGTGATATTGCTTAATTACACACACACACAGAAATATCTTTATCTTTATTCATGTGCGACAATTATATACACATACATTACAAATAGAGGTCTTGGAAAACCAGATGTTAAACGTTACCACGGCTGAAATGAACCAGGCATTTTGCTTTTTTTGTTGTTGTTGTTGTTGCCAGGAATATACAGTACTACTTTTTTTTTTTTTTTTTTACCAAAATTTAAATGGAAACGCTTTTAGTTAGACTATGTTTTATCCACATTTTATTATTTGGAGTTTCGCATGTTCTCCAAGTTCTCTGGTTTGTATCTCAAAAATCATGCCTTTTTGTGAACTACATTTGTTAAATTACCCCTAGGTGTGAACGAATGTGTGTGTGTGTGTGTGTGTGTGTGTGGTACCGATTGATGTACTGATCCTGTACAGTAGGATGCATTCCTGACTCATGTCCAGCACCTCTGAGATACACACCCCAGACTACAATAAAATGTTTACTGACAATCCACAAACAAATAAATAAACAAATATTTTCCTTACCAGGCGGTGTGCAGGCTTCCACAGAGGACTGGACGAGAACAGACCGTCGTTTGGACGGCATGGGCATTTTTCTCTCTTTGTATTTTGCTAAAGCTGCTTGCACTGCTTCTGTGTGCAGGTCTGCGAACACACACACACGCGCACACATGCGCACACACACACAAAGCAATGCAGACAGCAGTCATTGCTAAGCATCTACGTCGCATAATCCTGCAAAATTTCCATATTTTACGTGACCACTTTTCATCTCCGACCCTTAATGACTCCAGTAGATTCTGCAGTACTGTACATACACACAAAAACACACACTCTACGCCATACTTTCTGTGATGTGAAGCCGTATTAACCATCATTCTCGTGGGTTTGGCATCATTAGCAGCGCTAGAACGCTCACTCTGGTAGACAGCTTGGCATTTAATAATACGCATGAAGACTGAAAGTCTGCCGTTAGCATGGACTCGTTTATGGAGTGTTAACAGGCGCCAGTGTCTGTTCTTTTCATTCCTTTCGTTTACTATTAGCCTTGTCAGCATTTTGGCTTGAGGTATTATTTTAACAGAGAAGCAAAGGTTAGTGGAAAAACATATGATGTGATACAAAGAGATGAAGCTGCAGAAATGTCTGACATTGTGAGGACATGGAGCTGGTCCACTACCAAAATAAAAATAAAAAACCTTCTGTTTACTGAGGTTGAGGTTTCATAAGGTCTACACTAGGGCAATGGTGCTCACGATGATAACAGTACTACAAATGTGTGTTTATGTGTGTCGTGTATACCGGATCTGAAACGCTCGTCCCGGGAGTTGGCTGCTCTGGGTTTGTTGTGTTTGGATGTGAGAGGAGCCGCCTGAGAGGAGACCGGGATCCGCGGATCCGTCTGCAATGAGGGGTCTACACCTGCCGGAGACATGAGGGGAAAAACCATCTTAAGGCATGTGTCTATGAGAAAATGTTTCTCTATCTAAGCAAACTGTTGCAAACAATCAAACAAATGTGAGCTGTATGTAACGATAAATTAAGCTGACACAGGTTGATTCACTCGAAAGAGGCCCCAAATATTCCGTAATAACTCCCGCTATGATGAAGCGGTCTGAACAAAACTGTGTCCAATGTGCTCCTCAGTAGACGGAGCTTCGAACACCGCGGGGTGCCACCAAGTCGGGCCGATAAGGCAGGCGCCAGACAGCCATTGTGCCATTTAATGCCGTACCTCTTCTCTCAGTTACTCAACTTCTCATCAGGATGGTGGTGTGCAGTAATTGTGCTGCTTGTCTTCATATTGCGATACCTATTGTGTCAACGATTCATTTAAGCGATGTCAGTGAATTTAGCAAGAGACATGTTGTTCCTGACAAACCATCAAAGATTTGTTATTCAGACAATTGAACATAAACTGGAAAAGACGTAATCATTGACCCCTGCTCATGGCGGCAGCCGCCCGAAAATATCGCAGGACACAATCTGCAACCTCGTCTGTCGCAGTCATCTCTGAGACGAATCGCACACAAGACTGGGAGGTCTTATTCAACATTTCAGAGAGCTGCAAGAAAGGCCAAAATTGCATGCGCATCATGTATTTTTTGGTATATGTATCACCGTATTTTTTGGTTCAGATTCATCATAGCGAAAGTTATTACAGAATATTCAGGGCCTCCTTTGAGTGAATCACCCCATATTAACATATGTTTGTTTAAATGCTGTCAATATATACAGGCTTTGGTCGATGCTTGATTAATGCATGAATAATATTAAGTCAAATAAAGAAGCTAAAATTTAATTTAATTAAATCCATGCTATTAAATAATAGTAAACTGAAGCCTTTTTTCTGATTAGTTTCACTAACAAGTTGTTTTTCTTATGGACACAAAGCTGTTCAGTTTTCATCACACTGTGTGTGTATGGAAATGCTCTTATGTTCATTGATGAAAATCTTAGCTCTGGTTTTGACTTGATTTTTTACCATGCAACCTCACAAAATGTTTAAGTAGTTTCCATTGATAATTTTTTTCCCCGTCCACATTTCCTCCACCATGTTGGCGGTTCAGCACTATCCTTCCATGTTTTGATAAAGTATTGAAGGGTTCTTAAGCCAGTTCCAGTCATTTTAAATCCCCTTGGATGTTTTCTTTGCTTGATGCAGCCCAATAATGTGACGGTTCTGAAACTGTGAATTAAGTAAAATAAGAGCGCAGTTTAGTCTGAGCAAACTCAGTTTCGAAATGCAATTCAGATAAAACCTCAGCTCGAGCAACTTCAACAAAACGTCTTGATCTCAATGCACTTTATCTCCACTATGTCCTCTCTCCTCTCCTCTCCTCTCTCAATAGCATCCTCCAATCAATCCACCTTACTGAACCTGTCGGAAGAAGCATCGTAATGCTGGCGCTAAACTTCCTTTATGCTGACTTAAGCAGTGCAGGATTCCCCAGGCTCATAAATCCCACCGTGGATGAAGAAGAAGCCACTCAGACTGGCTAAGCTTCAGGAGCTCACTTTATACAGCCAGAGCTGGATATCAACTGATCAGTCGTTTCTAAACCTATGCCGTATACAAAGAGTTTTAGTTCTCCAGATAATTCTGGCTGTCAAAAAAAATTACACATTATAAATCTTTATAAATCTGAATCTTAATAAATTTCCTTCTCCAGTTCAGCCTGTCAGCTCATTAGCAGTTTAATAATGGGTTTTTAAAGAAAGGTAAAGCTCTGAGTGAATTAACTGCATAAATACAATGACACGGCTCCCACTGTAGACAATTATATCCCATTGGAAGCTGGACACTGGAAGATTTAATACTTAACACATAACCCTAGTGTATGTACTGCATGGCTTAATGATATTTTAGTTATGCAAGCTTTTATTCATACATTTCACAGCCTTTGCTACTGTACTGTATATACTGCATGGTTCAAAAGTAGCAGACACACTTCTACTATATAACTCCCAATGTTAAGCTACAGTTAATTAAAAATTCACTTAACAATGAAACAAAGTTCTCGAGGTTTCAAGACTCAAATCTTTTCTCCTCCAGAGCAGAAGTCACATTCAGCGGAATACTTTAACTTCTTGGTCACGTCTGAATTTAATGTTCAAAGGGCGTTCAAGTCAAACCAGGGCTTGTTGATGAAATTTCTCGTGAATGAAGGCATAAAACTGATTTGGATTTACAGAAGACTTCAAGCACAGTATGGTGTTAAGACGCAGTAAGAAATCCTTAAATGGTGCAAACGTTCTAAAGAAGGCTGTACATCTTTAAATGATGTCAAGGCCGAGGTGGCTCGGAGCTGAAACTGCAGTCTTTCCTGTGAATATTTACAAGTGAAACGCCTGATGCTTGAAAATCAATGCCAACTTGCAGAAGAGATGCATCTCTCTATGGGAACTGTACACACAATCATTCACCAACACCACTTGCACATTGCAGGAACTCGGATGGAAGTTCTTGCCACATCCCCTGCCCAGTCCTGATGTCTCTCCCAGCCATTTTCTCCTGTTAGGGAGTTCCTGGGAGGTCAGGGTTTCAGACATGAAGAAGGCAGTCTGGAAAACTTTGTATCTCGATTATCAAGGCGAGATAAGTGCATTACTGTAGCAGGGTGTTATACAGTATAGGGAAATAAGAGGCTGTTTTTACACTCATAACCATGTTCCTTACATTCATACGTTCTGCTTCTCATATATAAGCACTTCATGAACTATGATTCGTTGTGAAGTTCTGCCATTCCTTATGAGTACTGATCCTTGTTGTTGCTGAACGTTTTTGAACACTTGCAGGTTATTCGTATTTTGCCATCAGATTTCCTTTTGCATTTCTTGTTCCTGACCAATTCACTCTTGACCACTGCCTGCCTTCTTGCTTGTGGATTTTTAATTGGTGTTCGCTGCTATTTGTTTTAAACCTGTTGCACTTGCCTATAACACGTCATTGTAGAAAATGTCAAGAAGCACACAATAATAAGTGTCTCAACACTATAATGTTGCTTCTTGGATAAAGGTTAGGAAATAAAGTGGCTCGTTTTTTGGCCATCATGGTTTTTATGCCTACATAGGGACTTTGGAATTAGGAATTTATTCTTTAAACAAACTTTCATACAAGGGTGATAGAAGGTCAACACTGTTACACCCAAAAGAATTATTTCTTTTGCCTATGTGTCACTTACATGATTCAGATAATCAAACAAACTCGCAAACAAGTTCGCAGGACTGCGAACTTCTACTTTTTACTAGGACACACAATACGTTTTCTCATGGAACACTTGCACATTTTGCACACTAAACTTGAACTGCAGCCTTGCACAATATTCTGCCAATAACTGGACACTACATTACATTACTGGACTGCACTACATTACATTTCTATTATAGTTCATTTACTATATATATTTTTTTCTATTTTTATTATATATTCTTTTACTTCTTTATATTTATCTCATTATACTATTTTATTTTAATTTTTATTCTTATTGCTGTATATTATGTAAATTTAAGTGTTTTTCTATTTTTAAATCTCTTCTTTTTTTTTGTAATATTGTAGGTCAACAGAAGTCGTATAAGCATTTCACTTCATATCATACTGTATGACTGTGTACATAAAATTTGAATTTGAACAGATTGAACAGCCTGATTACTGCCGGACCTGTTGAATCAAGAAATCAGTTAAATAGAACATTTCTGACAGAGTGGAAGACACTAAAAAAAAAAACAGGAAAGGGGTAAATACTTTTTTTCACAGCACTGTTGAATGTACTGTAGGGAATTTTAAGGAAAGTCCTAAAACCAAGACTCAGTGTTAACAATAAGAAAGGCTCCAAATGCTACAGTATGTACTGTAGGGTCATAAAGTTAATAAGTTGTGTAATTAAGTGTAGTGCGAGATTAGTTACGTTTTAGCAGAACTTTAGCATATATAATAACATAATTAAAAAAATTATTTGCTTCTGTCAGGCTTTAGAACGGTGAATTTCTCAGTGCTCTACTGATATTTCTGACTAGCCCATCAGCAAGTGTTAGCAAAAAGTGTTAGCTGTTAAGGGGACACAAAAACAAAACAATCTTCAAAAACTTAAAGACTTCATCCATCCATTTTGGAATATTTGTATTTATTCCCATTTTTACAACCTTGGTAGGACAATCAACACTTCTAAGCGCATTCACACACTATGGGGCAATTTGGGAAGCCAATTAGCCTAATCTGGGAGAACAAGCAAACTCCATGCACACCGCACCCTGACTGAATGTCTCCAGGAAAGCCACCATGCCGCCAACTTACACACTGAACAGCCTAAATGGCACATTGTGTCGTCAAACCACTGCTATCTTTTAGTAAGCAGTCTGAGAAAAACCAGTGAAGACATTTGGGATACATCTCAATTATTAACCACAGACATTTGGGAAAACTGCAGACAGAAAACAATGCAGATCCCTAAACCAGACTAACCACGCCAATTTAAGAAAAAATAAAAATAAACGACAGAAGCAGCTAAACATAGGGTGTACGCTCACCCACACAAAATGAGAAGTAAAGCCACCACAGAAAAATTACATCACCGGGCGCAGAAGCAGCCGAGACTGTGGTCAGCCTTCTGAGGCAACGTGAGGATAAGCGCTGAGACCGGCCACTGAAACATCCCAAACATTCTTTGGCTAAAACCACAAATGACAGGGCACGCAAGGTCAAGACGGTTCCTCCATCCTCTAAATTTAATCCCTCCATCTTTTACAATACGATGAGTCACACTGCAGGACTGTTATGCAATTCCATGAACTTCAAACCGAAGGAGAAAAACCACAGCTCGCCACGTTTTAGGGTTACTGACCATGGTGTGATGCATGGTGTTTTCTGGGAAAATGCTCTAAATCCTGTAGATTGTTTTTAAAAACTAGAGCTGGACTTACCAAAAATGAGGACAATTACTGAAGAAGTAGGTTTATTTTAACAGTTTACTATTACAAGGAAGAACATTATAACATACTTGTTTGCCAGTGGTCCTCAACCGTATTCCTGGATTATTCCAGGCCTGTATATTTTAGTGTTTTCCCTCCTCAACCACACTCACTTCAATTATCAAAAGGCTGTTAATTACTTAAATCAGGTATGCTGGGCAGCGAACCTCCAGGACCGGAGGTTGAGAATAAACGATGTATATCATCCTACGTGAATATCGTAGGCAGAATGAAAAATGCATTTATATTTATATAATCTGAGAGTGAATCACACATAAGAAATCGAAAAAGTAGATCAGCTAAAATAAAGTTTTGTCTTCAAATGACTCAAGTTCATTAAGATTTACAGGATTGCGGTGGCTTGTAGATGCATTAAGTTCATTTCTGTGTTTTCTGAATACTGTGTTTACACGATAAACTATTGCGATGACACGCTTTATTGAGTGATGCGTATAGTCACGAACATCTCGCTGCTCTGATATAATCCGGACAGACACCCAGAGACTGGTTATGGGTCCTCCAATGTATGAAACATAAATATATCATTGAAGGACTGATTTCTGACCACTGTACATACAAAAACTTTTTTTTATTTCTATAGATTTCCAAGTCTGGTTCAGTTTCCTTCTGACATTTACGTCACGTGCCCCGGCAATGGAAATCCATCAAATAGAATGCACAGAAGGAAAAACAATTAATTACAGGCCTTTCGAGTCAAAAGTCTATAAATCCTTTATTTATGAAAGAAATGTAATTATTTATGAAACTGCATGAAAGTAAATGATGACCTGTATACTGCCGCTAAAAAACTGACATTAATTATTGCACCTTTCAGTATTTAAACGCACAGAATATTGGCAGCAAATAACTAATGCTAGATCATAACAGAAAGCTAATTCCCTGGCATCATTTTTATTGAATCACATAAATCATAGTACAAATTTGCAGGGGGGAATAATGATAGAAAGTATCAGATAGATACTTACAAAAAAGGAATCGAACCCAGACCCTGAAGGAGCAAGAAGACCGTTATAACCACTAAGCCACATCACACAGTTAATTTACTCATAAAAAAATTATGATTTAGACCCTCCCACTATAAAGCCAGATAATAGCAGTAAACAGATAAAGGTAGAAATATACCGTAGATTATGGCATCGCATTTTTGTTACATCCACTGATTTAAACTGCATTTGCCCTTTATTATGGACAGGGGTAGTTCTGTGGTTAAGGCATTGAACTACTGATCAGAAGGTCCAAGGTTCAAAACCAACCACCACCCAATTACAACTCTTGGGCCCTTGACCAAGGCCTTTAACCCTCAACTGCTTAGATGTATAATGAGATAAAGTGTAAGTTGCTCTCGATAAGAATCTCTGCCAAATGTCAATGTGTTTTAATTTACATTTTATTATGCCACTTCAACCTCTATCCAAAGCCTGAACTCCTCCATCTGACCATCTGGCATAATCAGCGAACCAAACCTATAGATGTCCTTTATTCTAGTACACCACAGATAAGTCTGATTTTAGCAACCTGAGTCATGCTTGAAAATGTTTCATCAGATCTCTACCCAGCAGGGATTAACCCTTTCTTCCTTAAAAGCCAAAAATATTTCCACAAGGAATAATTTAGTCTCTTTCTAGACGTCTCCTAGCAACCACCCCACCGTTCAGCCCAAACCCCTGGCAAGGAAAAGCTTGTGAATAGTGCTCAAGCCTGCAATGTTAGGGCAGAAGACCATTCACTGGCAGTAAAGGAGACCTTTCGTGACCTAAACTCTTTTGGTGTAGACTCAAGTAAGGTCACACTGAAGTTTTTAAAAAGGAAAATAACGTGAGCGGTTGCTGGCAGTAAATCACTAAGGCATCCTTACAATACCCCGCAAAATGTTTTAATCAGGACTGAGTGGGGTGTTTTATGATGGGGTGATTGTGTACGATTTCGTGTTTCTGGAAGCGATGAAAGTTGCTGAAGATGTGGCTGACTATATTACTCACACTAATACAGACATATGTCCAGTTTGGTTGCACTGGTTTAAAAACATCTGGCTTTTAACACTTATCACATCAATTAGACACAAAAAAGGTAAAGGGTCACTTTACTGAAATCGATAATAGATGGAGACATTACGAGATGAAGGCAAAAATGAAACACAATCGCATGGCTCATCCATGTTTATCTGAAAGACCTCAGCATGCCTCTGCTAGGCTCTGCAGGTTGACTTGTTTACACTACCAGCGCACTGCGAGAGAAGAAAAGTTAACAATTAATTTCAGGCGCATGGGGTTAAAGGCTTGTCTTGTTCAAAAATGGGCAGATTTACTAAGAAAAAAATACACTATTATGCAATCAAGATCCAATTACCACCAGAATATTCACAAGGCTGTGCTCATATTGAGTCAGTAATTAACACACAGAAAGCATGCGGCTGCTTTAACCTGCATGGCACCGCTTCTGTTAGCAACTTTTTTTCTTGTCTTACTAAGAGCAAATGTTAAAACCTGACATTAAATGAAAAACTTCATGTACAGTAAAGACACTGAGTCCATCTCGTTATTTAGCTCCAGCGTCCCTTTTATCTGAAAAAGGACAGCCTCTGTTACATTTGGTACACTTATATAAGCCATGTAATAGTTACCTTTTAGTAATTAAACATGTTTACAATTGTACTCTTCAGTGCACTAATGGATTTTTATTTGTGATTGGGAATTGCCAACAATAGTGCTTGCACCTCAAACACTAATCATACTGTACGTACATACATATTGTTTCCTGTTAAAGCTCAGGAATCATTAACATATTCAAATACAAATATTCTCCAAGACACAACAATGAACACCAGATATTCTACATAACGTTCCTTTAAATATTTATACTTTCACATTAATTTAATATCAAACACCAAATATTCTCTAACAAATGGCAACAAAAATACAAAAACCAATCTCCATTACATGCAACTAATATCCTTCAGGAACCTACAGGTGACAGTAAACACTAGAAATATTACAAATCGCCACTATTACACTCTCAAACAAAGGGCAACAAACATTCAAATAACAATCTTGCCAACTGTGTCCTTTAAACACCAACAGACACCACAAGTCAACATTAAATATCAATATTCTCTTGTTGAAACTGTAATAAATACCAATGGTAAATTCCAGCTTCACCGGAGATGGCGAGTTCGATTCCCGGGTGATGCTGTAGCCTCCCGCAGCCGGAGGTCTAGAGAGAGCTGATTGGCCGAGATCTCTCAGAGGGGAGGGATGAGAGGTACTTAACGCTCCCACTTTAATCACGGCTCTACAGCCAATCAGGGGCGTCTGTGAGCTCACGCAAGCGGAAAGAGCGGATAGCGCTGTCCTCAGAGTGTGGTCAGCTGGCGCCACATGGTTCAGAGGAAATACGTGATAGTCTTCTAGTCGGCCCTCTTGACTGAGTGGTAATAGTAGCTAAATGTGGGAGCCCCCTAGTGATGGGGAGGAATTGGACACGACTAAATTAGGGAGAAAATTGGGGAAAAATCAGCTAATATCGATATTTACCATTAAATACCAACACACCCCTTTCAACATCAATGAATACCAATAAACACCCGCAAACTCCAATAAATACAGTACTAGCATTCGCCATTAAACATCAACATTCTCCTTTACAAATAAATAAATACAAATATTCACCAATAAATACCATCATTCTTTGTTAAAAATCAACAAATATCATTATTCATCGGTAAATACCAACATTTATCTCTAGACATCAATGAATACCAACATTCACAATTAAACACTAGCATCCTCCTTTAAATTCCAATAAATACAAATATTCAACATTCTCCTTTAACCATCAATGAATACCAACAATCATTGTAAAATTCCATAATTCCTTGTTTAAATACCAATAAACGCCACCATTCACCATTAAATACCAACATTTACCATTTTATAACAACATTCTCCTTTAACCATCAATAAATACCAACATTCATCGTTTTAATACCAACATTCAAAGATTAAATACTAACATTCTAGTAACAAGTCAATTAATACCACCATTGTATTCCTCTCTGTTGCCTACAGTTTATTCAGATGCTGAGAAATGCCAAGCAGCACTGCTCCAGTCACTGATGTTCTTGACCCTTGGTTGACGACAGGTCAGGACACTGCTGTCCCACCCCAGTGGGCTCTAGTTGTGGTTGCGATGGCACTTTATATGAGAAATGAAAATTTTGTAGTAAAAGACATGAAAGTTGGCAGAAGAGAATCAAGAAAATTGTTTAAAATTGAGAAGCTTAGCTCGTGATCTAACTTTCAGAAACTGCTGTTGCACTCATATGCTTAGACGCTCCTTCTGTTCTCAGCTCTGCTGTATTTCTGGCCAAGCTGTTTATGCGCCGCAGTATTTTCTACTTTGGAGAAGAAGGGATCACGGCAATAAGTGTGTTTTGCAAATGCTGTTATCGTCGCAAACCCAATGAAATACTCGATTATTGGAGAAGGAAATAACATCACAGCTGCTGTGAATCTGGACTTCACCAACATGGCACCTGACTTAAAATCTGCCTGATGTCCATGTATGTACGTATGTACGTATGTACGTATCTATCTATCTATCTATCTATCTATCTATCTATCTATCTATCTTTTCTTCCAACCATCAACCATCAACAATCAATCAATCAAATCTACTAATCAAGTATGTCTATTTGTCCTTCTTTCTAGCTATCTACTTTTCGGTCCATATGCTTTTTATACACATAGTAATGTTTTAATCAATCAATGAAATCATTTAATCAATCAATCTATCTATCTATCTATTAATCCATTTTTCTTTCTAGCTACTGTATCTACCTATTTGTCCATCTTTATGTTTTTGTATCTACAGTATCTAGCTATCTATCCATGTTTTTTATTCTTGGTATGATTTTATCTATCTATCTATCTATCTATCTATCTATCTATCTATCTATCTATCTATCTATAAACGTCATTTATTTATCAATTCTAGTATACCATTGTAATGTTGTATATATCTGTCCGTCTGAGTGGGGGTGTTCTATGTTTTTCAGGAACTGTGAATGTCTCAAGCTGACAGATTCGTACTCAGACTCTTGACACCATCCTCTGCAGCTGACAGAGGTTTGACTGATGTTAAACACTCCGTCTCGTGGGAAATAGCCTCCAAACATGTCCTGAAAATGAAGACGGCTGTCTGAAACAATGCGGATGAATCCCATTACGTCCACAACATGCGGTTCATTCGAAAACAGTGGCCCGATTTCCTGTGTGATGACCAAACCAGAAGTCCGAGATAGGCATAAAATATTCATTTAGACCTTTCAGACTGCTGCTAAAAATATACACAAGAAAAAAAAGATTTCTAGCGCTTTCTGTACTCAAGTCCCCTGGGAGCGTTTAAAGTGCACAGCAGGGACTATTATGAGAGAAGAGATGCACTCAGATATCGATCTCATCCTGTGGGTTTGGAGTTACAGAAAACTTGCAACCTGTTCCTCAGACATATGCAGATCGTTGGTTATTCAATATACATATAAAGTATTGTACATAATATGTTTATGCGCTATTGTCTGTTCAATTATCAAAGCTCAAAATAAAAACTCTGGAAAACAAAGATCGGGGCAGTGGAATGACACCAGCTTTCATCAAGGAAAGATGTCTGTCGTGAGTATTATTGTGACATTTTGTCATAGACCTTCAAACGTCACACTGTGCTGTTAAAACATATCATCAGCTGAAAAACTAAGTGCAGATATTTATATATAAAAAAAGATTGGATTTTTGGCTCCTATTCAGTTTGAATTTTGATGATTCTGTAGCCGGGAGTCCTAGTGAGCAAAATTGGCCATGCCATCAGGTAGGAAAGGGTGGCGTACTCTCCTCTATCAATCACAGCAACAATAGTCAATCATGGGCATCTGTGAGCACACGCAGGCAAATGTGGGCAGATAGTAATTTCCTCCAAGTATATGTTAAACTAGATTCACATTACCAGTGATTCAGCTGTGATTTCTTACTCTAATGTAATACAGATCTTCTTTTTTAGGGCTGACTGAATGCACAAATCTAATGTTTTTCACATCGCATCTGGGTCTGAGGAACTGGGTCACGTTCATATGTGGTCCTTGATTGGAAACATATCCAATCCTCACTTATGCGACTCGAATAAGAACAGGCAGATCGGGATTCATGAGACGTTTTGCCTCTGTGCATGTGTGGGATGCTCGCGGACGTCACTCAGCACCGGAGGCGCGAGGATTTCACAGCAGTGATGAAACAGCTGAAGCGTGGCATCTGTCTTTATTCCTCCTTCAGGACCTCAACGAATACAGCTGACTGACTGCATGCCGTCCTCCAGAGCAAAACCCCAGGCAGATTTTTTGTCACATAAATTATCAACGCAAATAAATGGAGGGTTTTGAACTCTCTATTTTAATTATTATTTTTTAATGTCTCAGACATGACAATGAAATAAAGTAGTGGTCAAGTTAAAGGAGTCATGTGCCAAATTAAAAAAAAAATTTGATGGCGTACTGCGCATGCGTCAAACTGTGGGCGTGTCTTAAATGGCTCACTGGAAAGAATTCATTTGAACATTTACAGTATTTGTACTTGGACATTTAACTTGCACCATAAGTGAAATCAAAAAGTTGAGTAAAAGTGATGTTATGAACAGTTATGTTCCAGATTTACTCACTCACTCATCATCTATACCGCTTAATCCTCTATTCAGGGTTACGGGGGGCCTGGGGCCTATCCCAGGAGACTTAGGGCACGTGGCGGGGTACACCCTGGACAGGGTGCCAATCCATCGCAGGGCACACACACTACAGCTAATTTGGGAACGCCAATTAGCCTACACGTCTTATCCTGTATACTGACTCGCAGGGGCCTGCAGACTAATTCAAGTAGTCTTAGGGCACGAGGTGGGGTACACTCTGGACAGGGTGCCTCTCCATCACACAACACCCAACATTTGGAATTAGTTAACTTAACCAAATCTGCATATTTTTGGACTGTGAAAGGAAACTGGAGTACACGGAGGAAACCCACCAAGCACGGGGAGAACATGCAAACTCCATGCACACAGAGACGGGAATCGAACTCGGACCAGGGAGGTGCAAGGCGACGGTGCTAACCACTACACCACCGTGGTGCCTTTGTTCCGCATTTAATGATCTATAATTGAATTATTATTAAAATAAGCTAATAATAAGCTAATTGCTCAATGTAAGCACCGTATTTTCGCCATTGAAACAACAGTGCTGTAGCAGTATAAGTGAATTTTGACGCGCAGGAGGCGTTTTAAGACAAAACTTAATCTTTATCAGAGCAACCTTTTTTTTTTTTTAGCTTTAACCTTCAAACAACTGGTAATTCCGCTAGTTTGGAGTAAATGAGAAGTCGAACAAACATCTGATGTATTTGGATCCAGATGGAGCGAGCAAGGTGCCACCAATGCGTGGACAGACATGATCTTCTAATGTGGCTAATGTGAGACTCTTCATTAGACAGACGCGTCCACATTAGTCACTTATAATTATGAATGTGAACCATCATGACTATAGTCAGGGAAAGGGGAAACCAGTGCAGTGGACATCCTTGTGTACAATTGTCCAATTATGTTAAACTTTAAACATATGTCTTCTAGGTCCTCTAACTACTGTAAATGTTTAAAATGTCCTTGAATGTCTGAATCCAGAATCAAAGGAACAGATTATGACATTATTCCAGAGCTCAGGTTACTGTGGACTTCATATTCGCCCTGTGTTCCTCTGCTTGCTCATTTTTTTCCCTCTCACCCCCAACAGTGTTGCGAGCAGTTGGATTAGTTACGCTTAATCGCCCCAGACCAGGATAAAGTGCTTATTGAAATTGAGAAAAGTAAGGTTTATGTAACAGGCTAAGAATCCCAAGCTGTAAACTCAGTGTATTTCTCTGCTCAAGTACTCTTTCACCGTGCTCATCAGACGCATGCATTATGAGCTGATGAGATGAATTTGCAAACTCTTAAATGTGCAAAGTGTGCTCAACCGAAGCAGAACATCTCCGGCCACACATCATTAAGAGTGTGACTCATCACTCAGCCTGATTTCTGCTCTGCCATGCAGATAACATCTGTGCTCATCCTCTAATAGGGTAAGAGAGAGAGAGAGAGAGAGAGAGAGAGAGAGAGGCCAGGTTCTATTAACATGAGGTGTACGTGACAAGGTCAGACACCAAGCTTTAACAAAATTACAGCAGTGACACACTGCCGCAGTAAACCTCACGATTCTCTCCGTACTCTCCTGAATGTCACCTCAAGAAACAACATAGATACAACCTGTGTTTGATCTGCACTTTCACTTTCAAAACTAAAACAGTGACGTATGATGTGCTGAGACCGTAGGACAAAACGAACGCTTTAAAGATGAGTCTGAAAGAGTGTGTTTACACTTGTAGTTCAGTTCTGTTTGTTTGGGCCAAAGCATAAAGGAAATACATTACTTTTGATCTGCTTAGTGTTCACACTGACAAGACATAATAAAACAGATGATAAACAGCCTGGCCAAAATAGTTGCACACTCTAAGATTCCATTAAATCAACTATAACTTTCATTACAGAAAACAATGTGATGTCCAGTTCATGTGTGAAAGTGATTCCCAGAACCACCCTTTCACAATTTGAGTCCTGGAATTTGCCTGTCTGTGATGGATGGGCACCGTGTCCAGGATGCTCCCTGCCTCGAGCCCTGAGTCACCTGGGATAGGCTACAGACCCCAGCTACAGAAGCAACCCCAGATCATGACACTGTCACACAGAGACATGTACAGTCAAACCTTTCAAGTGTAAACACACCCTAAGCAGTGATTCTATTAGTTTGAATTCATTTGTGATGAAGTTGCTCCTTTTCAACCGAGTAATGCAGGAGCACAGTGTATTTATTTGAATTCATCAAGTTGCACATTTCATATTTCATTTTTCTCCCCTTACGTTTGTGTTTTAAAAATCCTTTTTAAGTCAACATTATTATGCAGTCATATATAGGACAGATTTGCCCCTAGATGTTTGTTAGAAATGCAACGATAGTGGATTGAATTCATGATTGAGAATTTTTTCATATGAAAAAACTTAAGCTAAAATGAATGGAGATCATAGTGTAGTTGATATTCAATTCAATTCAATTCAATTCAATTTTATTTGTATAGCGGCTTTTAACAATTGACATTGTCGCAAAGCAGCTTTACACAATCAAAAGAAGTAAGCTTGTATGAAATGTGAATGTGTATGAATCAAAATTATACGATTGTCCCTGATGAGCAAGCCGAGGGCGACGGTGGCAAGGAAAAACTCCCTGAGATGGCAACAGGAAGAAACCTTGAGAGGAACCGGACTCAACAGGGAACCCATCCTCATTTGGTTGAAAACGGACAGCAGGGATTGATCAGCATAATAATGTGTAAGACCGGAAGTTCACTATAACAGGAGATGTGTTTAATTAAATTAAAAGGAGTCCAATTTGTTCCTATTATGGATGAATGGAGCTTTATGATGCCTTTAGTCAAGGAGAAGAGAAGAAAGAGACGTTCTGAATCACATTCCACTACACACATCGGCTGACACCCAATCCTCACACATAAACATGTCAAGAGAGAATAAAAGAATTTTATAATGAGAATAAACGATCATGAACATGAACTCATTGAGTCTGTTTAAATACTCATTTTAGCTACAGTAAGTAGCTGGGCAACAAAAACATGACACTGGATGTACTTGCCTTGCCAAACATTACCAAAATGCTAGAAATGTTATTTCACTCAGATCAGACTGAATTTGGTTTGCACCAATCCATTTCATCCAACCATTCAACCATCCGTCCATCTAAAAACCTCTATAGTCCAACTAGGGACTGTGGAGGCCAGTGGTGACCATGGTATTTATTCCCATTTTTACAACCCTGGTACGACCTCTGGTCATCATGCTGAGAAATTCCAGGAGCATTTTGTTCCGAGTGGCACTCCAAAGCACAAGCATTGAAGCAAGGGTAAAGAGTGGAGGTGCTGAAGTGAGAATGAAGGATTGACCTTGTATCTGCGGTATGTAGGGTGCTAGCAGCTTTCCTCTCTTCTTTTCATAGCCCTTCTGTGTGATGTCTCCTGCAGAAAGAGAAAGAAACATGTTATGACTCATTAAATTGTCTTAATCTCAGAATAACCGCAGTATAACACTTAAAATAAGATTATGTTCGGACTATATTTACTGTATGAATAAGTACAGTCTCCGACTGGTCCGTTAATAACAAAAACACATGCACAAAACTGAATCGAGCTTTCTTTAACAGGACACGAAGTTACAAAAATACAAAACGTTAAGCAGTCATCAGTGAGGGAAAATAAATTCCACAAATTCGGCATGACCATTTAGCTTGACTCATGACAGGCACTCTGTAAATAGTACTAAATATTCCATTTAAGCAACAGCAACAATCTTCCTATTGAAATGCGTAATATACTCAATCAGATGCCATCATAGCCACGCTCACTCTTCTACTTAGACGGCAGAACACAAGACGCGAGTGTAACCCACTTCCCCGGCTAATGAAACAACTTGCTGCATTGCTCACATTCTCAATATGTAACTCATTACAGTAAATGCAGCTCACACAGGGCTCACCTCAAATCACCGCACTGACTGGTACACTTATTTACACACAGCACATGCCTCAAATCACTGCACTGGCCACTTATTTACACACGGTACTTAAGTGCAAATCACTCCACTTGAGAGCCGGTTAGGTTAGGACAATGGAGGTATGGAATGGAAAATAGATACACAAATAAAAATTTGTCCTGCATCATATGTGCAAGCAAAGCACAAAGGGCCCTCATATATCTCATATATCTCTGGAAAATCTCATAAAACTCAACTGCACAGATCACTGCACAGATGGTAAACAGTGACCAGTGATCAGTGGTAGTCTAAATATCAGTGTCAGTGGTAGTGTCAGGACTAGTGTCAGTGGTAGTCTAAATATCATTGTCAGTGGTAGTGTCAGGACTTGTCAGTGGTAGTGTCAGTATTAGTTTCAGTGGTAGTCTAAATATCATTGTCAGTGGTAGTGTCAGGACTTGTGTCAGTGGTAGTGTCAGTGGTAATCTAAATATCAGTGTCAGTGGTAGTGTCAGTACTTGTGTCAGTGGTAGTGTCAGTATTAATGTCAGTGGTAGTCTAAATATCAGTGTCAGTGGTAGTCTAAATGTCAGTGTCAGTGGTAGTGTCAGTGGTAGTCTAAATATCAGTGTCAGTCAGTGGTAGTGGCAGTACTAGTGTCAGTGGTAGTGTCAGTATTAGCGTCAGTGGTAGTCTAAATATCAGTGTCAGTGGTAGTGTCAGTACTAGTGTCAGTGGTAGTCTAAATATCAGTGTCAGTGGTAGTCTAAATATCAGTGTCAGTGGTAGTCTAAATATCAGCGTCAGTGGTAGTGTCATATTAGTGTCAGTGGTAGTGTCAGTATTAGTGTCAGTGGTAGTCTAAATATCAGTGTCAGTGGTAGTGTCAGTACTAGTGTCAGTGGTAGTGTCAGTATTAGTGTCAGTGGTAGTCTAAATATCAGTGTCAATGGTAGTCTAAATATCATTGTCAGTGGTAGTGTCAGTATTAGTGTCAGTGGTAATCTAAATATCAGTGTTAGTGGTAGTGTCAGTACTAGTGTCAGTATTAGTGTCAGTGGTAGTCTAAATATCAGTGTCAGTGGTAGTCTAAATATCAGTGTCAGTGGTATTCTAAATATCAGTGTCAGTGGTAGTGTCAGTATTAGTGTCAGTGTTAGTTGTAGTGTCAGTACTAGTGTCAGTGGTAATCTAAATATCAGTGTTTGTGGTAGTGTCTGTGGTAGTGTCAGTACCAGTGTCAGTGGTAGTCTAAACATCAGTGTCAGTGGTAGTGTCAGTATTTTTATCAGCGTCAGTGGTAGTGTCAGAATTAGGGTCAGTGTCAGTATCATTATCAGTTCCAGTAGTAGTGTCAGTATCATTATAAGTGGAAGTGTGAGTGGAATTGTCAAAATTAGGGTCAGTATCAGTGTCAGTGGTAGTTTCAGCATCAGTACCAGAGTCTGCGTGAGTATCAGTATCACTGTTGGGGTCAGTGTATCAGTATCTTTATCAGTGTCCGAATTAGGGTCAGTGTCAGTATCAGTGTCAGTATCATTATTAGTCTTAGTGATAGTGTCAAAATTAAGGTCAGTATCCCTTGAGGAGTGAGGTGACAGTAGTATCAGTGGTAGTCTAAACATCAGTGTCAGTGGTAGTCTAAATATCAGCGTCAGTGTCAGTATTTTGATCAATGTCAGTGGTATTGTCAGTGGTAATGTCAGTATTAGTATCAGTATAAGTGTCAGCATCAGACTTGGTGTTAGTGCCAGGATCAGTGTCAGTGGTAGAGTCAGTATCAGTTCAGTGTCACAGTTAATGTCAGTAACACTTTCACTGTTAGTGACAGTATCAGTGTCATTATCACTGTTGGAGTTTGTGTCAGTATCGGTCAGTCTTAGTGTCAAAATCAGGGTCAGTGTCAGTATCACTGTCAGTGTCATTATCATTGTCAGAATCAGGGTCAGTGTCATTGTTAGTGTCAGCGTCAGTGTCAGTACTAATGTCAGTGACAGTATAAGGGTCTGCATCAGTGTTAATGTCAGTATCAGGGTCAATATCAATATCAGTATCAGTGTTCGTGTTAGTATCAGTGCAAGTGTCAGTAACAGTTTAAGAGTGTTTGACACTAAGAGTATTTCGGAGTTGTATGTGGTTCAGAGGTAACTTGGCCCTCCCTGACTGGTAATAGTAGCCTTGTGGGAGCCCGCCCCTAGTGATGGGTGGGAATTGGATATGAACTAAATTACGAAGAAAATGGAGGGGGGAAAAAGATTGTTGTCAGTGCCCATTTCAGTGTCAATGTAAATATCATTGTGAATCTCCATGTCAGCGTGTGTATTAGCGTAACTGTCAATGCCTGTGTAAGAATCAGCATCAGAGTTAGCGTTAGTGTCAATATCAGTATCAGTACCACTAATTTGTTGCCTGATAGCATGTGGATGGACACTTGCCTCTACTGCAGGGGTAAAAATATCAATTACTTTCAGGTATCATATTTATTCAAATAAATTTAAAACTAAATGGAACTGTATTTGACATATAAAGTTATCAAGAGCAGCAGGAAACAACAAGCTCACACAGTCTGTTGAAATTCAACAATAATCCAAATCTATCATCAGTCATTGCAACACGATTTCCATCATAGTTTTAGCCACAATACTAATGATGTGTTGAATCACCTGCTTGTTCCCGGGCACACTGTTTACCAGGTTTGACTGTTAGTCAGGCAATTTTATACAATAATGGAAGCAATTTGGACAGATTCCCCTCACATGAGGCCTCAGCGTGATGCAACGCTCTTGCTGTTTAAGCCAACAGGAAGAAAAGGACGGCAGGAATATAAACCTCTAGCGGAAGGCAGAGACACTTCAACTTGCAGAAGATTAAGAGCCACAATATGCAGCTTTCTGCTGTTACTGGCATTTTCCCAGGATAGAAGGAATAGAGATGAATGGAGAGATATATACAGTACTGTAGGTATAAAGCGACAGAGATTTAACGTTAGACGTAGAACTTAATGATGCCTAGAGGAATAGGGACTAGAGGCATGGAAAGACAGAAGGAAGAAAGAATACCGAAATCCGAGACACATGAGTAGAGTATTATCCATCACCAAAATATCATTTTAAATGGATGAAATGATGGATACAGTGATTATCAGGTTGATCTACAGTATCATGCCTGTAATAAATCAGAACAGTTGATTTGTTTATAATGGGTGGATGGATGGAGTTGTGGGAGTCTTTTCATTAGGACCAGGTCAAGCTGTGAAAAGAACGTGAGCAGTTAATCAGTTCACATTTAAAAGGAGAGAAAATCGATTAATATTTGCTAATACGGTTAAGCTACAGTCAAGGCTTGTGTGGCATGAGAGGAGTATGGATGGATGAATGAGGGGATAAATAAATGAATAAGATGTTTTATACCTAAACACACACAATCAGGTGTTGGAGGTCTAACGTTTCCCTGCACAGGCTCTAAGGTATTGAGGTAAGATGTTTAATCCACTTCTTTTCCCCCCCCAGACCAAAATGAAAACACAGTGTCAAGAGCCTGTATATTCCACAACAAAAGGAGCATTGATTCAGAGATTGACAATCGCCTGCGGCTTCGGACACGCTCACAAATCAGAGAATTACAGACGCCCTGAAACAAAGCGGTGGAGAGGGGTGCTGGAAAAACCATTCCGGGTGGAGACACAAAAAGATCAGTCAATAGTACTCAAACGTCTTTCTAGATAAAGACATCCTCAGTATCGGTATCTGCCGAGGTCATTATTAGGACTTTTCTTAGTATTTAGTGCTTTAATTAATAAGAACAAATTCTAGCACAGATATTTTATTAAGGCCCCTTTTATGAAATATTGAAATGCAATATACAGTATGTGTGTATGTTTATGTGTGTGTGTGTGTATGATGGCTTGCGATGCACTATGTTCCAATTTACGGTGTGGGCTACTGATGTGTTGCACCCAATGTTCCCATCATTCCCACAGACCAAGGTGAAGCATTGAGCAATGATGGAAAAATGAAAGAATGACTTAAGCAGCTTTACAGGAACAGCTTTAAAGAAAAAAAGGGGAAAAATCTTTAAACAACTTTAAATGTATCTCAAATAAATGTATTACAGTGAAACCTCGGATTGCGAGTAACGTGGTTTACGAGTGTTCCGCAAATCGAGCAAAGATTTTTAATTAATTTTTAATCGGAAACCGAGCAAGTATTAGTTTACGAGCGCCGAGTATCATGTATCACGCATGCGACTCTTATTTTGACACCGAGCGTCACTCTCTCACCTCCCCCCCTCACCCCGCCCCACGGCTTCGCAAACACACAGAAACTCTGCTCGTCTCTTATGCGTGTGCGCACGTAATTTGACACCGACACACACACGCGCAGACGCTCTTTCGCCTTTTCATCCCCTCCCCGGCTTCACAAACACACAGAAACTCTGCTCTGTCGCGATTCTTTTCAAAGGTAAGGTGCTGGTTCATTTGTTTTTTGGTTTTTACTTTACAGCAGTGATTCCCTTAGTGTGCGCTCACGCCAGGTCAGAGAGATTTCTTTTTTCTCTGTTAAAACGGTGTTTCCGTTGTGTTTATGTGTGTGTCCGTTTGTTGTGAAACTTAAGTGATTCCGTTAATATACGCTCATGCCAGTCTCAGAGAGATTTCTTTTTTGCCTATTAAAACGGTGTTTCCGTTGTGTGTGTGTGTGTGTGTGTGTGTGTGTGTGTGTGTTTGTTGTGAAACTTAAAAAGCGAGGTGGGGAGAGGGAGGAGGAGCGTTACTGTGTAAAACGAGGCGAGGGAAGGGGCTAATTCAACACACACACACACACACACACACACACACGGCACCTGCGCGCACCAACGGAAACACTTATCTGTCAGGATTTATTTGTTTTTTGTTTTTTAAAGGTAAAGGGTAAAGTGCAGGTTAATTTGTTTTATTTTCATTTTATAGATTGTATTAATTTTTTTTGTTATTCTTTGTGGCTGTGGAACGAATAATTTGAGTTTTCATTATTTCTTACGGGAAATGGTGATTTGGTTTACGAGTGTTTTGGAACACGAGCCCACTTCCAGAACGAATTATGCTCGTAATCCAAGGTTCCACTGTATTTGTATGTTTGATGTGATCTTAGCTCATTTCTGACTCCCTTAGTCTTTTTAGTCTTATACTTTCTTAGTTCTCTCTCTCTCTCTGAGTTCAATAAAGTCAATTAAAGTTTTTTATTTTTATTATTATTATTATTCCTATTTAATAACAAACAGTTTGGTCAAAGTGAGAGAGTTTGTATAAACATACAGTAAAACCAACAAATCTAATAATAATAATAATAATAATAATAATAATAGATCAAATTATTATCTCAGTATTTCTGCACATTCATTCTCTTTCAGACTCTCTCCCTTTGTGTTAAAAGCTCTGTGTCAGCTTTCACATGCAGGCATCCATCAACATGGACACTCCTGTAGTTTGGATAAAAGCTTTTTTTTTTTAAAAGGGAGCCTCTCTACAGAGTGAAAGTCTCTGGAGATTAATAACTCACACTCCCCTGACACATTTGTCTCAGTAAAAAATATACTGCCCCCCTCGGCAAAAAAAAACAAACTGCCTACTCAAGTAACACCATTCACATGGACTCATCCTCGTCTGAATGTGCTGAAGGCCCGTCACAGGATCGGCATTGTGGGGAGGATTTCGGGGGAAAGAAATGAATGACTGTGAAGGTGAGGAATGAAAGATGCACTGGACAAAAGTGTACGTGTTTCATGTACAGTATGTATCCTTATAAGTGTAGACAAGAGGGAGAAGAATATCTCCTGCAGGAATGTGTGCGTGCGTGTGTGTGTGTGTGTGTGTGTGTGTGTGTGTGTCAGTCTCTGCATGGAATCTGACCCTCATTTGACCTTAAAGCTCTACACTGCCTGAACTGCCAAAACAAAACAGATTCAATACACACTGTTACCGCAGTGACGATTCTCTTCCACACACACACACACACACACACACACACACACACACAGGCTCTCTCTTTGTTTCTTTCACACACTATATAAATTATGCTTTATAGCGTTGTTACCTTCAATTATAGCTCTATCCTACCTTTCTATCTCACACACATATATACACACACACACACACTCATTCATTACACCACAGTCATTACCACAAACAATTTTTATCTCTCAGTTTGATTTTCTTACAACCAACAGAGAAAGCAGCAGGCGAAACAAACTATACTTGCAAAAACGGTGACATGACACATGACAGGAAGCTAAACACGTTATATAAAACTCCTGTTTTCAGTCTCTCACACACACACACAGACACACAGAAATACTTACTGTGTATGTGTCTTTGTGTGTTTATGCTTATACTCACATAAACACACAAAGACACATACTTTCACACACATGTCCAGCTGGCAGGAGCTTCAGCTCGGGCACTGAAGGAGAAATCGATACAGTAGGTGCGAGGGTGATTTTCACGCCTCGTTAGGGGTTCAAGCACCGGTGGGTGCAGAATGTGCAGAATGAGAAGGTTAAGCATTAGAAGTGTAAGTATTAGTGATTTATTTTATGCATTAAGGGTTGAGTATGACGAGAGTCATTTAGGAGTCGAGGTGTAGAATTAGGCATGGTTTATGAGTTGTAAGTTGCACCAGGACTGGGAGAACAGTTGTGAGTTTCAAGTGAACACTTGTCAAAAATCTCAGAATACCTGGATGCTGTACACACAACACAAGCAACTCGAGACTCGAGACGGTGACACCCTATACCACCTTCACCCTGGAGAGATCCTGGACAAAGGAGTCCCAAATCCGGTAAAAAGAGGGTACATTTGTTGGGCAGACAATGAGAACTGGAGGTACAGACATGAAGCAGATACTTGCAAGTTTCTACCTTGATGGTAAGCGCTAGTGAGATGCTGGGATGATGCTGTGCATTAATGTAGCCAGGGATTATATTGAGAAATTTTTACTCACATAATTGTGTTCTGCGCAATCGAAAGTCCCGGATTGACTCGAACACCTCTCCCACCTGGTCCAACATCATTTTAAGGTAATCAAGTAATTCACTATGCTAACTATGCTATCTGTGTCCCAACGTCCATATCGTTGCCAAATGACGCCCAAAAAGTCCGGCTCTTTGGGTTCTGATGCTTCCACCTCATTTCAGACTCTCACCGGTGTTGCTAATCCCTGATCTTGCTCCTTGGCGCATAAGATTAATCACAGAGAAAATCACACATGCTTAAAAAGATGAAAGCACCCGAAACTGACCGGGACAATGCTGACTGCAGACTCAGACAAGAAGAACCACAACCGCACACACTCGTAAACACTTTCTCTGATCGGAATCAAACCTGCTCGATTTCTCGATTCGACAGCTGGAAATGCAGTCCATAAGTATTGGGACAGCACCGCAATTTTCCCATAAATCCCTCCAGATGAAAATTCCTAAAATGGTGTTTACCGCAATATTTTTGTTACAGCCTCTGAATTAAAGTTGAGTAAAGTTGGTCATTCTATTACATCTTTGCTGCTTCATTTGAAGACTGTTGTGGTGCGCAAAAAAAAAAAGTGTCCAAATACTCATGGACTCAAATGTATAGCAGTAATAGTTACACAGGTGGACAAAATTGTTGGTACCCTTCGGTCAATGAAAGAAAAACTCACAATGGTCACAGAAATAACTTTAATCTGACAAAAGTCATAATAAATAAGAATTCTATGAATGTTAACCAGTGAAAGTCAGACATTGCTTTTCAACCATGCTTCAACGGAATTATTAAAAAAAATGAACTCATTGAAGTTCATGGAACAGGCCTAGACAAAAATGATGGTACCCCTAATTTAATAGTTTGTTGCACAACCCTTTGAGGCAATCACTGCAATCAAACGATTCCTGTAACTGTCACTGAGACTTCTGCACCTCTCTGCAGGTATTTTGGCCCACTCCTCATGAGCAAGCTGCTCCAGTTGTTTCCGGTTTGAAGGGTGTCTTTTCCAGACAGCATGTTTCAGCTCCTTCCAAAGATGCTCAATAGGATTGAGGTCAGGGCTCATAGAAGGCCACTTTAGAATAGTCCAATGTTTTCCTCTTAGCCATTCTTGGGTGTTTTTAGCTGTGTGTTTTGGGTCATTGTCCTGTTGCAAGACCCATGACCTGCGACTGAGACCCAGCTTTCTGACACTAGCCAGCACATTTCTCTCTAGAATCCCTTGATAGTCTTGAGATTTCATTGTACCCTGCACAGATTCAAGACACCCTGTGCCAGATGCAGCAAAGCAGCCCCAGAACATAACAGAGCCTCCTCCATGTTTCACAGTAGGGACAGTGTTCTTTTCTTGATATGCTTCATTTTTCCATCTGTGAACATAGAGCTGATGTGCCTTGGCAAAAAGTTCCATTTTTGTCTCATCTGTCCATAGGACATTCTCCCAGAAGCTTTGTGGCTTGTCAACATGTAGTTTGGCATATTCCAGTCTGGCTTTTTTATGATTTGTTTTCAACAATGGTGTCCTCCTTGGTCGTCTCTCATGTAGTCCACTTTGGCTCAAACAACGACGGATGGTGCGATCTGACACTGATGTTCCTTGAGCATGAAGTTCACCTTGGATCTCTTTAGAAGTCTTTCTGGGCTCTTTTGTTACCATTCGGATTATCCGTCTCTTTGATTTGTCATCAATTTTCCTCCTGCGGCCACGTCCAGGGAGGTTGGCTACAGTCCCATGGATCTTAAATTTCTGAATAATATGTGCAACTGTAGTCACAGGAACATCTAGCCGCTTGGAAATGGTCTTATAGCCTTTACCTTTAACATGCTTGTCTATAATTTTCTTTCGAATCTCCTGAGACAACTCTTTCCTTCGCTTCCTCTGGTCCATGTTGAGTGTGGTACATACCATGTCACCAAACAACACAGTGACTACCTGGAGCCCTATATATAGGCCCACTGACTGATTACAAGATTGTAGCCACCTGTGATGCTAATTAGTGGACACACCTTGAATTAACATGTCCCTTTGGTCACATTATTTTCAGTATTTTCTAGGGGTACCATCATTTTTGTCCAGGCCTGTTCCATGAGTTTATTTTTTTTAAATAAGTCTGTTGAAGCATGGTTGAAAAGCAATGTCTGACTTTCATTGGTTAACATTCATAGAATTTTTTTAAATTATTACTTTTGTCAGATTAAAGTTATTTATGTGACCATTGTGAGTTTTTCTTTCATTGACTGAAGGGTACCAACAATTTTGTCCACGTGTGTAATATATCTATAATTATTTTCCCTAATTATGTTTTTCATTGTGTGTGTGTGTGTGTGTGTGTGTGTGTGTGCGGCATTCCGCCATCAGCATAATGAATGGCCAAGAGTAATGAATAGCTGCACATCAATTACAGCTAAATGAGAGGAAAACAATGGTGACACTGTGTGATGGACACAAAAGCCAGACTTCTTCTCCGATTGTCCATTCATCCACCACATCTCTCTCCCTCTCTCTCGTTCACTCTCTCACATCCATCCTTCTCCCTCCCTATCCCATTCGCTCGCTATCTATCCTTTCCATTTCATAATCTTTCCACTTCTCTATTCTTTTTTCTTCCATTTGCCACCCCAACGTTCACACACTCATCTTTTACTCGCACCTCTCTGCCTTTCTTTATTTCTCTCTCTCTCATATCCTTGTCCTTTCACCTCCATCGCTCCATCACTCGGCTCGGAGACAGCAGAAACATCTGACAATGACTCGTATAGAAGTTAACGTGTGAGCAAGAAGGAAGACGTATGAAAGGGTGAATGTGAAAGAATGAGGGAAAAAAAGAAGTGAATAATAAAGACTGAGCATGAATAATGAAACTGGAAGAGATTAATACAGTATGAATGAGAAAATAAGGATGATTGAGTACAAATAAAAGGATACAAGTGACTATGCGAGAATATAATTATGATAATTTGAATGATATGAATATGAAATGTGAGCATGTGGTTATGAGCAAACAAGTATGAAACGGTAGATATGACTGAATAAGTATGAATGAGTGAATATCCATCATGTCTGAGTGGAATGGATTCACATCACACACTGAGGTGGATGTGCGGGTGTGAAAGAGAGGGAAAAACAAGAGCAAGACGGAGAGGATAAATGCTAGGATGGAGGGAGCAAGAGGCATGAGATTTATGGAAAAGAAAGGGAGAGAGAATAAAAAAACAGCACGAGTGAGAATAAGAAAGAGACTTTTTTTCAGGACAGAAGGAGCAGTAAAAGAGAACATGAAAGGAAAAGGTGGAGAAAGGGATGGAAAGGATAGAGAGACCCAACAGACAGGACAGGAAACTAAAAAAAAACAACAACAAAGAAAAACAAATGGGAATTGAAGATCAGACTGAATGATATATGGAGACAGACAGAGGGAGGAAAACGAGAAAATGGGAAAGACAGAATGGGAGAAACAGCATGTCTGTGTGTATGTGTGTGTGTGTATGTGTGTGTGTGTGTGAGAGAGAGAGAGAGAGAGGAATGAATGAATGAAAAGAATGGAAAAGAAAAGAGCGGAAATTATTAAAAGAAAGAAGGATGAGGGGAGAGAGATTGAAAAGGCCAGCTGTGAAAGCACTCAGGGGTAGATAGAGAGAGAAATAAGAAATCAGAGAAACAAAGAAGCGTAAAGCAGAAGCATGATGATAAGGAGAGGCCTGTTTGCTTTGTACTCGGAGTTGTTCAGAGTGCGTATAGAGCCGGAGTTCGCACGTGTTTCGCATCCAGAGAGCCGTTCCCAGAGTTGCAGACTTTCTAGAAACTCGCTCATGAATCTCGCCATCTTGTTTCCACGTTGTCCCCGTGCGTGGTGGGTTTCCTCCGGGTACTCTGGTATCCTCCCTCAGTCTAAGGCTACAATCGCATTACAATCCACACTACTCATTTTTTTTTTGACCAAATTGGATTTCTATGCTATGACGGTTCATCATTTCGAGTGACTTTTATCTGACTCTAAGGTGGCGCGTCTGCCTTTGATCGCCTTTGATACATCTTTGCTTGCACCTTCTGTGTTAAAATATGTCAAATATGTCAAAAGGTTTGTGCGACCACTTGTTCATTTCAAACACTGGTTGAATTTTAGGACGGATAGTCGTTAATGAACTGTATTTGTTGAGGTCCAGAAAAAAGGAAGAAAGCCGGATGCCTCGCGTTTGCTATGAAATCCCAGAAATGCCGGTGCGGACTGATGACATCAGCAAGCATCCTACGCGTGCACAGAGGCAAAAAAGTCGTATGAATTTTGATCCCTCATATCATATATATATACAGTGGAACCTCGGATTGCGAGTAACGTGGTTTATGAGTGTTCCGCAAACCGAGCAAAGATTTTTAATAATTTCTTATTCGGAAACCGAGCATGTATTAGTTTACGAGCGCCGAGTATCATGCTTCACACATGCGACTCTTATTTTGACACCGAGCGTCACTCTCTCACCTTCCCCCTCTCCCCCCCTCCCCCCACGGCTTCGCAAACACACAGAAACTCTGTGAGGGTCTAACTCACATTAGAGGGAAAAAAAAGACATACAGTGGAACCTTGGATTACGAGCATAATTTGTTCCAGAAGCGGGCTTGTATTCCAAAAATACTCGTAAACCAAATAGACTATGCCCATAAAAAATAATGAAAACTCTAATTATTCGTTCTACAGCCCAAAACAATAAATACATAAAAATAATTAGTACAACATATAAAGTAAAAATAAAACAAATTAACCTGCACTTAACATAAAAAAAAAAGTAAAAATAAATCCAAACAGTTAAGTGTTTCCGTTTGTGCGCGCAGGCGCCGTGTATTTGTATGTGTGTGTGTGTGTGTGTGTGTGTGTGTGTGTGTGTGGAATTAGCCCCTCGCATCGTCTGAAACAGTAAAACTCCTCCTCCCTCCCACACCTCGCTTTTTAGGTTTCACAACTAACATACACAATGCAAATACTGTTTTAACAGGAAAAAAAGAAATCTCTCTAATGATACTCGCGTGAGCATACTAACGGAATCACTGCTGTAAAGTAAAAAATAAAAAATAACAAATGAACCCGCACCTTACCTTTGAAAAGAATCGCGACAGAGCTGAGTTTTCTGTGTAAATAAAGTGCGTCTGCAGCCGGGGAGAGCTCTGTGTGTGTGTGTGTGTGTGTGTGTGTGTGTGTGTGTGTGTGTGTGTGTGTGTGTGTCGGTATCAAATTATCCGCGCGTGCACACACGCACACACAAAGTAAGTGTGTGTGTGTGTTGGTGTGTGTGGGGCACACAGAAGAGAGAGGGAGATGTTGATTATAAGAGTCGAGCACTAAGACAGCAGGGGACTCTTATTTTGACACAGGGGACGCAGCAGGGGAGACGATTACCCATAATTCCCGCAACGCAAGAGAGAGAAAAATCATTGGCTCAGTTGTGATCGCTTGCCGCTCGGCGTCAAAATAAGAGTCGCATGAGTGATACATGATACTCGGCGCTCGTAAACTAATACTTGCTCGGTTTCCGATTAAAAATTTATTAAAAATCTTTGCTCGGTTTGCGGAACAGTCGTAAACCACGTTACTCGCAATCCGAGGTTCCACTTTATAGCCTAAAGACGGGTGTAGTGGTTAGCACTGTCGCCTTGCACCTCCAGGGTCCGGGTTCGATTCCCGTCTCTGTGTGCATGGAGTTTGCATGTTCTCCCCGTGCTTGGTGGGTTTCCTCCGGGTACTCCGGTTTCCTCCCACAGTCCAAAGACATGCAGATTAGGCTAATTACCGTTCCCAAATTGCCCGTAGTGTGTGAATGAGTGTGTAAGTGTGTGTGTGCCCTGCGATGGATTGGCACCCTGTCCAGGGTGTACCATGCCTTGTGCCCTGAGTCTCCTGAGATAGGCTCCAGGCCCCCCGTGACCCTGAATACAGGATAAAGCGGTATAGATGATGAGTGAGTGAGTGAGCCTAAAGACGTGCAGTACACAGTATATATACAATGTTCATGTATAGTGTTATATATTTAATTTATAATAGTGACCTGTCAATTAGACTTAACTAAAAAATAAAATGTAAAAGATTAAATTGGATAATAATTAATAACTCCAGCAAATGTCATGTATGCAAATGTATGTGGGGAAAAAAAAAAGAAAAAGAAAAAAACCCATACCATCAGAGCCTCACTGGAAATGCGTCACAAACCCCTAGGGGTCCCCAGATCCCACTTTGAAGATCAACGATATAGAAAACACACAACTGCATTCAGACCTCGGACGTACCCGCAGACTTAAGCTCCATTCATTCTAGATTAGCTTTAAGCAAATCAGGCATTGTGGATGTGACACTCGCGCTCACACTGGCTAACAACGTGCCTCTGAGCAGAGCCGAGTTTAGAATCGGTGCGTCGATCTGCATCCGTTACGCTCTTGATTACAATGCGGACTCGTTTTAAAGCTCGCAAACGGATTTACATGTTTGCTGTGAATTTTAAACACCATCGCCGTAAGCCTCACACGGTATGCATGACATGAAGGAAGACTTAAATAAACACAAAAAAGGCTACGTTTACTTATAGAAAAGTACAGCAGTGGTTTACCGGATAGCACTGTCTCCTAACACATCCTGAGTTCCTCACCTTGGTCCGGTGTGTTTCTCCCCATGCTTGGGTTTCCTCCCACAGTCCACAAATATGCACTGTACACTCCATGGCATTAACGGCTTGCAAATAAATGTATGATGGGATGTGTGATGGGTTCCATCCCCTCCCTGTGCCCTAAGATCACTAGGTTCGGCTCCAGAACCCCCTGCAACTATAAATGTTCTTCTGTCTGACGAGACTATAGTATGTCACCCACCACACACACACACACACACACACACACACACACACACACACACTGTAAAAAGGCTCATAAAAACAACTCCAGGATGTATACTATATCCTGTCTCATATACACTGTATCCTGTTTAAATGGTTGTATTGGTAAATATCCCGTCACATCCTTTAGAAAAACAGGTTTAATACTTTTTTAGTATGGAGACATTCCTGGAAGTGGGATTATCCTGAAACCTCATTAAAACAGAATATATTTTAAATATAGATATAGGGTATTTTGGATGTACAGTACAATGACAAACTCTTGAGCCATCCCACATTTCTTCACATTAAGTCATATTAAATGATGGATATTAATTTTAAAGAAATTAAAATTTTAAAGTTAATTATTGCGTTAGCGGGTTTCCCGGTTATTTATGACACGTCCCTGTTTGTGTACAGGGACATTAATTTTTAAAAAATGATGCGGGGACAAAGGTGTCTGAAATTGTTGGGGTTTAAATATAATATGAAATATAAAAATAAGAAAATATTAAATTAGACTAGCAATTCACAATGAACAGAAGCCACACCATACAAATGGCTTATAATTTGTTTATTTCTACAATACAGTTCTTTCTATCAATCAATTTCTTGTTATCTTCCACATTTTGGTCAGTCTCCATGAGATCAACAAGCTTGATTGCTTTGCGGCCCCTTTAAATACAAGAAAGGCATTCGGTCTATGTCAGAGCGGCGGCGACAGGGTGGCGAGAGCCGCGTTCGGTGTGAACGCAGGGTAAGAGAATTGCATTTTCTGAGCAAACTTAAATCTATTCACAGAATACCAATGCAAAAATCTGATTAGTCGCCTACGCTTCTTCTGAAGGAAGCTGCGACTGCAGTGTTTTCACCTGTGGTTATGAGTTTACACTTTCTGGCAAAATTTAAACAGTGAGACCTTTAACTCATTGTGAGAAAAAATGAAACATTGGCTCTCAATTATGAACAGAATATGCTGTACAGTATGTCACAATGATGTTTTATAAATGGCTGCCAATAGATGTGTACAGAGTCAAATATTGAAGGTTTATTTAAATAACTTGGCGTCCTTTAATTCCCTTATGTTACATTAAAACGCACTGCTATCATATTTTATCCATTTTGATTTTACTTTACAATGCATTTTTCCCCACAAAAGGTTTTTCATACCACACACACGCACGCACACACACACACACACACACACACACACACACACACACACACACACACACACACAATAAATTTTAAAAGGCTAATGCTTTTTAATCCAAAAACAATTAAAAAGACAAATCCTAGGAAGTAGTCCAAAGGAGTCCGAAGAAAGAACAGAAAGCTCTCTCGCTCACTCTCACTCACACGCTATTCCGCTTATCCTGTACAGGGTCACTGGAGGCCTGGAGCTTATCCCAGGGGATTTGGGCCACTAGGCGGGGTACATCCTGGACTGGGTGACAATCAATCATAAGGCACACAAGCATAGACCCAATGCACACACACAGAAATTTGGAAACACCAATTAGCCTAATCTGCATGTCTTTGGACTGTGGGAGGAAACATGCAGAACATACAGTACATCTTTTAGTCTTGAATCTACTGTAAGATTTAGTCTAGACCAAGCCCTACGGTAAAAACAACAGCACAAACATTCATTATATCAATATTAATTAATCGCAAAAAAAAAAAAAAGAACCAGGCAAAAATAGCAGTGGTGATGATAATTATAGCAAAAATACTAAAAATAATATCAATAATTACTCTCCATGCCTCCCCCAGCAAGTCTGAGGAGGGTGATTACTCGCACACCAGGGGACACGGAAGCAATCTCACACCACACACATACACACACAGGCAGAAAAACACGAAACAGGGCTTGGCTAGACGACTCCCAGGCGAACAGATGTCTCTCAAAAAAAGACTGCTCTTAGTTCTCATTATAAAGGACAGAATGTTAATAACACCACAGCAGCAGAGAGAAAGCCGAGGAAATCACAACTCGATACGGATCTCACACCACTCTCTCCTGTTCTCTTCATATTCTGAGCTAATTTAACTTTTGCTAAAGACTGCCCTTCATAAGGACAAGCTTCTCCACAAAATCCACTTCTCACAAGCTCCACTTTTTTTTTTTATCTCACCAGCTTTACTTTTATCACCTCCAAGCCAGACTGCTAATGATTAAGATTTTTGAGGGGAGATTCATTCATCTTCTATACCACTTATCCTTATACAGGGTCACAGCCTGGGCAGGGTGCCAATCAATCCCAGGGCAATTTGGGAACGCCAATTAAACTAATCTGCATGTTTTGAACTGTGGGAGAAAACCAGAGTACACGGAAGAAACCCACCAAGCACGAGGAGAAAACACGAACGCAGACCTGAGGCAGGAATCAAACCTTCGATCCTGGAGGCGCAAGGCCACAGTGCTTAACCACCTGAGAGGGCGTTTAAAAAAAAAGAGCAAAGGATTCCCCTTTTTTCTCCCGACACTCATATTACTTCTGAATCAAAACAAGAACTCAAAGCAAGTCATCCTTTCCTGCAATCCTCCTACTTGCACATTGGATCCCATCCCTTCCACAATGCTCCCAGACTATCTCATGAGACCCCCTCGTGTTCATCATTATTATTAGTACTGACTCCACAAATAAAACAAAGTTTTTTCTTCCCATATCCCGAAGAAATCCAAACTCGATCCCTCAGACGTTTGCAATTACTAGCTGGTATCAGTGTTCTATTTTCTTTCTAAAATGATCAAACCCATTTATAATCAGCTGTCTCTCTTTCACTCACAAAACAACCTTCAAGATCCTGACTAGTTTTACTTCAAAGCAGAACATTCCACACAGATTGCCCTTTGGAGGTAACTGAGATGCTCCATGCTGTTAGATCAGTCCTCCATCTTTCAGCAGAGTTTGACCCAGTCATCTACACGACTCTCCTGTCCATCCTCATGAGTCTTGGCTTTGTTTCCACCCTGGAAAATCAGTCATATCAAGTGACGTGGAAAGAATCCACATCTGCTCCAGACAGACTCTCCACTGGTGTCCCACAAGGCTCAGGTCTTAATCCTCTTCTGTTCTCCTTCTATACTCTTGGTGAAGTCATATCCTCAGACTCGATCCCTCATTATACTCGAATATTAGTGGTCGACAGATTAATCAGTCGGCTAATAAATCCGGACGATTTTTGCCATTTTAAAATGGGCACATGGGCATCTATAGTGTTGTTGCTATGGAATCACAACATGTTCAAACATGGAAGTTAGATCACATGCGTTGTCACTCTGCAAGTGCAGTACAAGCCCAGGATGTCTGAAAGCAAGCATATGAAGCTGGTACTGCTAAGAAGCGCCAAGCAATAATGATGGAGACAAAAGTGAAAATAATTGAGAGAATTAGATGAGGTTGAATAATTGAGGTGAAAAGATGGCAGATACTGCTTGTTCTTTTAACATGAATCGTTTAACTATTGATACGGTTCTAAAAAAAAAACACTGCACTGTAATATACTGTGTATATCCAATCACGTTAGTACCTCGGTACCTAGACAATGTTTGTTGGACTTGTGAACAAATTCGACTTACGAATGAGCTCTTGGAACAGAACTTGTTCGTATGTCGGGGACTTACTCTATAGAAGTTGGTGCTTTAGATTAATCAGCATAAAGACATATTCGTTCATTAAATCTATTCGTTTGTTAACACTATACAGTCTGCAGTTTGAGAAAGAAATATATACATCGCTCATTCGAGTTAGATGTCTAGCATGTTGCTAACAAAACCCGAACATGAGAGCATCACGTTTCCACTCCTTATCTGTTTACAATTGTAACGTTTAAAACAATTAAATCAGCCGCTTGGAGATTTGTAATTGCGGTTAACCTAAGCAGGCAGTTGTGTTAGCATGTGCAGGCTGATTTAGTTCCAACTGATGAACAAATCTAAACTGCCATAAAGAACCAGTGTGAAGACGCTTTCAGCAAACAAAAGCAGAAACAAGATTAATGCTTAAAGTCCTAGTTATAATGAGTGTGTGGGTGACTCTGTGCGTGTGTGTTTGCATGTGTGTGATTTAGTCCAGGTGTGTGGAGCACTTAGTTCAGGTGAGCGTGAATGTGCTAGCAGATGCTCCAGTAGGTCAGGGCTAAATCCAAAGCTAACGTGGCACTTCAAGAGTGAGTGGTGATATAATTTTTCACAATATCTATATTATATATTTGCATCATTCAGTCTCAATATAAACATACAACATTTTCTAGAACTAAACCAAACCTTGTGCCTTTACTGCTCCACTGCTGCCCTGTTTTTTTTTTTTTTTTTATGTTTCCTTTACCTACATCGCCAAGCATTTTAAATCACAGATACATCTTTTTGTATAAAATCACAGATTTTTTGTATAAACTCCAATGGAGGGGAACCTGGTGTGTCTTTCATTCTCTTTATTACCAGTTCAATCTTTCTGTGTATGTTTAGGTGAGTGTGTATTTGTGCAGTGCCGCTTCAGTTGTAGTTACTGACCCATAGTAACAGTAAATAGTCTTTTCCTGTAGTTGCACACACTACAAGGCCTCTTCCTTTTCCTCCATGTGCTCAGCATACACGCACACACACAGACAGACACACACACACATGCATATACATCACACAAATAACACCACAACATAATAGAGTGGTCAGCCAGCAGGAAGGAGGTATGAAAAACAAAACAGGCACTTCCTGCACTGTAGGCCAACTTTTAACACAATGAAGAAGGAAAAACCACAGAAAGAAAGAGAGCGAGAGAGAGAGAGAGAGAGATAAATTAGTCTCATGTAACAGCCCCCAACACTCCAAAATAGGCCAGGAAATACGTAAATTACCCAAACATTGTCCCTAAAAAACTTAGAATGTCCCTAAATAGAGCAATGAAATCCCCAAATTACCCAAAATGGGTCAACCAAGAATGTGGGCTGTGTGGGACAAAATCAGAGCGGTCTCAATGAACTGCTTCTCTGAAAAGACTTAAATGTCACCAATACCACACTTTCATTTTTTTCTAAACAATTTTTAAATGACATATAATTACAACATTACAATATTTCCACAAAACCCTCAAAAATCATACCAAAGGGTTTTTTGAAAGTTCAAAACGTACTACAAATGCAGAAACGAAATATCCAATTTGCCATAAAATAACACTGAGTTGATTTAAAGATTGGCCCAAAATTGTCAGAGCTTCAAAACTAGAGCAGTTTTTAGTTCTTAGTTCAGTGAATTGTTGGGTCAATTTGGGTTTCAGTATCAATCTGCACTTTTTAAGTTATTTAAGTACATTTTAAAACATTAATTGGTTTAAAATCAACAATTCCTTAAAATTTTAGCCTTTGTAGATAATTTACCTTACGATAAACCAAAATGTTTAGTCTGCAATGTCTTCGTATTCTTTTGACTTTATGGCCGGTTGGTGCCATACTACGACCTACTAGACTGGAGCATGGAGCACGGAAAAAAGGTTATCGCTTTGTACGAGATATGACACTTAAACAATCAATAAAACAAGTAACAAGTTACACAGCATTTTACTAGACACTTTAAGTAGTTTTTTAAACTTAAAAAAAAAAATTATATATATATATATATATATATAAAGCTGGTTAAAATAAACCAGGCAGTAAATGTTAGTGCTATTAAACCGAATCATATTGAAATATCGCAATATGACTAAAATAATAATAATGAAATCGGTCTACCACTGACTCACAGCTCGAAAACTACTTTGTGACAATGTAAAAAATCTCATGTAACATGCTTGACCTATTAAAAACAAAACCTCAAATAATCTGATAATAGCTAAATATCCAGAGTAAACTGTCACAAATTGCTATAAATCTTTATAAGGTCCTAACAAGAAAAGTACAGAAAGATCAGTTCCAAATAACGGCCTTTAAAAGTCTTTAAATATTCCAAAAGTGCTTCAAGCAGCCCAAAAAGCTCTCTGTCTGGTTACAAATTGCCCTGAACCTTCCAGAAGAAACTGTGCCAAAAGGCCCTGAAAGGCCTGAAGACTATTCTTTTAGTTTAAACATAGCTTTAAAACTGTTCCAAAACCCCACAGTCTACAAGTGCTTGGGTGGTGAATGGATGTTTGAAAGCTTGTTTCCAAAAAGTGGAGAAAAACTAATCTTGCCTTTACAACATATCACACACATAATGTGTTGATATCACTCACTTTTCACTTTACTTCATGCAAGTAAGTCGCAAATTTTATTGCTGCAGTTGTGAGTTAACAGAAAATTACAAAAGTTAAAACAAAATCACATTGCAATTTTTTGACATAATGTGATTACTGTATGATTTAAACTGAGATATATAACCTTTTGTACTCAAACATTTATCTAAGCTAACAGCAAACAAGGCACAAATAATCTCATTGAGAAGATAGAGTTTGCCAATTTTTATTTATCACCTCCAAATTATTAAAGTTATTCAATTATTCAATTATTGACAAACTCGTAAATTCATAACATTACATATGAAATACAAATACATACATTTCTGACTATGTGCATATTAACATAATAAATTGCAGCCTTTTGCAATGAAATAATTACACATGTCAATATTTGCTGATTTTCAATTATGATTAATTGTGCAACAATACTGGAGGACTACTACACAACTTTTTATATTTACAAAATATCACCTAATTGCGACTTTTTAATCTAACAATTTCAAGTTAATGTCAGTCAGTCTTATCTTGTGACTGTGAGTTCATACAACGGTGACTTTTTTTTTTTTTTTAATCTTGGAAGTTAATATCATGCAGTACAATGTTTTATTTCAAAATTCTAAGTTAACATTCCATGATTGTAACATTTCATCTCGTAATTGAGTTTATTATTTTTTATATAAATATATATATAAGTTGGTAGTTAATATTATTCATTTGAGACTTTAACCTGTGATTGTGAATATATCAGTCATTTTCAAACTTGTCATGTAATTGTGAGTTACTATTATTCAACTGCAAGTTCTTTTCTCATAACTTGTAACTGATACACAATTTCGACTATGTGTAAATATTTCACAATTGCTCGTTTTATCAAACAATTATTTGTTTATATCATATATTTGAGACATACTGTAGTGCTTCTGTTTCAGTAATTAAACCACAACCCAACCTACAGTAGCAGTGCGGAAACAGACAATATAACTTCTGTACCGTAAGCATTCTCAAAGCCGAAAGTGTGGAATAATAACATGCAATTATAAAACAAAATGTTGCAACTGAGGAATAAATCTGCATAATATTTCCTCATACCTGGTGAAAACAAGCTTTCATAACCCTGTCTTCCATCTAAACTGTCACCCGATGTACTAAATTCAGTGCACGGCTTTCCTCTCCTTTGCACACTTTGCTTATTATATTTATTTGCGCTATTCCCGCGTCCTTGTGCATTTCTCCTGGTTTTAAATGCTCGTTTTCAAAAGTTCTACCACTATCACTGTGTTTAATCAACAGCAGGTTTTATTGCGTGATTAATCAGTCCATGTCTGAGACAGAACTCTCGTTTGAAGAGTGTGTTTTGGCTCCGGTTTTTATCTGTGTTTGGAATCGAGTCGTCTTTGGCAGTCAGCGCGTGTGTGCCTGAGTGACGGTGACACGGCGGGGCCTGTCACCCAGGCAACGCTCCCGGGGTTCTGTTTCCTCCAGAGGAAGAAAAGCGCAGATGGTGGAAGTGTGTCTGCATCAGCAGTATAAAAGTAAAACGCCCTCCACATACAGTACACAGTCTGGGGGCATACAACGCAAAGTCACACACACAAACACACATTATGTTTTACTTGTAGTACAGTGTAAGAAAAATTTTGTCACCAGGAAGTACTGTTACTCTGGGAGAACACCAGCACTGTTCACCAGTCATTACAATATGCACTATCGTACACACACACACACTGACTAAAAGTGTGTAATGATCTGGACATGCTGATTGTACATTGATAACCTAAAAAATATAATCACACATATATTTCGGTTATGACGTTTTTTATGAGGACCTTTTGCTGACATAATTATTCGTGCAGATAATTAATGCCATAGATACACCTAGACCTACTGTTGTAACTTTTATATTCAGTAATGAAAATCTATTTAAATAATCCATACAGACTGATTAAAAAGAATACATTTATTTTGTGAGGACCTGGTGATTTTGAGGACATTGGATTCTGTCCTATCATAGTGAGGACCTTGATTGCTTTAGTCAATACAAAGGGCTTAATACAAGTATATTCATATACACACACTTTGGTTTTACAGTCTTTATGGGGACTTTTTCGTTAACATAATTATTTGGTCAGTTAATTAATGCTATATATACATCCAATCTTACTTTAGCCTCTAATTAATTGGAACTTTACGAGTTCCTTTAGCTTTTGATCACAGCACGCAATGTGGTGGCCAGTTCTTGTGTGAAGATGACTCCTCATGCTCCCAGAGCCACTCTTTTACAATCTGACTCCTGGAATATTCCTGCTACATCAGCGAAGAAAAACTCTATAGATTTGATATCTTGGTCATTTAGTACATTCAGGTCGTCAGTTGACTTCATTTTATTGCCACATAACGTTGCTGAGTCTAGACCTGAGGAACTGATGCAACCCCAGAGCATTATACTGCCTCCAGAGATTTGGACAGTGGGCACCATGCATGATGAGTGCATCGCTCACCAATAATCTAACCCTATTGAAATGCCAACTTTTTTTGGCCAGGCAGTGTATATAAAAATTTCCTTAGTGAGGACCGGATGAGAATATGTGACTTTATAAGCCTATAATAATGAGGACCTTAATATTTTGGGCCCCTGAAATCTTTTTACTTGCACAGAAATGCACACACACACGCACAGTGAGACAAAGGTGGTCTCACCCTGAGGAAACGAATAGATGCTTTAAAAAGAATACACACTGGTGTATGATTTGTTTAGATCAGTTTAACACTCAGCTAGCAATGACCTCTATTATATCACAGTTTCTCACAGGCAATACAAATGTTTATTTTTCAGCCTTTCTAAGACCTCTCTTTCGCTCTCTCTCTCTCTCTTTCTCTCTCTCTCTCACACACACACTATTTCTGTGTATGTGTTTCCTCTAAATTGGACTTCCACAGCATGCTAATGGAGGTGAATAGAGAGCTGGCACTCATACTGATGGTATAATTACGAGGTCACACACAGTAATCCGTCTCATTCATGTGTTAATTCCCAGACTCAAAGGCAGTCATGCTTCTTCGAAACGCAGTGACGTGATCGGCTAATAACACCATCCATATTCTGATCTTCTCTCGCTCTATGGACCGTTACAATAAATTATAATCACACCATGTTAATACTGGCTGCATCAATTTTAACAGCAAGCTTTCAAAGACCAATAAAATAAACCAACAAATTTAGAAACTTTTTCAAACTGTTCCATGTACACTACATCTGTACGGCCTTATAGTTGCCTGTCACGTTATGGCCACTAGGGGCGCTAAACTGGAAAGCCAATTTACTCAGTAACTCAAGACATATTCAGTGCACACATATAACTAGCACAGAACACACTCCTACACCAACACTAATACAGAGATACACGCATACACACACACACACACACACACACGCACACACAGTACTTATCCTTCACACACACACACACACACACACACACACACACACACACACACACACACACACACACCTCAGTCTCTCCCACAAACACAGACTCCCACCAAAATATCTAATGCATCACACTGCCAAAACCAATACAGAATATGTTTACTCTCTCATACACATACTCTCATACACACACACACACACACACACACACACACACACACAGTGAAAGTGAGAGAAAAACAGAAACTCAAACAGGCATACAGCTATCCAAAATTGACAATACTCATATTTACACACACTCAAATCTACACACACACACACACACACACACACACAGATACTGAAACTCAAACACCTGATATCCAGACTGACCATGGTCATGCCTACCCACACACACACACGCACACACACAATCTCCCTCTCTGTCTCATTTTGTCCATTTATGGTTAATACCTTGTCCAATATAAATTGCATACTCTACATTACTGAATATTTTCACGTGGCTGACATCTGAACGTCTCTCTCTCTCTCTCTCCTTCCCTGAGGGCATGCTGGAAGTGAGGGGGCAGATCGTGTTTTGAACATGAGTGTGAGCGTGTTTGTGGCTTCTTTTCTCTCAAACTGTTGGTTAAAAACACAATATTTAATTAACATTGTGCAAGAAGCACACAGAGCCTTTCGGAGTTGGAAGAAAGAGTGTTCTGGGCGTCAACACCAGCATGTCACTGGTAGGGTTGGGTATCGTTTAGGTTTTTTTCGATACCGGTGCCAAATCGATACTTTTAAACCGGTACTGGTGCCAAAACGGTGCCTGAACCGATACTTTGCAAAAGCCACAAAATGATGACTCAAGAATACATTTTCATTGACCAAAAAATTTTATGCTTAAAATTGAACAATATATTAAAAGTTTAAGTACTAGCTGTAAAGTCATAATTATAAACAGAATCCATGTTACATTAGTATTTTACAAATCGTTTGACCATTTGTTAGCATGAATGCAAGATTTGCATTTTGCAGTTAACATTACATTACATTAGCCTACAACTAACCTGCGGAAAGGCTGCTGACGTCATCATAATCGGTGACTCCTTTTTGGTACGGTCGGTATGACCGGGGCTGGGGTCGTCCACCCCGATAGTGCCAGCTGTTGTCTGTAAGCCGTCAAACACGGCGCATCCCTCGGCTTTTAACTTTATTCCGTGTGCCATCAAATGTTTCATTAGATTTGACGTGTTTCCCCCTTTACACGCGACTGCTGTAAAACATTTACTGCACGTCGCGGTGTCGGAATCCTTTCTTGTGAAATATAGCCACACTTTCGACCGTTTAGTTTTAGACATTTTAACGAAAGTTAATTTAGCAAGTTAAGATAGCGGTAGACCACCTGCTGCCGTCAGAGCGAGTGTAACGTTAGTTGCTGCGTTCATGCAAATGTGGGATGGTTTAATTTCCCGATGATTTGTGCTTTAAATTTTTTTTATTCTAATCTAATAAACATTTAATCTACAAAAATAAAATGTACAGTAACATTACGGCAACAATGTTTTGGATTTGTATTATCAAAGCTTTCCGAAGTCCTCAAGATTTTTCTAATTACGGAAATAATTTATTTTCCCGATCATGTCTGACACCCCATGAATTCGGTATTTATATTTTACTAGCGATCATGTGTGTTGATGAATCTAATGCTTATTACAACTGTCTCATCATAGCGCCAGAGAACAAATATATTAATCGACAGTTCAGGCATTTAAGTGGCACCGAA
Organism: Clarias fuscus; assembly: GCA_030347435.1. Taxonomy (NCBI): domain Eukaryota; kingdom Metazoa; phylum Chordata; class Actinopteri; order Siluriformes; family Clariidae; genus Clarias; species Clarias fuscus. The sequence continues at coordinate 31,500,109 of CM059209.1, forward strand.
ATGAGGCACCGAAATTCGCGTTCTGTTTCGGTCCGGTACATACCGGTTCTATAGGTACCGGTGCCGTATTGGCACCGGTTCTCGGTACCCAACCCTAGTCACTGGTATGTGCATGCCATCCCAGGGCTCTCTCCTAAAGCCGATGACTCCATAATGCAGCACCACTGGGTGAAAGCAGTGTGTGGCATGAGTGTAGCACGAACATGTCTCTGCGGCGTCAGGAGTAAACAGTGCAATAGTTTTGGTTTTAAGCACTTGGAAAAGTGGAAAGATTCAACTACGAGATACATGTATGTTTCAACTGAAACAATGAAGTGCTTCGTATGTATGCACGTGTCCGCAGGACGCAACAGGAGAAAATGGGGATAATGGCGTAAGCAATTCTTCACCCTGGTATAAACAACTCAAGAAGGAGCCTCCGGCATCGAGAGAGCAGAAACAGCCGGTGCGATGTCTTCACAGACCACAACTAAGAACCCTGAGGTACAAGTCGATCAAATTTACGCGCTGAAGCTGAGGCAGTGCCCAGCGAATGAGTGCGTACACGCGATGCCACTGATACTAGTGAACAAGCACAACTTAAAAATAAGGATAATACGGAGAAACCAACAATAAGTACTATTGCTGAAATTGACTCGGAGGAACTGGTGAGTCTATATTGACTATCCTGGAAAATGAACAAACTGGTTCTAAAACAATTTTAAAAAAGAAAAGGGGGAAAAAATACAGTAAAGCAGCAACCCATTCATTCCTCTTCTGTACTGCTTATCCTAAACAGGGACGCAGGGGGTCTGGGGTCTATCCCAGGAAACCTCGGGCACAAGGCGGGGTACATGCATCCTCACACACTTGTGGAATTTGGGAACTCCAGTTAATCTGTGGGAGGAAACCAGAGGACCAGGAGGAAACCCACCAAGCAGGGGGAGAACATGCAAATCTCCATGACTGTTTGTCTCCACAGACCTGAGGCACAAATGGAACCCTCGACCCTGGAGATGTGAGGCCACAGTGCTGACCACAGAACCAGAACAATTTTTTGTTTTATTGAACAAGGTTTTAGTAGATGACCAACTTTTTTTCAGAAAAATTTTA